>LUCM01009894.1:20657-65699 GCA_008360955.1 Fasciolopsis buskii | reverse complement strand
AAACGTGTAGCTCTGGGGAAAGGCAGCGGTCAGTGAGGCTTGCCTTGCTGTTTAACGCTGAACGATGATGATGATGATGCTGTCCATTCCTATCGGGCACAACTTCACTAACCGAAGTTCGGCGCTCACCGCTGCCGCGTATAAGCTGAAACAATCTTTGGCTTTTACCTGAAGCGGCCGCTTCGTCCATCTCTCCATTTACCTTAACGCATTAGTTTTCGCGGTCATGCTTAACGCTTATCGTTTACTGACGCTGTATCTGTCGGCGAATCTTATTCACTTCGTTGCGGTTAGGCAGCTGGCGTCTGTGCACCATTAGATCCAGCGACCCTCGCGAGATCCAGTATCTTTGATGTACGCTAGGTCTTGTAGCACATTTGAAATCTGTTGCCAAATGCATAGCCTGCTTAATTTGATCCCACTTATCGTCTACATTGCTACTGGTCGCAGTTCTAAGTCCCTCGGATGGTTTCTGTTTGTAACTGTTGTGAGCAGCCGAATCAGACAAACGTTCGACAGCCAATCGGGTTTGTGGCCTGCGTCGATGGCCATTCAGCTGTAGCAAAAATCGCATTAAAACTAACGCATGGTCCGATTCGACGTACGTGGTCCAGTACGATCTGCAGTTCTGGACAGAACCTGGCCAACGGTAACTTACTGCGATATGGTCAGTCTGACTCAGACTACCTGTCGAGTTAGAGCGCCATGTCGTAGCGCGACGAGAACTGTGTCGGAAATTCTAGTAACGATTATGAGAATACCTTATCTCCACGTATGAAGCTTAGTAGACCACACTGGGTGGGTCAAGTGTTGCGTATGGCACATACCCGTCTACCATACCACGCCCTATCTTTTTGCATTCCTCCCTGGGAGTGGAGGAAACCGTATGGAGATTGGCAGATGACGTGGCAACTTGGATAGAGAAAACTTATAAGAAACGTAGGTAGAACAGGTAGGTGTTTTACGTCTTCGCGGTTGGGGTTCGAAGGATCCGCCACCTAGTTGGCTAGAGACATTGAAGGATATGGCAGTGAGCTGTGAACAGCGGCGATCGTCATTTTCTGTCACATCAGAATGATTGAGAATTGTGCGTTTGTACTTTTCAAAGTATTGGTTACTGTGACATTCCCTTCATCCCCGTCTTTTGTATGCCAAGTCGCTGTTCCCCTTTGATATTCAGCCATTTTATAGGAGCATGTAACTCTGGAAAAAATAGAGCAGTCAATGGGGCTTGCCTAGCTGTTTAACACTGAAGATGGTTATTCAGTTATGGAAGCTGATTTTTCCAGGTTTAGTTACTTGTGCTGGTGGAACACGTTATCGGGTCTATATGCGCACATAACATCTCATATTCTCACGTGATGGACCACTATGCCAACAAAAGGGAACTGCACTAAAACGCGAGGTATTCCGTGCTACGTTTCATTATCACCCCATGTTCATCCAGTGGGATTAAAAATCCAACTACTTCGTTTGATACAGTGAATATGCTACCTTATCGTAGTAGTCGGTGCTTCTCGTTTGACGAGCTTTTTTCCCACGTTAGAAAGTGACGTGGACTGTTGTCCGGGTAATAAGTGGGTAAATCCAATATGACCATCGATTCTGAATCGAAGCAAAAGCATGAAAGTTTCAGTTTTACTATGGTTGTTGTTACGGGTAGTTCGTGGTTTGAGGTGATCATTACTATTTGGAAATGAAACCTCAAAGCTTGAGCTGTCTACCTGTTAAATTGTTCGAAAGTTTAAGCAAAATCGAAATCCCCATGTTGGTCGAAATCGCTGTTAGTCCGATTACAGTCGGTTATCGGATACAATATCATATTGAGGATGCCGTGATTCGACGGATTTCTCCGTTATCTCCAATTTTATTGCACCCGTTTTGCGATTTTTTCTTGGAGTTGATAAGTCCACGTTTTTCTGTTTCTTTTCGCTTTCTCTCCACATAGACAACCGACACCAGCAGGTCGATCGTGTTCACCACCACCTGGCGTGAATCATTCCGAATCGCGGGACTTCTCAAACTGTTGGGTCCCTTGGCTGGTGGGATTGCCACTCCGTTAAACGGGGCTATGCAACAGGAGAAACGCCAAAATGCCCTTTTTGAATTCCGATCGGGGAAAATCAATATCCTTGTGGCCACGGACTTGGCATCTCGGTAGGTTCGCGCTTACCCAGTGACCGCTAGTAAATTGGTGAGCACTATAAATGTCGCCCAGAAGTAGTCGGTTGTTTCTAACCTTCTTTGATCTTATCTCCTACCTTGTTCCCTGGCCATGAACTCAGTGAAATGGGGTTTACTGTAGGACGAAGGCGCGTTTGTTGATGCAATTGAAACAGTAAATATGGGAATTCTTGCAATCATTTTTTTTGGTGGTTACCTTAAAGATCAAAATTTTAAATCCCCAGTCTACAATTTATTTTGGGGATAGACGACAATTTGCTATCCCTCGTTTCATTGACACGCCTGACTAATTCGGGCTTCACAGGTATCTGTGTCATTCCAAGTTTTTGTGTCGTAGTTCTCGCTCCCCCCCCTCCATCAGTACAACGAGCCTTAGGTGACCCGTGGGGGCTCATGTATGATGCACGTAATAAAAAGTAATTTCAGTAGTTCTTTCTGTAGACTACACTTGGGCAAAACTTTTTCCATCTCTTCTTGATTTATGTTTTTGTGGTCCATTGAGTTTGTTCTTTCACGCACCGCTGTCGTTGTAATGATTCGGTTGTCACGTTTGGCGCCTCAAACGATGGCTCTTTACTAGATAGTGTCCTGTTCATCGGGGATTTTTTCCACAATTTTCCGGTTTGCCGATGAAGTTCTTTTTATCTGTCTTTTGGTTTTTCTGACACGGTCGTTACTCAGTCGTCGGTTGGCTGTTGAAATCGATCCAGTATTCGTCCGATTTGTTGCGCGAAAGTGAGCGAATTTCTCCGGATGAATTAACAAGCTGATCAGGGTGCATAACCTTTTAGTATGATAGTGCAGCTGCATTGAGTCAGTTTCAAGAGACCTTGTGCATTCTATTAGCTGCGCCCGCCTCTTGCAATACTGTACGTGTTGTTTACTAATTAGGACGGAACGACTAAACATATTTTTATTATTACCACCACCACCACCATTATTATTATTATTGCCTTATTATTATTCGCATTACAACGCAGAATGCTGTGCCGTGCAGGACGTCTTTCTATGCATGCCTAGGGGTTATATTTTGACTAATAATCAAGAAAAGCTCAACTGTTTCCTATTTAGTGATTTCAGTAAACATGTTCAGCTGCAAGTTCAAGAACATCGAGCATCCTTAGGATGGTATTTACGAAACAACACAGGAAGATACTTGAAAGTCCTCGGAGTTGCACTCGTTCGTGAAGTTCTCGTGTCAAATTTATTTTGTCTATAATCTTATTTCATGCCCGGAAACTCAGATTTTTAGCTGCTCACAAGCAACGGTAACTTATTCAATCTTTAACTGAGTGTCCCCAGAGGAATTCGCCGAAATTTCTTCATTGTTTGATTTGACAGACGGTGAAATATCACCCATTTATTTTGCTGCTTTCAGAGTGATAGATCCTCCTATGTTACTGGCGGGAATTAGTTCGATAGGTAACGGATAGAACCTGCTTGTGGGCAACACTTTCTGCCGGTTATCTAGTGCACGCGTTCGATCAGGCCGCGGTTGTTTCGATCACCTTGTCCTGTGGAAAACTTTACAATACACAGGTATCATCTACGGATCTATTAGCTTTGTTTTTCTCCATCTGAAAGGGCATTTGACTCCATCGACCTTGTAGTTCCGTAGCAATGTCTGGAGGAACGATCTGCCGAAGAAATCCGTTTCTTTTTTCCAGTCGTTCTATGCGAACCATGGAAACCAATTTTGTGCTTACGGAGATCTTTCACCTGAGTTCCGGGTTGCCTCCTTTCACCTTTGTCGTTTATCCCTATCCTCATGTGAGAATGTTGACATTGACATTTCCTCGGGTGAGAAACTATTTGATTTAGAACATGAGGATAATGTTATGCTTCTGTGTGAAGATCCAGCAAAGTTCCAAGTATTTATTTATCGACTATCTTAACGACATTGTACTTATGTTTCGTCAGCGTTCTACACCTCCAGTTTAGTTCACTTTTTTACAACCGTTAATCTGACTCTAACGTAGCCTGATTTTAGTTGTTTCCTCGTCGTCTACTAAAAGAAAAACGAACTAGAAATGGTGGGTGCTCAATTAAAAAGTAATTAGTTGAACAACAATATAGAATGGAAAATATTTCCAATGCAAACACATCACTGATTGCAGCATCGAGCCGTATAACCCGTTATTTCCCGCCACTGCTTGAAGGCTCTCGTGGGCATCAACTCAGGTAGTCAAACTGTACCTGCACTGCTTAATAATTTGATACCTTTTTTTATCATATCATCAAGTAACCGCCCGGATCCACTTTTCCGCCATTACGTACCCCGGAGAACAGCTTACAACGAGACAATCGTCATGTGGTCATACACAAAACATGCCCCAATCAACTTAATCTGGTCACATTCAGCGCCCTAGGACGCAGTAGCTTGCACCTAACTTGTGAGTTACCGACAAAATTCTCCCACCAGAAAGACAATGATGTCCGGATATCGAGTCTTCGTACATCTGGTCTCAACGGTTATATTTTTGAGCCGTATAGCAATACGGACCTCACTAGTGCTACTTATATCCAGTTTTTGACGGACTATTGGATGACACTCAGACGCCATAGATGTTTCAAGTCGATAAATGCCGATTGAGAAAAGGTAATTCATGCGATATACTACAAGTTGGTGAAATTCGGCTACCCTGATAATTAAGTTCATCTTTTGCACTCAGCTTTTTTTCTTACAAGAACAAAGTTCGGCTTAGAGCTAATCAAGCATTTTGCACTTGGAAGGTGCAAAACGGATCCCAAACCTACCTACACTGTCGTTCAAACGGTCGAAAAAAAATGTGCAACTTACTTGGGTACTCACCTAGCAACACAAGTCAAAGTTTCTTGTCTAATATGTCAATATCAGCGTTCTCAGACGAGGATAGGGCTATCTCCTTAACCATCTTAATGACGAAGTTAAAATGAAAAGATCTAAAGGAGATAACCTGGAGCAATACCATTTCTCGTGGTGACCTCAGGTGAGAGATTTCCCTAAGCACGAAATTGGTTTCCACTGTTCCCATAGAACGACTAGAAGAGAGAGACAAATTCTTTTTGCCACATTCTTCCTTGAAACTACAAGGTCGATTAGGTCGGGAAATACTAAGATTGCAGGATTTTTTTAATGTTTTCGTGTTATAAGATGTGTCGCAAAAATAATAACGTTTTTTACGCCGCCTGTATCAGAAATTTGCTGGGTTTTCATTCGTGCATCTTCCATGAGTGCGAGGTAATTGACGTAGAATAACGTTTGCGAGCACTTTGGATGTCACAAGTGCCAATGTATTTCTCGAGTTTTTCCTACGTTCATCGATTTACACTAATCCTTAGAAATTTGCCCACTTGCCAGATTGATCTCAGGGGTTTTGCTTACGTTGGTGCTAACACTTCGCCATCGTACTTGAAGAGGGACGGAGACAGTCCCCGGATCCAGTTGCCTTATGTATTCGAAGAACACCTATCTCCCTGATGCCCTCCATCTGTGGTGAATTCAGAATACCGTATTTCAGCGTACGAAACTTCGTAAACGACGCTGGTTGGATCACGTGTTGCGTATGACGAACACTCGTCTGCCGTATCGTGCCCTATTTTGTGTTCCTTCTAAGGAATGGAAGAAGCCATGTGGAGGCCAACAGATGACGTGGCAACGTGGGATGAGAAAATGTACAGCGAAGTTAGGTTGGGGTCCGAAAGACTCGTCGACTTGCTGGCTGGAGACACTGAAGGATATGGCAGTGAACCGTGAACAGTGGCGATCGTGTTATCTTTTTCTGTGGAGCCGGGGTGAATGAAGAATTGCGGTTGTACAGTTAGATCGTGTTCCATGTGTTGGCTACAGCGGCATTCTAATCTCTTCCCACCTGTGCAGGTCCACTCTCTGTTCCCCTTAGATATTCGCTCTTTTTATAGATATATGTAACTTTGGGGAAAAGGCAACAGTCAGTGGGGCTTGCCTTGCTGTTTAATGCTGAACGATGACGATGTTGAAGAGCTAGTATGTGCCGGCGTTGTTTCAGTTGAAGCCGTAAGTGAGAGATGTATTATCAAACCTCACCTTCGACACGTAAAGTTTCTGCTGCAGGACTGGATTTATCGGTACCCAAGCCTTATTCCTACATGAGTAGTAGCTGTTAAAGTAGATAAGTTTGTTCACAAGTCATATATCGCGTGAAGTATCTGCGAGTATGCAGAAAGCCCGATTGGCATTCAGCAGCTTGACTCCTCTATGGCGTTGGCATGAAATCATCATTCATAGACTCAATATGCTGTGCGACGATTAGATCGGTCTTGCTATTCGGCCCAAAGGCCTGACATTTTTGGGGCACGCATCCCAAGGGTTCTCGGCGTTGAAACAATGATCTTTTAGGAACTTTATCAAAGTGTGACAGAGCGTATTTTCTATTAGCTCAGAGGCGTCGGCTGCTTAGTGTTGGGGTTCATTTTTTCATCAGCCACTGACTCATTTATTGCCCAGTCTCAGATCGTTCCCCCTCGCTTTAATCTGTTTATCAAAGAATGTAGTGACTGACTGGAAGATGAGTCGAGCTGGTCCGCTGATGAGGTGGCGAGAAGATTTGAGAGCTTTATTCTGTAGAGCAGTTCTTTAAGACTGCTGAGTTTGGGTCCACGAGATCCCCCGCCCCGTGCGACGAATGCAAACATGCGATGTACCTAATTGCCGCAATCATTAGTATTCTTGGATTCGAAATTTTCGCTATTCTTTTATATTTATTACCTTCCGATTGGCCTCCAAATGCCCCACGGAAGCCCTGGAGAGTGGATATCGCCCTAAACATCATCACCGTTGAGCGTTAAAGTGCAAAGCAACCTCGCTGACTGCTGCCTTTTCCGCAGGATCAAATGTTTCTGTTGAAAGAGTGAATATCCAAGGGAAACAGAGAGTGAATCTACATAGGCAGGAAAAGATAAAAATGTTGCAGTAGCCAAAACATGGAACACAGTCTGCTTGTACATACTTTTTCAATCATTCCGATTCGATAGAAAATCACAACACGATCGCCAATGTTCACGGTCCACTGCAGCATCCTTCTGAGTTTCCAACCAGCTGGTTGACGGGTCTTTCAAACCACAACCACGAAGACATGAGACACCTACCTACTGTACCTACGTCCGGTGTGCATTTTCTCATTCCACGTTGCCACTTCATCTGTTGATCTCCACAGGGCTTCTTTCAATTTGTGGAAAGAAGGCGAAAAATTTGGCACGGTAAGGTAAACGAGTGTTCGTTATACGCAAAACACGTAAACCAACCAACACAGCCCACCAAGTTTCATACGACGAAATAAGGTATTCTGAGAGTCGGCACCTAGAACTAGATTCCCGACTTCTACATTACTCACCCGGCCACCCCATCCGATCCCAGTGATATTACATAGACATCGATGGTCGAAAACCTCTAACCGACGAACAATCCCACACGCATACTAAATGTCTCGCAACCGTAAAACAGAACTGTGCGCATTGCGGCACAGTATTGTTGTATTGTATTGTATAGACTTTTGCGTACAAAAAATAATGAAGCATTTCAGTCAAGAGAGCGGATGTTGGTACTCAACAAAGTCAGAATGGACATCTTGGCTGGAAGAGTGCATTTAAGGGCTTCCTGCCAGCACGTGTCTCTTCTAGATCGATTAGAAACTCGTTGAGGTACAGAAACACGAGATCCCAATATGTTTAGAAACAGTACGGTTTTTGAACAAAAGTAATTCCGAGCGATTGTAGCGTCAAACGGAGAACATGATCGAACCAGATATCCGACAACAAAATAACGAAATAGGATGATACAGAATTGTAGTGCAGCCTGTCAAAGGGCGCGACCTTTAAACTTCAGTGAAATATCAGGCAGACGCCACAACTGCTTCATTCCGACGTAGGCTGCTCGAGCCTTCGATTTACGCATGTTTAGCTTTACGGTCATCGTTCGACACAGCTACTAAGGTAAGTGAAGCGATCCACAATCATTAGGTCTCCTCAATCCAGTATCACATTCGAGACTACTCTCGTCCAGTCCTGTAACAGCGCTTTGCATTTTAAAGGGGCAAAGAACATGCCAAACTGAGCAACCGACTTCGAAAATCTATCCGGTGCGGCTGTGCGTGGTCAGGGGATTCAAACAGGCACACGCAACATCTGCATTATCTAGATCGCCATTTCCTGGAGACCTAAAGCATCTTCCATCACATCTACCAGGACGAAGTTCCACAAGAATGGAGAGATGGGGAGCCCATGCAGATCACCGTCAATCGCTTCGAATGAGTGAAGAATGCCTTGCCGTTTAGCCTTGAACGATGTTAACGATGGTCGTTCTTAAGGCTTAGCGTCAATTGACGCTAAAGCTGTCGCCACATCTTACTCACCTCCTTGCAGTTAGGGAGCTGGTGTTTTTGCTCCATTACGCCCAGCGACCCTTGCGAGATCCAGTGCCTCCGATGAACGCTAGACCTACAACCGCAGGCGAAATCTGCGGTCAAGTGCACCGCCTGCTTGATTTGATCCCACCGCCCGTCGTAGTTCTTAGTTCCTCGAACAGTTTCTGATTGTAGCTGTTGCGAACAGCCGAATCAAACAGACGTCCGACAGCCAATCGGGTTTGTGGCCTACGTCGAACGGTTAGGATTCTCAACCAAAGCCTTTGATTCGTACAAGAACCTGACCGCAAGGCAGCGGGGAATAGGTGAGTGAAAGCCCAACTACTTGGATCAACTAGTCTTCCACTCGTTTCTACGACTGAGGCATTAGCTCGGATCAAACCTCGACTTGGAGGAGACTACTTCGTCAGGCCTCTACCCGTTGATGTTGCAGGCATGATTGGATCTTCGGCTTGCGATAAGCCATTCTGTGCAGCTCGTTGGATGATGGAGGTATGCAAGCCGCCAAGTTGTAGTCTCGTTGTGGATTTCACTGGTCCTAGAGTGTATTCGTATTGCGTTCTTCTTTTTGAACTCTCCGCCTCGGTTTTTGGAAACGGGGTATCCCCGGTGACTGACCGATGATGTAGAGGTGAAGGTTAGGAAAGTTGACATGTGTTATGCTCAATGTAGCGGTTATTTTTTCTCTCACCCTCTTTTTCTTATTGGTCACTTACTTGGCTATGATTTCGACGGTGCGATCCGTACAGTCGTATACAGATGTGCCTTGCGATTATTTTTTCGCTGTCCTTCATTCTTTACTTTTGTCAGTACTTAGTGCCTATATCATAACGAAAACAAGAGTACATCTATATAATTCTACTGTTTGTGTAATCTTATATTGACTTGACGTTAGCCCACCCATGCGGTTTTAGTTCGTTTCGTTAACTTGCACCGTCTGTTGACTGGCCGACCGATTGATTTGAGTTTGTCTTTATTTTTCACTGTTGATCGTAGGGGCTTGGATATTCCGGACGTGGACTTAGTCATCAACTATGATGTGCCGAAACGACCTTCGTGGTCCGATTCTGCGAAAGCCTATATCCATCGTGTTGGACGGACAGCTCGTGCTGGCCGACCTGGTCGTGCGGTAACATTGGTCACACCATACTCAGCCAGCCGACTGAAGGCAATCGAAGCTGCACTAGGCGAACGTGTTCCGCAACTACCTTGGCCCGGTTTGTCGTGTCTTTCTTCCGAATTACGTGGGCGTGTTCACCTAGCGGACAAACAATCACGAGCGGTAAGATTTTGAACCGTCGTATTATTTGCCTGAACAAAACGTCGAAATAAGCAAATCTGATCAATTTATCGGTATTTGCATCAACCATCGATCGCGATTTGCTTGCTCTGTCACTACTTGAGACTTGCATCAGTGCTAGGCTGGTGGACTTGTAGATCCTTGTATGATGAATTCTTTCAACTCAGCCACACTTATTGATACCCAATGAGCGTGGCATTTATTTCATTTGTCTGCTTGCAACAGCATCCTTATCATAAACGTTCAGCGTCAAACAGCAGGACAAGCCCCATTGACTGCCCCAGTTCCAGTGTTACATGTTCCTGTTAAAGGAGTGCACACCACAGGGAAACAAGGAGTGAACATACAAAAGAGGAAAACGGAAAGGAATGCTGTGGTAACCACCACTTCGAATAGTTTAACCGTACAAACGCCCGTTTCACGATCATTCTGTGACAGAAAATGGCAACCCAGTCGCCACTATTAGCCGGCTTGTCGCCCGTGTAAAAATAAAAGGGGCGTCCATTCTGATTGAGAGGTACCAATAGCAACGTGTGTCTATCACAAGGAGACTGCACCTTGACGTGGTGTGACGGCTTGCGTGCCTCCATCACCCAACGAGCTGTACAGATTAGCTCATCTCAAGCCGAAGATCGAATCATGCCTGGAAGGTCAATGGATAGAGGCCTGACGAAGTAGTCTCCTGGTCCTCCAAGTTGAGGGTTGATCTGAGTTAGCAGCTCAGTCGGAAAACCGAGTGGAAGAATAATTGATCCAAGTAGATGGGCTCCCACTCACCTATGCCCGGCTGCCTTGCGATCAGGTTCTTGTCAAAACCAAAGGCTTTGGTTGAGAATCCAAATCGTTCGGCTTAGCGACTGGACTCCTTAGTAGTACCCGTCCATCAATCCCCATGAGTTACACGCCTACACATAAGTCTATACTGGCGAGGAGTGAAAATTCGGTCAGATACAGACCCACCCTTTGCGATATTCGAATTACTGTTTACGGTTCTTACTGTCGTGAATGGGTTTCAAACCGCGCAACGTTATCGAAGCTACGTTTTTGCCAGTGCCGCTCCACCCATTTCGAAAAGAACGGAAAGGAGTATCTAGGGGTTAGCCGCCTTCTTCCTGTTCACCGGTCAAATATTCGATTCTACCTCCATAGGTTTTGGGGTTCAAAGGACATTACAAGGATTCACAGTTGTGATTGTCGAAGCTACTGCACTAGCACGCAGCTAGCTGAACTGCTGAGGTGTTCGGTCCATCAGCGGGGACTCTCCGTTTGTATCCCGCGCGACCTCATTGACCAAAGTTCGCCGCCCACCAGTGACGCACGTAAGCCTTTGACTTATCCGAAGTTTCCATTTCTTTGGCTGCCTAAACCCACCAGTTTTCACGGTATTTCTTAGGGTTTACCGTCAATTCACACTGCATATTTCGTCGCATCTTGTTCGCCTCAGCTTCGGCGTTTCGGTCTCTGTCTGCAATTTGACTGACACTGTTCTCCCAGTTAGTTAGCTTTGGCATATTTCATGGTCCTATTTCATCGCCTTTCCTTTTCTGCAGTTCAAATTAGTGACCTACTCGCTACCCATCCTCCCAAACGTGCCAATGACATTCCTATTCTCGCATCTGTCGTAAAACGCTGGCATTTTTTATGTCGTCAGTATTTTATACACGGGGCTAATTTTGACATTTTATTTGAATGTTGCGACGGAGATTTACTTGATATTCCTGACTGAACACGTGCGACTTTTCGAAACCCAAATATCCAAGTTCTGTTTACCCCAACCATTTTGAATAACTGACATGTACTACTAATTATTACACTAGTTAGGCGTATTTCACCACTTTTCAAAATGCTATTTTTCTATGTATTTATTCAGAACCTTCGTGAGAAGGATAAGAAGAAACGGATCTCAAACAAGAAACGACAAAAACAAAAGGAAAGACGGGCAGAGGCGTTCGCAGACCCCGTTGATTTCGGTAACAGCGACCGTGATTCCGAGGACTGATTATTTTGCTTGCTGCTTCGTGTTTCTGTACGAAAATCACTTTGTAAAAAACTATCTCGATTGTGCGTACCTGTTTGTTGTTTTATACCGTTATCGATCTGATGTTCGTGGCTGAGGTTGACAATTTTCACTAGGTCCCTGTCGTTAAGCATGGTGGACGTTTCACCAAGTCTAGTTGGTGACTTTGAAGGGATCAGAGGCGTAATGATGAAATAGAAAGAAAAAACAGAACAATGTCCCGTGTAGATCGAGCTGTTTTTGCAATCACTACCCTTACCTTGTCGTGCCTGGTTTTGTGGTTGGCATCTAACATCGTGCAGACGGGAAAACGTAAGTTCCTAAGTTAAAATAACTGGATACAAAATACCACGGATTTCAGTGGATAACCGTATTACCAAGTATCTTTGACTGCAACGATTGTAGTAGGCTGCTCATCGGACAGATCGATACCATCTGTGTCACCGTGTAGTGACACGGTCAGTTCGTTTGGATTCTTTATCGGCGCGGAATTCAGGATACAGTCACCGAGGTGTACGCTCCTAGTTCTGAAAGGTCTGCGAGAGAAAATTCACACACGCTACACCTTAGGAAATTCCCACAAGGCAACGACCTACATTTTGGTCAACATTATTTAACCGGTCACGAGTTAAGCTGCCATTGGCAAGCATCTTACGATCTCTAAAAACGATAAATCATAATCCACTGAAAACCTGCAGTTTAGTTGAGACCGGAGCTTCACGCTAACGAAAACAAATCCGTTGCTACAAAATACGGTTTCGTTGTGAATGATAGCACCTCCCTTCTAATACTATATAATATATTATATAGCGTCCGGTTAAGTTGCTCTGATCAGTAACGACAGACGTTTCAATGTGTACGCGGAACTTTGTATCGTCAAGAAGTGTGTTTGATTTCCCAGAAAGTAAAAGAGAATGGAATGCCATGATGTTGGTATATCAGTGTTTTTAGTTTAATGGTTGAATCCCCACAAATTGATTTAGACCTCAAATGAGACTACGAACATGCACTTTGTTTACGTTTGTTAATGCTCGTGCTCGATAGACATTAAGTCTTGCCACGTGGTTTGGGTGCAGCGCACTTAACTGCTTTGGCAAGACTAGTGTTTTTCGGTGGCTTCACAGAGTATCTAACCCGTAAAAAAAAGTGCGCCGAAATACAGTTGATTTCGAGAAGGAGGAACGTATTAGGATTTACAAGCGTCTACATCGTACGATATACATATACATAAGCTTCATCTGCTCGGATTCACAAAAGTGATTTTAACAATAACGATAAAGAGTCATACAAAATCACAAATCAGAAAATAATAATCATTTATTATTGTACATTTAGGTGAACGATTGATAAAAATAAGAATACGTTATGTACAGTCAAAGCGGGTCGAAATACCAAACGATTTAATGACATGTGGGAGATTCACTGGATGGGCAGATTGTGGATCATAAAGGCCACGTGATGAAACACGCATGAGTCAACCCAAATAAATGATCCAAAAATCTACCGTTCAAAAACGAGGATGGAATATTTATGTGCAAGGAACAGTGAGGAGAAATGGAAAGAGGGAATCGGTAAAGTTGTGGAGAAACGTAACAGGTTGTGTGAACAACAAACAACAACCTGGTCACTTGTGGATCCAAGCTGACCGAACGGGTCACATGTGTATGGTTGAAAGGTTGGAGAGTGAAATGCAAAAGATATGCGCCCCCAGGGAAGTACGTTTACTGATTGCTTTTCTACGGTCATCAATTTTTGTCCAGCGGACTGGGGTTACAGTAATTCTTCCCCTTTGGCACGTTTACTTGGTGTCGGATAGGCGCTGTCAAAAGAAATAAATGTTTCCTTTTATAATGCATTGGGTACGCGGTGGTGGTATTTATCGTATTAATAAAATTAATAACTCAACCCATTTCCCGTTAAGTATCCTGTACACTTGAACTAATCTAGTCGTTCAAACACGAGAAACATGGGACAGTGGGCTGCAGGATTGATCTCAAGGATATATTTGCGAGTGTTTTTCCTCAATGGACTTGAAAATCTGAGTTGGTCGTACATTATGTTGTCTGTTTTCGTGGGTTTCTGAATGTTCCGGTTCCTCTACAATGTCCATTTTCTATTCGCTACCTGCTACGCTCGAGTGAAATCGAAGATCCACTGCGATATTACTGGTTGCGAAGACCGAACGACTGACACTGTGTGGTTCGTTCTCGGACTTACATATACGTTCAACTAATCTTTTAGAAATGATCAATTTGGTTGTAGTACACACAAAGATGCAGCGAGTTGTTTTGCAATAAATCGTACAATATGGAGATGTTGACTTCTTTGATTAATTACAAAGGTCAAGTACTGAGATTTTAAAGTGACTCGGCAAAACGTCATTTGAGTCGATAACAAACATCAATAGGTTAACGCAAAGAAAAAGCAGGCTAGCGAATTAAAACAGGGGCAGCAAACTGGGTTTACTATATACCGTTATGAAAACAGTCGGTGACCTACCTCTCCTGCGAACCACCTAAACTTGGTAATCGTTTAAGCTGAGTCGCAGCAGCTGCTGCCGCGGGATTCGGTGTGGGACCAGCGCCTACCGGCGAGGTGGCAACATCTTGCAACCATCGAACCTGAGTTGCCGGACCGTAACCTTTTTCGTTTCGTGCGGCTATTCGAAAGATAACCGCCGGTTTGGAGCTCAGATCCAAGTGCGCCGTGGCCAGGGTGGATGCAGTAACAGTGGCGGCAGGAGCTTGACCACAGTAAACGCGAACGAAAGCCATACCAGCGGGAGTGGAGCTTATCTGTAATGGGAAAGTTAACGGGGTCGGTTATTGTCCATGGTCACTTAAGACAATGCGATGTCTTTGTTACACAACAGTGAGAAATCAAATATGCAGCAGTGATGGGTCTCGCGGGTAAAACTTAAAACGCAAAAATAGTTTTCCATAGCTACACGCCGGTACACAGGTGAGTGTCTTAATTGTTCTCAACCGGAACCAATAACTATGCAATGATACAACGTTCAGTTTCAATCGGGCAAATGTGACCACTGCTCGGCAACCAATGAAAAGAGAAGACATTTGAGGTCAAATGTTAATAAATTCAGTTAAATCATCTGTTTAGACGATAACTTGGGGTCCCAGAGCTCTTCACCACATCTGTACGGCTGAGGCCTTTTGTAACTATGTATCATTCCGAACCCTAGCGTCGAAACTGCCAAGTTTTCCAACTGAAATGGCTGCAGCGGCCAAAGGGCTTGCCCCTTGCAATACACTGTTTAGCGTTAAACAGCAAGACAAGCATCACTGACCGCTGCCTTTCCCCAGAATTATACATTTATATAAAAAAGTGAATATCGAAAAGGAACAGAGGGTGGACCTACACAGAATGCTGCAGTAGCCAACCCATGGAACAGTCCAACTGCACAAACGCATACTTTCAGTCACTGTGATTCGATGATAATCACAACAAGATCGCCAATGTTCACGGTCCACTGCAGCATCCTTCTGAGTTTCCAACCAGCTGGTTGACGGGTCTTTCAAACCACAACCACGAAGACATGAGACACCTACCTACTGTACCTACGTCCGGTGTGCATTTTCTCATTCCACGTTGCCACTTCATCTGTTGATCTCCACAGGGCTTCTTTCAATTTGTGGAAAGAAGGCGAAAAATTTGGCACGGTAAGGTAAACGAGTGTTCGTTATACGCAAAACACGTAAACCAACCAACACAGCCCACCAAGTTTCATACGACGAAATAAGGTATTCTGAGAGTCGGCACCTAGAACTAGATTCCCGACTTCTACATTACTCACCCGGCCACCCCATCCGATCCCAGTGATATTACATAGACATCGATGGTCGAAAACCTCTAACCGACGAACAATCCCACACGCATACTAAATGTCTCGCAACCGTAAAACAGAACTGTGCGCATTGCGGCACAGTATTGTTGTATTGTATTGTATAGACTTTTGCGTACAAAAAATAATGAAGCATTTCAGTCAAGAGAGCGGATGTTGGTACTCAACAAAGTCAGAATGGACATCTTGGCTGGAAGAGTGCATTTAAGGGCTTCCTGCCAGCACGTGTCTCTTCTAGATCGATTAGAAACTCGTTGAGGTACAGAAACACGAGATCCCAATATGTTTAGAAACAGTACGGTTTTTGAACAAAAGTAATTCCGNGCGATTGTAGCGTCAAACGGAGAACATGATCGAACCAGATATCCGACAACAAAATAACGAAATAGGATGATACAGAATTGTAGTGCAGCCTGTCAAAGGGCGCGACCTTTAAACTTCAGTGAAATATCAGGCAGACGCCACAACTGCTTCATTCCGACGTAGGCTGCTCGAGCCTTCGATTTACGCATGTTTAGCTTTACGGTCATCGTTCGACACAGCTACTAAGGTAAGTGAAGCGATCCACAATCATTAGGTCTCCTCAATCCAGTATCACATTCGAGACTACTCTCGTCCAGTCCTGTAACAGCGCTTTGCATTTTAAAGGGGCAAAGAACATGCCAAACTGAGCAACCGACTTCGAAAATCTATCCGGTGCGGCTGTGCGTG
Organism: Fasciolopsis buskii; assembly: GCA_008360955.1. Lineage (NCBI taxonomy): Eukaryota > Metazoa > Platyhelminthes > Trematoda > Plagiorchiida > Fasciolidae > Fasciolopsis > Fasciolopsis buskii. Next base: position 49,248 of record LUCM01009894.1, on the reverse strand, counting down.
GTCAGGGGATTCAAACAGGCACACGCAACATCTGCATTATCTAGATCGCCATTTCCTGGAGACCTAAAGCATCTTCCATCACATCTACCAGGACGAAGTTCCACAAGAATGGAGAGATGGGGAGCCCATGCAGATCACCGTCAATCGCTTCGAATGAGTGAAGAATGCCTTGCCGTTTAGCCTTGAACGATGTTAACGATGGTCGTTCTTAAGGCTTAGCGTCAATTGACGCTAAAGCTGTCGCCACATCTTACTCACCTCCTTGCAGTTAGGGAGCTGGTGTTTTTGCTCCATTACGCCCAGCGACCCTTGCGAGATCCAGTGCCTCCGATGAACGCTAGACCTACAACCGCAGGCGAAATCTGCGGTCAAGTGCACCGCCTGCTTGATTTGATCCCACCGCCCGTCGTAGTTCTTAGTTCCTCGAACAGTTTCTGATTGTAGCTGTTGCGAACAGCCGAATCAAACAGACGTCCGACAGCCAATCGGGTTTGTGGCCTACGTCGATGGCCATTCAGCTGCAGCAAAAATCGCATTAAAACTAACGCATGGTCCGATTCGACGTACGTGGTCCAGTACGATCTACAGTTCTGGACAGAACCTCGCCAACGGTAGCTAACTGCGATATGGTCAATCTGACTCAGACTACCTTTCGAGTTAGAGCGCCGTGTCGCTATGTGACGAGAACTGTGTCGGAAATTCGAACTAGTTAAGAATAAACGATTGTCTGCACAGAATTGGATAAGTTTTCCTTCATTATCTGTTCTCTGAGCAGGCAATGCGTACCGCCCGGCTAAACAGGACTCAGATGCACTCAGTTTTCCAACTTGTGCATTAAAATCACCTGCCATCTTTACAACGCTAGAGCCTTTGTTCTTCCCAACAAGGTTGACGAGGTCATCGTAAAAATTGTCTTTCTCCATATCAGTGCTGCAGTCTGTTGGAGCGTATGCGAAGATGACAAATACACTGCGATCAACACTACTATCCTTCCGGATGCCGACTCATCCCTGCAGTCTCACGGCGTACAAACGACTTTTATTCGTGATCAACTCTAAAAGAGTTGCTTCAGCCTTCTCACTTAACACCGTTCCTACACCGGGTTGACCCACAGTTCGAGCTGCTTCGTCTCAAAGTGTGCAGGGAATATCTTGACGAGACATTTGACACAGTTAGTTGACTTACTCTGCTCTAATCGAATCCTGAATTCGTGTTTCATTGACGCAGCAGACATCAATCGAAAATGGGTCCACTGTCCATTGTTAGAGCTAAAAACGCTTGTTGGCTAGCCTGCATTAAAGTGCGCAGATTGAAGGAACCGAGATTCAGATGTTGACGAGGCTTGAGAAACGTGAGCTAGCAGATTGATAACCACCTACTACACTATTTGACAATATATACATATATATATATATATATAATCAGGAGAACGGGAACACAATTGGGATGCGAGCCCAGTACTAACGATGGTAAGGCAGATGTTTTAGGCACTAAGCTGTTTTTCTTAGTGATTTGTCCAACAGTATGTGGTATAGCGCCTGTAGGTCACTGGCTGTACAGGGCTACTGGTCGTTGGTCATAATGATCGATCTGTGCGAATGCGTATCAACCAAACACAATTTTCATTTGTACCACGGGGACGTACTTTTGTTTCGATAGCCTCAGGCCCTGATGGCTGCGATTTGACGGCTAAATAAACCGAATACTCCGTAATTTTGCCGGCCGTATTTTGAGGTGGTTCCCAGGTGAGATGCGCACCACTCTCGGATTTGGTGATCTTAATGGCGCTGGGTGCACCCGGGTAGCCGGGCAAACAGGTTTTGAACGCACTGATTTCCGACCATGGTCCGCGACCGCACGCGTTCAGGCCAGCCACGCGAAATTTGTACGCAGTTCCGGGAGCCAGTTGAATCTTCGGTCCTTGAGTAGTTAGTCCATTCGGACCGATGCCGTTCGGCCCTTGGAGAGCATCTATAGCCTAATGGGGGAAAAAAGTGAGAATTTGATTCATGGCAAGATTTTGCTTCGGACGGACAAACTATAAATCATCGTCCGTTTACTGTGATTGAATCCGATCAATCTTAATTAGCCTAGAAAACCTTAAGAAGCGTCTGCGTGCATCCCATGTGTAAACCGTTAACAAACTTGGACAGTCTATTAAGTGCACGCTTCTTGATTGTTCCCCTGCATTTTGATTTTATTCCCAGATAAATTTTGGTCTGAAAGCTTCATATTTGGTATATTTGTCTCAATTGTTAGCATACCGGTCACTTTATTGATGGTGTCCAAAACACTGGAGTTGGCGGGCAGGAGAGAGGGGAAATCGTTCAGGTTTCAACTAACAACTTTTGTGTTTCTCAAGGAGCTGTTCTTTCATCTTCCTATCTTCCTCTTAACTTTGTCAAGTGTTCTGAAAGTATCTTCATTTTCTCTCGTTCTTCTCTCTCTAATAACCCTTTCTATTAAGGATTAACTAAGTTAAGAACTTCAGATATCCTTTACATCCGGTCATCGTTGGTTGTATCATATAGTCGATTAAGTGTCTGCCCCTTCCAGTCCGAATTTTCAGACAGTCCCGTCTCAAGGCTAGTGTCATTACTGCTTTGTTTCTCACAGCGTCTTACTCTTGTTTACTCGTGATGTCTTGTACTATTAAGGAATAATTATAGATTGTTATGCTGTTGTTCTTTTGATCAGTCCCGTTTCTTCCAATCCTGTTACCGATTTGGTCAGTTTTATATATGTACCACACAAATGCCAGGAACAAAGATTTTCAAAAATTTTTTACACGGGCACCTGAGAAGAGGAGCATTCAAATTGGAGGAATTTTGTGACCCTTGCAATATCTTCCACCTCTTTGGTCTACATCAATCACCCGATAAGACGGCGTCCTGTCTGTGAAGAAAGATAATCCTGCACAAGCGGATGAGCTCTGTTAGATCCGACGGCGGTAGATTTGTCTGATTGACAGGGTTGCATGACCCCCTGGGTTGCAATCATTTCCATCTAACAGCGAAGGCACTTGCAGATGGAAAACGATAATCATGCACCAAGTGCACCTTAGGAGTTACTACTGGAAACCTTTAATAAGACGTGCAAAATGCACCAACGGTCGTCGGGGAGAAAATATCAATTCGAACAATAGTCAACGCTAAATACGCCACTTCGCACACTGTGGGAACTTATCGTGAGAGATTCTTCCCTATTCGTCTATCGTCATAACGGCCACTTACACTTGGTAACTGTTGATCAATACTCCCATAGCCTTTTCTATTCCCCTATCCATTGTTGCTTGCAAACACTTCTCCGGTTCAGAAGTTTACTCGTCTCATTCTATGTGGCATCCGAAGGGACTGACTTGTCAGCATCCAATAAAGGAATTGGAATAAGGGGAGTTCACCGTTTATAAAATGCACGTGATCAGCAGTTTCGCGTAGCAGTTGGTACACAGTACAAGGCATTGTCGATCTGCGCTCGGTGTTCGCTCGGATCCTGAGCATTTCGCTGAGACAATAATCACACTGAAAGCTCCAATTAAGACTCATGCATACCATCATCGTCTAGAAGCGGTTGCGTGGGTCGAATGCTTTTCGCGTTGGCACGATCATAGACTAGACGAAAACAAAAGCGGGCACGGATCAAAGTGTGACCTGAGTTCAACGATGTAGACCATAAGGCTTGACAACCATCGACTGATCCACGCACACAATGGTCAAGGACAATATGAGCAAGCTGAATTCAAGGCTGTGAAGGACAATGAGAACGCTAGGCTAACTGACGTTACATTTTATCAGAAAAGCTTTTTTCATCATAAGCAGCCCATTATGGGAACGAAATTCGACTAGGTGGTTCACCGTTGTTAGTCCGATCGGCCTCTGAGATGGAACCCTGTTTCCGCCCAGTGATCAATTTGAACGTTAGAATTACCAACAACGACCAAAACGTCCGTTAAACGTACATTCCTAAGCAATCAGGATAAGTCGCAGTACGACTTGCCTTTGATCTTAGCTAAGATCAACTCCCAGCCTGAAGGACTGTGAAACTACTTCTGGTCTTCGACATGTGACTGGGCCCTCGGCTTTCGTTAGCTTGCATACGGAAACGCGCGAGCCGACATAGCACGTCAAGCTGTGCTAACAACGTAAGAACATCGAAAGATTGTCCTCGATTCTTCAAATACGGCAACTACAATGGTTTGGTCCTCTTCCTCCGACCCGAAACCTAAATGAAGGGAAGCCTATTGCCGTCATCTGGCTCAGATAGGAAGTGTGACTTTAGCGTCCAGCTGAAGATGTGGACTGGCACTACAAAGGTAGGTGTAGATTGCCTAGGCCCTCAGCCCATTTTTGGAATGCGTTACTGGTGCAAGAACTGAACTTTACGTCGCGCAAAGCGCCCTATAGATTGCAATGCAGGGATGGTTGCAGAGACATCCAAGAATTCAAGGTATCTTATCATAAAAGTAAGCACGAGGAACAAACGTACTTTTTTACATGACGATCTCAAATGTCTTTTAGATCGCAGAATCCCAATCTTTCTCCATATTCTACACCCAGGAATGAATTTCCACAGAATTTCTCTCCCCGGTCGCGCACTGGAGCACAAATATTTGGTCACCTACGACCAACGAGTCAGCATTCCGTAGCGAACACCGTGTTAATTTCTGTACAGTTTTGTCGTCCTCATTACTGTATAATAAGTAACAAAATTTTTATTGCCGGAATGCACGTCAGTGAATGCAAAAGACAAACAATGAAATTGTTCCCTAGAACCATTTAGTACGAAATTCGATGAAATTATTTCGAAATCTGATGACTTCCAGGTAAAATAACTAAGCTTAATCTTGGGAACTCTCAAAAATGACCCGAATTGCGTTTCGTCACCCGAAACCACGAGTTCACGGCCTCCAAGTCTTCACGATTCTATCAAGCGTTTTTTGGCTGTCATAATTTACGGTGTTGATGAAAAGTGTTAAAGAATAAAGGAGATTCAGCCATTGGTGCTGACTAGGTCGGTCAATAACAACAGACGAATCAGAGAAAGTTCCGCTTACCTCCATGTTCACACCGACATCATTAGTATAAGCCGAATACATGGTCACTGTACAACTAGTCGACTTGATAATGCCGACATCGTGCCATGAGCTGTCCGTGCGATGGAGTACTCCAGCACCGGGGGTAGTTGTTGCACTACACCCACCGATGCTGCTGCTGTATGTGGTGTTCGTAATTCCTGTGGTGTTCGCACTGACTAAGCCTGTACTGACTGCACGCACGGATTGGCCGGAGGTCGGCGCTCCTGTGCTTAAGATTGCCATGGGTCTTGAGGCGATCCCGCCTTGGGTAGCACGACCAGCGGAAGTGATGGACGGTATCAAACCGCCAACGACACCTGTTGTCCCGGATAAACTGGGAGCAATTGCGAATTCGGCTTCGGGAGATCCTGTCGTCAAGGGCACTACCGACGTGTGTGAATCCAAATCGGTTGGTGGCAACTGGCTTCCCTCGGATGCCGCTCTATCCTCGTCGCCTGGGAAGTACTTGTCACCTGTGGTGTCATAGAGTGTACGAAGTCGGAAAGAGTAGGATTTCCATCGAGCAGGAAAATAATGTTAACAGAACTAGAAGAGTGACAAACCACCTACAACTCCAGTCAAAGTGTGAGCTTCCCTGAAGAAAAAAACAACAACCGAAAACTATCGGTTGACTATCTTGGTAAATACAATCCCAAATACATCAATGGTATAGTTGAGACAAGTAAACTGAGGATAGAATATTAGGCCCATATGGCTTTAAAAGCTTCGGCGATCTAGATCTGAGGTCCTCGAAAGAAAAGTCAATTAATTTGCCTTGTATTTTATTTCGTGCACGGAACATGAGCGCTTTGGAAATGATAGGCCCGATGGACTATTTGAAAGGGAGGCCAGCTGATATAATAAGCGACAAAGAACCACAAAAAGTCTCGAAAGATCACCGTGATAAAAAAACCTATTTAGAAGGCGCTCCACCTGGTGTAATATGATTATACGATACTCCAAGTTCCAGGACCATGATTATCGTTTCACCTTCCCCCGTGTAGCAGACGCTGGTGCCTATGGGGCACACCTGTTTGAGAAAACTGCTTCAAGGCCAAAGCGAAAGGAAGCATTAGAGAGTGTGCTGCACTTTCTCAATCACTTCCTATCCTGGGCAGAATTGTAAAATGTAATAAGAAAATCGGAACTAACAAGGCTACCACCTATGCAGTTGATGTTTGGCAACGTTTTTATCCTATCACTCTTATATGAACAAGTCCTTTAGATACTGTTTGTGAGATGCACACAATGTCCACGTGAATCGATGATACACGACAAAAGAGAACGGGGATGAATGAAGTAACAAAACAGTCCCATAGTGGAACTTCGAAAACACATTTGTTTAGTATCATGCAAAAGAAACATGATGACAACACAAAACGGAATGGTAAAGATTCTAAGCAAAACAATAACAGACGTTATATTAGGACCGTTTTACTAACTACGTGCCTTGAATGGCCAAGTATGGTTCCGGAACACTCTCATATATAATTAGGGAGAATGACGTTCAACTTTCAACCACACAAAAGCTCACTTGAATGAGTACTATCGCTGCTACGACGGGCCGCAACAAGAGCAAGAGTCTCCAATGGGTCTGCGGTATTTGGTGCGTTTTCTTTTTCGTCGTCTGATGTATAAATAAGAGAGTAGATAGTGGACACACGAAAGATGATTGTCAGCTTATATGATGGCAACAAAGTTTCGCTGTTGTTCTAGCTTCTACTTATTCATGAGATGTGGAAATTTAACAGACAGGCTGGTCAACATTCGCCACAGTGATATTTGTTCTGGGACATTCCTTTATTGAACGACAGTCCCAATTATCCGAATGCTGATCAGCGAGACGAGAAACGCTAACCGAAGCCAGCTACCTCATCTCATCACTTGCTGGGGGACAGGTAAAACTGTGAACGAAAATATTCAATACGCTCAACACTAACCAGAAAAAAGACCATAAGATCTCAGATTAGACAACATTGATTCCATTACACGCTTATTCAATGATTTGACTGAATTTAATGTATTTTTGTTGTCACTCAGATGGGGTTGAACAACAGGAATAAAGGACAGGATGAACGCCCCGATATTTTCATAAAAAGTTAAGAAAATAGCATGCGATCAGATATTCCATGCGAAAGTGGTGACCTAATGAGGTTGGTCAGCAGATATGAAAATAAAAGTAAGCAAAAGGTATTAGGTCCGAACTAAGTTCGGAGTGCATCGAAAATTCGATGCGCCATGTGCTAGATGCAATATGAATGTTTTTAATGTCAGAACACAACGCAGGCGATTTCAAAAACAGGAGCAGGGGAGAAAATATCGATGAGGTGGGAATTTTTTGTTTATGTGTGAATAACAGCAAGTAGTTTCTAATAATTCACAATGATACAAAACAAGGCTGCCGGAGTTTACCATCTATGCTGTGTGATATAAGAAATTACGAAGCATCAACCGAGGCCGACACTGGCGACGACATTTCAACAACAGACAGTATGGTCTAACGATAAAAGTTTGGAAAATATTGAATCTTACTAGCATCACTAAAACTGGAAATGAACTTGGAAGCGGACAAGTTGAGACCAGTTGACAAATCATTAAATCTGTACGCGTATGTGAAGACGGAGCATTCACCGGCGTCGACAATAATCCAGTGTATGACTCAAGTCTAGTGTCTGATTGTTCTGATACCGTATACTTATACAAGTCAGACAGTTAGGACGCGTTACGAACACGTAACTGCTATTTAGGTCGGAAAAATGTTGGTCCAGTATAGAAGGCATACTTAAAGATGAGTTGAAAATCGCAAAATGACCAGAGCTGGTTGGTGCAGTCTAACTCAATCACTACACAAGGACCATCGGAAGTGTAGAGAAATAGCATCTTATCGTGGGAAACGTGTCGGGAGGGAATAACGAAATACGACTCCTAGGTGTCGGTAATAGGAAAGAAATTTCTCGTGGGCTGAAACGTCATGCAACAGGCACAGCGTTATCTGAGGAAGAAGAAAAAGATGAGAATACTACACCATTATTCTGTTCGGATTGTATGATGATTAACACGGCGAAAAGAATGGTGTAGTGATTCAATGCCTTCAATGGTGCAGTGAGTTACGGAATCATGACAAGTGGGAAATGCGGATAAAATAAGATCAACAACCTGGCGATGCGCACCGATCGTTCACAAGCGGGCAACGCACTGATGATACCTGGGATAAGCCTACCTTTGTTAGATTCGGAAATAACAGCCGTCTCAACGGGCTTTTCTGACGGAAAGGATTCGGTAAATTCGTCGCCATCTGTGTTTCTTTTATTTGGTGATTCTGATTCCGTAATGTCCAAGGATTCAGCTTGACTCTGTTGTTCACCACCAACAAATGCGCTCTGGTCTGAGACGGCGTTTGTCTCATTCGCTAGTTGAACATCATCGGATGTGGTCGCAGTCTGGTCGGCAAGCAACTCAGCGGCAGCTTGGGCGGCCAGTGTAGCATGCAAGCCAGATGAGACGGCCGCGTCCTACGTAGATAAGAGAGTGGTAAACAAATCAATCAAGCTGATAAACATTTGAAACTTTTGACAAAACACTTCGAGGACATTAAACATCGGTTGCATGATAGGCAGAAAACACTGTGATAAACAGGGGCAAATAATTAGATCGCGTTCGAATCAGTTGTCCGATAATACCTAAAGTGCATCTGAAACTTAGTTGCTTACCACGGCTTCCGAAATGTTTTCCAGTAGAAAGCAGTTGGATTTCGTTAAACTCATTAAAATTGAGAAACGATCTGAAAGGTGGGCTAAGATCACGACCCAGTCCAGAGACTCGAAGAACCAGATGCACAGAAAATGACAATTGATACTCAACAGTCACGAAAACGACAGCGTCAATTACATCAACTCCTTTAGGAGATATAGATCACCGGAAACCCCATAAATGCCTTTCTGATGATAAGAACATTCATGAAGGGGAAGTTTTGTATTCAATCAGAGTGGACCCTTATATCTTGTATTAACATGGGTTGTCCGGCTTTAAAAACAGACAGAAATTTTCATGCTGACAAACACTACGTTTTGCATTGTATGGTTGTGGCTCGTTTCAAAACGTTTTAGTCGTCACCGATTCAACTCTGGTACAGGAATGCAAGACTGTACGAGTTTGTACGGCAACGACAACAAACCCCGTCAACTTGATAACAAAGGTGCAAACAAGTTAAGAAAAACTGATTTCACCGGTTTGATCAAATGTCGCATTGCTGCTCGAAACTAATTACTTCCATCACCCGAAAAGAGGACTAAATAAATTCGTATGAAAAAACACCTTAAACAATTTGATCCCACAGATTGGCTTATGCTGACAACGCCGAGTGACAAACAGTTCATGGCTATCGGACACCTTCGGGAAAAAAGTATAGAGAAATTCGAAATGTGATCGAGTGATAAACAAATGACGCACGCCTTGCTCTACAATGCAGCGCAAACCCATGCTGACTGTATTCCATTCCGTAAAATTAACCATTGAAGAATTACTCGAGTTGCTTTGAAATCGAACCCCATTCAACAATGCAGAGTACTAAAAGCTGACAACGAAGAGTAGTGATTTCCAAGGGCGGTAGAACAATGGAAAACGAGCAACCAATATTGTAGCGCCAACAAAAGTGAATTTAGAGCTAAGGCTCAGTGCGGATAAGTGGTAATCAGTTGTCAATCGACCGCAACAGTACTCACGCTTATAGCAAACCATGTGACCCTGAAATAACCACGAGTCACGCGCACTTCTCCCAGTGGTCGGCCCGGACCGGGGAATTCGTATGAGATCGAAACCAGGGACAATGAAAAGAATTGCAAAAATAAATAGTTTGCTCAAAAACCCTGTACGCAGTGTCTCTGTCCAATGCTCCGGAAACGATTTCGTCGATCGTAGGATTTTTTTTTCATTTGGTTTTTGTGGATCACCGTTTTCGTAGCCTTTGCCATTCCCCCATATTTCCTTATCCACCACTGATCGTGGTGAATTTTCAACCCTATGATCAGCTGGCATCTTAGGGATCTGCATCGTCGACAGACACGGAAGCAAACATTAGCCATTTCCCTTAGTGTGATTCATCACAAATTTCCTTCAGCGTTAAACAACAAAACCCTACTAATCGCCGCTTTTCTCATCGAGCTTTATGCTGAAGCAGGAGAAGGATAAGTAAACAAAGCGGACAGCGAGCGGGTCTACCGGGACGGATAAAGAAAAGAATGCAGTAGGACCAGACGCATGAAATACGATTCAATTGCAGAAATGCCTAAATTTTTTTATCATTGTGATCATATAGAAAGTGAAAACAATCGCTACTATCCAAGGTTCTCTAGTGTATCAATCGGTTTCTCCAGCCATTTGGCTGATGGCCTTTTTAGACCCCAGTCATTAAGGTATGAGACATCTGGCTCACCTAGGTGCACTTTACATTTTCTCAGTCCACTCTGCCCAGTTATCTGTTGAGCTGCAAGTGACCTGTTCCACTCGGAATGAGGAAGAGGAAATATGACACGATATGATAGGCTAGTGTTTACTATAAGCAACACGTACACCAACCAACGAAGCCTAGAAAGCTAAGTACGTTTTGATGGAATGTTCTCCGAACCGGTACCTAATACTCGATTCTTAACCTGCACGGTCACTCCATCCGATCCTAGTGATAGTGAGTGAAAATATACCGACATCGATGACTGAAAATCTCCACGCGACAAACGAATTCGGCATCCGAATGCCATCTCTCGCGTAAAGGAACATTGAGTGCATTGCGACTCACCACAAAGGGCCTCTCAACTTCAACAAAGTATCAGGTCAGCGCCGCAAGTGCTTCACTCCAGGGAAAGCCACTCGAGCCTTGGATGTATGCGTGCACGTTCGCAATACCCTGCCACCATTTTTCGACACAGCTGCCAAGGTAAGTGAAACGGTCAACAATGGTTCGTTGCTCTTCATCGAGTATCTAGGCCCGTATTACTGCCGTCTATTCTTGCAACAACTTTGAAGGTCCAAAGCTACAGTCTTCACGCGACAGTCTAGTAAACGCTACACACTTCACGCACATTCGAACAAGCATACAAGATCGTCTGCACGGTCTAGGTCACACAGCATCTCCCCATTCGCCAGTTCGACGCCTACATTCTAAAGATCTCCTAAGCCATTCTTCATTACCTCGTCCCTGACAAACCTAAACAGGGAAAGACACTGGACACCCTTATCGAAAGCTAGTGGTCGTTTAGAATGAACTTGACAATTCACCGTATACCCTAACGCGACCATAGGTATGCGAGTACAATGCTCGCAACAGGTTCACAAACTTCGTTGGCATACCCTTCCGCTGGAGAACACTGAGTAGTGCTGATCGATCCACGGAGTCGAAAGCACCTTTCAAGTCGAGGAAGACTACGATCGTAAGGCACCGGTGCGTTTGGAGTGTTTCCAGTATCTGTCGAAGAGTGAATATCTGGTCCATGCAACCTCGACCTTGCCGAAATCCGGCCTGTTGTTCGCGGATATTACTCTCGCGAATCGGTGTCAAACGGCGCAGCATTATCGAACCGAACATCTTATTAACTATCGGAATTAAACTAATCCCACGATGATTGCTGAAGTCACTCCATGTACCCTTCTTCAAGATGGGTATAATCAGTGACCCACTCCATGATAACGGGATACGCTAATCGTTCCAAATATCACGAAGCAAGGAAGTAAGTGATTTCATCAGCACCTCTCCACCCAATTTGAAAAGAACTAGAGGAAGGTCGTCGGGACCGGCAGCTTTTCCCCTCTTCAGAAGCCGAATATTCGACTCCACTTCTACTTCCGTTGGGGGATCAAGTGACACCTCCCAAGGATTCACAGCTCCAGACGTCGGACTAGATACGATAGCTTATGGCCAGTTAAACTGATCCTTGAAATGTTCTGCCCAACGGCTCAGTCTTTCCTGTTTACCATGAACGAGCTCTCCAGTCCTATCGCACACGACTTCACTAATCGAAGTTCGCCGCCCACCGCTGTCGCGTATAAGCTTAAACAGTCTTTGACTGTTACCTGAAGCGGACGTCACTTCCATCTCTTCGGCGACCTTAACCCACCAGCTTTCGCGGTCATTCCTAAGGCTTGTGGTCAACTGACGCTGCAACTGCCGACGCATCTTATTCACTTCCTTGCAGTTAGGCAGCTCGCGTTTTTGCTCCATTAGACTTAGCGACGCTTGCGAGATCCAGTGTTTTTGATTAATGCTAGGTCTGGGGCCGCAGACGAAATTTGCTGCGAAATGCATCGCCTGCTTAATTTGATCTCACTGATCGTCTATACTGCTATTGGTCGCAGTTCTTATTCCTTCGGATAGTTTTTGTTCGTAGCTGTTGCAAACAGCCGAATCAGACAAACGTTCGACAGCCAATCGGGTTTGTGGATTGCGTCGATGGCTCATCGGTTTATGGTCTGCAGCCACTGAAAGCAAAATATGTTGAGTTGCATGGATTTGATCCCCAAGCACTACGTATGGTCGACAATGATCCACGGTACGCTAGAGTTCGGTTGACTTATCCTCAATCAGGAGACAGTAGTATAAAAAGTAAAGCAGTGGGATCTTTGTAAATGGCCACAGTATCCTTCAAATGGATGGCTCCGGTACAATGATATGAAGAACCATGGCTCGTCGACCAAGGTCGCCATGCCAGTCTTTTGCTCTCTACAGTTACGCGACCATGTGGAATAATATCTACCGTCTGAGACCAAACTCTCAGTTCCGATCCACAAAAATCAATTATCTTTCAGAAGTTCTGTATATGGAAAGTCAACAAGGAGAATGTCTATAAACTAAGATGGGGAAAACCATAAAGATTAGAACTGGCACGTTTGAACTATCAAATGACGGTACAGCAATGTTTCACTACAACAGGCCATCTTCGAATTTAAAAAATCGAGTTTTTGATTTACCTCCAAACAATGCCTTAATACGACTAAGCATCTGACTTCTCGCGAATATTTTCCCATGATCGAGAACGGGCACTTATAAACCATTCATAAACCTGCTTTTCTGTCTAAGACTAACCGTGGATCGATACAGAATAATTGATGACAAATTTCACTTGTGTATTCGGCGTCCGGGAACCCACGCCGTCAATCCAGTTGTGCACGCAGGTTTTCAACAACTTACGACATCTGGCCTCTCGTGTCAACTGAGAACTGTACAAAAAACGATTGTTTCAAGTAGGCAAACTAGTGGTGCAAATCACGTCATATTTAATTGTGCATCAATCGACGAATCTATGTGCAATCTATGACGCACGAAGTATACCATGGCATATTTGGCACTGTATGTTTAATGACTCAAAATCGAAATCTAACCACTCCATGACAAAACAAAATACGAGGCCAATTTGAAAATGGCAACCATAGGACTCACCTCCCGATCAATGCCTAGTTCTTGACCAAGACGCGTCGATGAGGCGGACTGCGCACTTGATCGTTTCACAGGTACGTTCTTGGAGGAACCCATTGAGAGAGGGGCATCACACTGTTCCTCCACTTCATGTGTTGTTTCGTTCTCTTCCTTTTTATCTCCGTCTTGGTCACTGTCGTCCGCATCATCAGCAGTACCATCCAGCTGAGGAATACGAGCAGCATCCTCTGGATCGACCTCATCAGCAGCTCCGGATAGAATGGATGGTTCAATCGACTCACGACGAACCAAGGTTACCTGTCCACCGGTTGTCATTATCGGTTGCGGTCGTACGCCAGCTGAGACTAGAATTGAAGGAATAGGGCAAGGCCGTTTAGTTAAGTTAGTTGAATAGGTTGTCCAATCTAACAGTGGCACCAAGTAGAAGAGATCAGATAGCTAAATTTCACTTTGTTCTTGGGAAGGCCAAGCGGGAGTGTGAAGTGAATAGAGCAAAACTGGGTACCTGCCAAAAATTAACATTCCATGAAGAAAAAATGCAGATAGATACCTAAAACTTGTCAAGTTTTATGCATTCTCATGTACTAGTAAATCCATCCAATGTACAAACAGACTAAGGCCACATACACTATGGACAGGCGAATGTGCGCTCCCAATGAACGACGTGGCAAAGTAGAATAAAAAAATGCACAGCGAACATAGGTAAAGTAGGTATTTAACGTCTCCGTGGTTGGGGTCCGAAAGACCCGTCAACTAGCTGGCTGGAGACATTGAAGGATATGGCACCGAACCGTGAACGGTGGTGGCCGTGCTGTCATTTTCTGTCAAGTCAGAAAGATCGAGAACCGTGCGTTCGTACTGTTAGACTGTATTTGGAATGTTGGCTACTACGATTTTTCTTTCTGTTCCCGTCCTGTGAATGTCCACCCTTTTCTATTGGCATATTTATTCGTCTTATAGCAACGGGGTCGTTTAAAGTAACTTTCAGAATGAGCCTTTAAACCGACCCATTACTGGCCAACACCTCGATTTATGCTGGCTTGGCAAATGACATTTTCGATGAACAATGGCCAGACCACTTCCTACTGATGTTCAGTTTCTGGACGTGTACAATCTTGACTACTAGTATTTTTGGCCATTGAATCAACCAGCTTTATGCAATCCTTCATCAAACAGCGAGATATGATTGGCACTGATGACGTTAGACTAAAGCTTTTCCATTATATGCATTAGTATCATCACTGTATTGTACATATTAGTTCACATTACCTAGTGGAGATAACCTCCAAGGGTATGGAATATACGATAGAAAATACCATTTTCTAACGAGTTCAACTGTGGGAATGTACAGGATGGATAGTTTCGTAACCTGATTCGACGTGATGTAAACAATACAAAGAGAAATAATATTAAAATCCGAAGAGAAAGAACAGGATGAACTGATACCTGATAAATTGCAATCCCAGGGTCGTTCAAAAATTATCCGAGGAAGGCGCCCCACTGAAATCAATCGTTTTGCCGACAGGAGCTCCAACATACTAAAGAATAGACTTCTGAAGCCCTTGAGAGAAAGAGTAAACTACTTAATAACTCGTTACCACATCTGACCTAGTGTAACCCCTTTGTGGCTCCATCCCACTCCAAGTGCCAGGATCAAGGCTGACGGTCACCTCCACCCGGGTAGCGGGACCTGGTGGCCATGGGACAACTCTTCCATGCTTCAATCATGTCATAAAAATAATAATGCCTAGCAACTTCTGGACAAATTGAAGTACTTCTGATTGCAAGAAGACGAAATAATCTTTTCTTTTGATGTCAGATTTAGTTACTACAAATGAACTGAATTTATAAGAAATACTAGAAAAGCGTCTCCGAGACCAACATCTAGTCGATACACCGAAAAGGAGGATCATCTGTGTACTGTCGGATGTATGCCAACGAATAACCTTCAAACTGGATAGCAACTTTAATCAGCAAATAAAAGGAGACTTGTGGGGTCACGTATAATTGGATTTCTTGCAAAAGCCGTAATGCTAATGCTTGAAAACGCTACATTGACGAGGATCCAACGAAAACCGGGTCATGCATGTCGACGGTACATTCATTCTTAACAAATAAATCAAGATTGAAAATACACAAACAACAACCAGCATCATTAACGGCACCGAACTCATCAAAGGAAAGGATCAGGAAAAAACAATCCTGCATGTACTGGCTGCAAATGACAACGGAACACGGGAGACGGCAGTTTATCAGAGATACACATACGACGATCAGCTATGAAATTTGCACACCAAGTATGCCACATACGAACATACTGAGGCACAAAACAGCTAAAAAGGGGAAGTACCTTCTCACATTATTCCAAATGAAGGGATACTAAAGAAATCACGAAAGAACCTTGCATGAAATACAAAAGACGAATCACAGAGCACGATTCGGCAGGAAATTAGTAATTTTGTACACAAAAAACATCAAAACTGACCGCAAGACTAACGGCACCACAGGGCACCGCAATCATTCAAGTCAAGCCAGGTCAAAAAGCCCGTAGAGGCCATAAGAAGAGCTATACCAACGTGCGAAAAATGAATCAAAACGGACGATAGGAGAAATGCCATCTCCAGTGATTTTGATAAATACTACACCGGGGAAACTGGCAGAAGAAGTCCTCATACGAGTTGAAGGATGGAAGCTTGGAACACGAGGATACGATGCCTTTTGTATCTGATATCCGTCAAAAAAGCTAGGAAAGAAATACATTCAGCCTGGATGGTGTTCACGATATAGACTAAGTGAATTTCAACAAGCTCAATCAATAAACATTAAATTGAGCGGAGTATACAATCTGTGTGTGTGTGTGTGTAATAATTCCAAATAACTATAGAAACAGAACGAAAATCAATGGTCGTAGTCCCTACGGATTTGCTTATGGGATACTTGACGCATAGATTCACTGGTCGGGGTATACCCTAAGACCCGACTACACGGGAGGGAAAGGAACCGGTAACCGTGACCCGGAAATTGAACCGACACAGAACCAATTGTAATAGATCGAATGATAGTGAACTACCGTCTGCGAGGGAGAAGTTAAGTGTTGCCCAAATGCAAACTGTCAACTCAATCGTGGGACATTGAAAAAAAACTAAAATCAATGGGATGAAATAGTTTAACTAGTGGCAAATGAAAGAGCATCGGTTTCACGATCGAAAAATTAGGAAGGCAGAAAAGACAATTTTTGGAGATCAAAATACTCAGTTCAGTAGCAATGCCATTAAACGGCCATCGCCACGGTGATCTTTTAAGGTTGTGGTAATAAATTTGGCAATACTGTGGCGTGGAGGCTGATGACCGCCATATGGTTCTGTGAAGAGGAGTTGTGTGAAACTGAATGGAAATATGCGGGCAATGGGAGATCTTCGGTTGATTTGTCTGGAGTCGGTGGACAATCGGAATGGATTTTGAAACTGTACCGCCCGCGTGATGTATTAGAAAGTATAGTCTTGGTGAACCTGCGATTCATCCATATGCTAGTGTTCAGTTGTTGGAGGAAGTTGTGTTGCAACGAATCGCGATATATGGCAAACAATTAGTAAACGAGCACTCCAACAACAATCGAATTGTATACCAATAGGATTTTAGAGTGCCTCGTCGGTAAACGAGAAACTCCGGAGAAAAAATAAGGAAAGTGCTGGAGCTGTGAGCACACGGGTTGCTAATGAAAAAACAAGTATTCCGGATAGCAAAAAGTAGCGGATGCCGAAAACCGCGTGGGGAGACCTCACGCTTGGCCAAAAATGGTCGTAATAAACCAGGATAGATAAAGCCAAAAGATCGGAGACCACGTCAAGAACTGATGATTTTCTGTTAAACTATTCGATCTTAAACAAGCACCACAAACTGGTATCTCTTTCTCGTGACAAAGAACTAACCCCCCATCGGAAAGACGAAGGAAATACTTCGATTACCTGCTTAACCGGACCAATTGACATCAACTTTTTCCACTAAGTGAGAAACCAACCACAAACCCCAGGGTGATGCCGAAGTCACCGAGGTCGTCGGCAAGCTGAGTTACAGAAAGACTATCAGATAGCAGCTCCAGAGAAGTTGATGACTAGTCTGTCGTCCGATTACGTAACTTTTTTTCATGCCGCCCGACTGAATTTTTGAAGAGACAGCCGAATCCCCATTACAGCCAGGAGTAGGTGTCTCATTTGTTTGTCTCTTATTAAATACGTTTCGTTTCCGATTTACTCCCAACCTTAATTTGTCTAACGGAAATTTTTGCAAGAGAGGTTGCTGTTTTCTAGCTGACCGGATATCACACTTTATTGTCAAATTGCGAGATCACTGCCTTCCAGCTTAGTACATGGAATAAGTGATATCTTTTTCTCCATTTGGCCGCTGGCTGTCAGTTGTCATCAACACACCTTTGGCTCACTTTGGTATTCTTAACGCAATAGGGATAGTATCAGATTTAACACCCACGTACGGTGCTTTTCAGCTATTTAACTGTCAACTGGGATTGATTCATTAGAACTGAGACCGTGAGTCGATTCAAATGCTTTATTGCACTCCAATGCCGAAACAGTTCCCCACATTTGACAGTCGTTTCAATGGCGAACGGTTTTCTGATCGATCCAATGGGCACGACGGGCGACACGATTGCGGAAACACTTTGAAAGTGTAGGCAGTGAAAGTGTTAACTGGTGGTTTTACTTGTGGTAATCACGTGACCTGTGGGTGAAAAGTCGCCATGTTTGGGTACCAATAATCTACAACAAGAGACATAAATAATCCACAGAAAAACCAATAGCCTTCCATGGGTGAATTACGACATTTGTGAATCGGAAATGATGAGACAGAGGTGAACAGCAAACCCAGATTATCAGGACTGCACGAGTAATGTGAACAAAAAAATTGAAATGGGTTATTTTTGTTAAGAACATTCCCGTCCGCAGATTTCATGTGAAACATTTATTACTATTGGCGAATCTAAAAAATCTTTGTGCACTTTTCACTTATATTGCGAGGATAAACTAATTCATCTGAACTGCCTAATTGGACCACCGACTATCATTTCGAACTAATCAAACAGTTCAGTTTAGCTCAGTTTTTACGGTAAGTGACCTCGCACAAACGTGTTCTGATTTTGGCTACTAAATCACACCACCGCCTATTCATGAGAGGAATAAGAGAGAAACGACAAAAGACCGGCTACAATATATTATTGTGCAATAATCGATGCAATCGGAAATGAAAACAATGAGAAAAGAAAAAAAGACACCTTTCTGTACCGCCCTCCTTTTTCATGTCATCGACCGTCCGTCATCACACACGATTCCTCTGTAGGCCATTGCCGCCGCTTGATTCAAAGAATGCCTGCTTATTCGAGGATGCAAATCTAGCCTTTGTATCACGATTTGCAATTACCTCGTTCAGTCGACAGGCCGCACTCACCAGGTCACAATGCCATCAGTGAAATTGCGGTACTTTTCAGAGAACGCTTGAGAGTCGAAGACGCATCACGTCATCGACACCACTGCTGCTTGACTGCAGCTGCTTATTCGGTGAGCTTGAGATTATTTTATTCACGACTAGTTGTTCCCTTATCCACAACCCAGCGATTTACCAGGTGGCATGCAGCTCTGCTTCGAGTCTCGGCCGGAACTTTTTTCATCTTTTACTTCCTTCAGTAATGAAACAACAATGCACATCATTTTTCAAGAAGGGGGCCGCGGCCAACGGAGGGCTACGAAGTGGGGAAGCTGAACGGTGGTGGGAGGATTCGAATCCACGACCTTCACGTCCAAACGCCACGACCTCATCCACTTGGCCACCGCCGAACTTAGGCATGAGAAAGAACTTCTTACGACTACTTGCATCGGAAAACGGCGTACAGTAAGGCATGGGTATACGCAAAACGTAACCCAACAACTTTAATCCACTTAGATCTATTCTCTTCCGATGATTGCATTGTGGTTCAACGCCTTACGTCTAGTCTGAGTTATTGATAAAGTCCCCTCATCGTACCATACCAATAAGACGAAGACATTGATGTTCAGACACAATTTGTACATCAGCGGCAGACTTTCTGGGATGCACAGCAGAACCGACTCTAATGTGGCTGATCGATCCGCCCATATTGTGACAATATTTTGACGTGATGTGATGGCATAAATTGCCATCATAACCCAACGAACTATTATACAAGATGGTTTATCTGCAGCCGATGATTTGATTCTATCTGAAAGGGCAATAAATTGCGCGCTTGCTCTACATGAGGACTGTAAACGAATCACAATAAGTAAAATGTCTGCACGACGAAGAAATGGAAAACGACATTTCAGTTTGAAGGACAAAATACAATGAAATACTCACGCAACGGGAGTAAGGGGCTATAGACTAACCGGTAGGATTCATAATCACAATCGACTGGCCTGGAGCTCGGTGCACGGTTGTACTGGCCGGCTGCACGACAGTTTGACCGGATCGTGCCATTCCAGCACTGGTGATTAGGATCGGTTTCCCGGTTGTGGACTTTTGGAGCATTGTGGCCGGTATTGCTTTGATCACTTTGGTCACTGAAACATAAATGAAAGAAACACGGGGCAGACGTTAATATGTCGTGATTGGGGGAACTGTCGTGGAATAAAATCGTACCCCGAACCCTTCCTTGCGAATGGGCCAAAGGTGTTTGGGGTAGTTAAGCTTGGACTTCTTTATTCACCACATTGGCACCTCGATGCATAAGTCATAAGAACAAAACCCTCTGGCACCAATGGAGAAATGCAGGCAGCCTGATTAAAGGTCCTAGTTAATTGTTGTGCAACTTGGTCACTTAATTCGGCAAGGGTAAGGTCAACGAAACCACATTTGACCGCTCGATTTCTGGATGCACCCCTGGAATTGGCGCGCCCAAGTTGACCTTAGAAAAATAAAGATACGCGATGCTCATTCTCATATAGGTTCCGATTTCGCTGTCCAGCTGCAAAAGTAGTTAACCTTATTTCTGATAACGGCTGTTGTTGTTGTTGTTGTTGAACCAACCGGTAGCCCCGTCCAAAACAAAAGGAGAACTGAAGGGAATCAAATTTGCTTTCTCCTGAAGACTAGTATATGAATACTATTCACATGTGAACAAGAAAAAAATAAAGCATGAATTACAAAAATAGACTTCACCGCATGCCGCCCTCTGAATAATTGGATGAATCACTGAAATGGTCAAGTATCGCGGTTGGTAAGTATCCGCACTTAGGTTTGCTCGTATTCTCTAGAGACGATAAACTATGGCTTTCTCTTTTGACAATTTGCATTGTCAGCTTGTTTGTTTGACATTAGATTAGATGGCGCTATGCGGTATACTTGCATTCGAAACCGGTGTGATTAAATTGGCTAACAGGATTGAATTTAACGGAATAAAGACCCCTGGTGGTGGAACGAACCATGAAAAAGATCATACTACGTCACCAAGTGAGTTGGAAATGGAGCCTCAAAGATCAATCAAACTCACCTGTGGATGTGGACCCAACGGAAGATGTTTGTTGGACAGTAATAGTCTTCGGGGCCGCACCGGTTGCCGTGACCGGGGCTGCGGGGACTAGTTTGAGCGGTTTGATCAGACCACCCGGGGTTTTGACTAGATGAACCACTTGACCAGTGGTGGACGAGGAAGTAGGAACGCCGGCTGCAGAGACCGGCTGACCGATCGGCAAAGATGGACTCACAGACATCACGTTGCCCAATGGTTTAGCCACAGTGATAAGCTAACCAAACGAGAAGTCGGGGAAAACACAGTTCACAAACTGTTTAAGGGAAAAACACGTACGGTTCCAAAGGTGCACAGGAAAACAACACACCACATGGAATTCTAAGTGGATATATTCGCAGTTCAGCATCCTAATGCTGCCAGAAATATCGCCCGGCTAGGTATCACATCTGACCTAATCAGACCTTCTGTGGTTGTGTGGCACTTTAAGTGGGTGCCAATCCCCCCTCCCCCATGTAAAGGGTCCCATTGGCTCTGGCATGCCCCTTCATTAAAATCATGCTCAAAAGACCACTAAAAAATCGCTGAACGATAGGGTTACTGCTAGTATTCTTTCTCCAAAAAAAAAACGTTTTCGATTGAATTGGCCCTGCCTTTAGCTGAGATGATTCACAAATTGCATCAGACGATGAAAGAAAATGTGGAACAAAATTTTAGTGTGCCTGCAGAGAGGAAACTGCAGTATCCAGTTTGCACTTAGCGCGGATTTCCATGCCCTTTACTCCCACTGTGTGGGTAGCTAATTTCAACTTCGTTCGAGAATTCTGATCAAGGGAATACTGAGAAAAAACTCTCGTTTTATTCATGGAAGTTTGGTCACTTCGACAACATTTTGCCATTTACTGAGGCCTGTAGTCTGAGGTCTACTAGCTGCAGGACATTGCTTCGCAATCGGCTAAAAAAATAGCTCTATTGTAAGCCGGTTTCATGATTTCAGAACACTTTGTTCACAGTGTCTAGGGGGTACACGGGACTGACTGGACATCCATTTTGAGCATCGTCAATGTTTACAAGGAGAAAATCACCGAGCTACACGGGCGAAATCTCGTGATTTTCATGCCTCTTCGTTCAACTCGTTTGCTCTCTACGGTGATAAAACAATGAGGTTTTATTGTCTCGCCAACATGTACTACTTTAATAGGATAGGCGCAAGTCTGAAGATCGTGAGTTACACTCCATTGTGGTTTGGGTATTCAGTTGAGTTGTATAAACTCTTCCCTTCAGACAAGCTTCAAAGGTGAGAGATGACGATTAGGAGGCGTTGTCGTTAGACCGTAGAATGCATGCTTGCTTCATGTGTTGATTCTCTTTAAAATCGAATGATTTTTCACCCGCATGAAGAGCAAGACGGGGTTGAGCACTGGCAAGTAGAATTGTATTTCAATACCACTCCAATCGATAGTCGCAACCAAAATAAGAAACATTCTATTGTTAGTTAATTTGGCAATCCGTAGGAAGAATAGTAACTGACTACGGAAAGGGGGTTTATTGTATCCACATAAGCTATACAAAACTTTAAACTTTGCCTAATACAAAACGTTTGCAACCAGAAATATTTCTAGACAAAGGACTAGGACGTGGAAGACGAGAGGTATCAAAAAAGCTACCATTGTTAGGAATTTCGCTAAGATTCTACGACAAATCATATTCGCACCATTATGTGACTGTATTGATTCGGTAAGAGAATACCCACCCAGTTAGCGAGAAGAAAAACCGTTTGAAGATATCCATGTCTGATTTGATGTTATCATCAAACGCGAGTAATGTTTTGCTACACACTACTTACGTCTAACGAGCTGGTATATTGAGCGGTTGTCAAACAAGGACAAAATTCGGTATTATTGTGTTTAAATTGGGTATAAAACAATTTTCATGGAGTGCTTGAGTCGATATGCTCCTCACAGACACCAGGATCTATCGCACGGAGCCGGAAACCAGATAGGTTACCAAGCGTGATAAGAAGAACGGCGAGAGCGGACTTTCAGGTACTATCAAAATGTCAACAACTTTATATTGATAGTAGCAGAATGCAGTAATAAACAGTGCAAAATGGCAGTTATTATCGAAAAAACTGGCTCAGCAGTTCGAAACATCAATTCCACAGAAGAAGCCTGATCAGACAAAATGTGCCCACCAGCTAACGCTCTGCCGCGCGGACTGATAGCTCGGACGAATCCAAATCCATTCAGCTAATAAATCGAGGATGTGCTTAATATAAATGATGATCGGATGTTAGTAAGTCACAAGAAAGAGCATCAACTATCCGTATGTGTACGTGCATTTCAGAAGTAAAACTTCACTAGGGAAAATTACTTGCAGAACATCAGTGCAATAAAAAACAAAATCAAAATAGCAATAATTACTGAACAAAGTGGGATTAGAAACAGTCGTATCACCGAGTATCAAGAAAAACAACTGCTTAATATTTCCTATATTAGTTTCGAACCACGTCAAAACTATTTGAACTGATGTTTCACAAGAACCGGCAAGCGCATGTCAACAAGCAGATTGTAGATCAATACACAGACGACCAGTGGACCTCAGCATGAATGTACAAACATGACCATTGAAGCTGAATCGCGTCCCCGGAGAGATTTGGAAATACTAGTGATATGTCAGTCATCATCAGCATCGTTCAACGTTGAACACCAAGGCAAGCCTTAGTGACTGCTACCTTTCTCTCAGAGTTTCATGCCGCAACAGAACGAACGAATATAACAGGGGCGAGAAAAGAGTGCCACAGTAGACAGCATACGGAATACGCAGTTTGACTGCACAAACGCGTATATCTCCAATCACTCCGATTTGGCAACACAATCGCCGCAGTTAGCTATTCACTATCATACCCTTTCACGTCCCCAGCCAACTGACTGAGAGTTCTTTCGGACCCCAACCACGGAGACGAGACACCTATTACACTTAAGTTCGATGTGCAATTTTACATTTCACGTTGCCACGTTATTTGCTGACTTCTACATAGCTCTTTTCACTCCGTGGGAGAAACGCAAAATAGGGCACGATATGGTAAACGAGTGTTGACCGTATGCAACAAGTACACCGACCAACGAAGTCGCCTGTTACGCTGTGATAGAGTACTCTCCGAACCGGTATCTAATACTCGATTCCTAACCTGCACGGTATTGGCGATTCTAAGCAGACACGGTTATTGAAAACCTCCAAGCGACGAACAGATTCGGCCCCACGTTTCGAAATCATATTACAGAACTGGGCGCACTATGGCACAGTACAAAGGACCCTCGAACTTCAACAAAATATCAGGCCAACGCCGCAAGTGCTTCAGTCTAGCGAACGCCGCTCGAGCCTCGGGTATACGCGTGCTCACTTCGACTATCATGCTACCATTTCGAATCAAGGAGCTGCTGAGGTAATTCATTATTTCCTCTGCATTTAGTATCGAGTTCGGGAACATTGTAGTAGTTTTATAACAGCACTTTACACTTTGAAAGTGCAAAGCACATTCCGAATGGAATTACATCACTCGTGAGTCTGTCTAGTGTGAGATGCGCACGTCCAACATATACGAACAGGTAAGGTCAGTCGATTAATTTATGTCACCCGGCTTCTCCCCATTTGCCCGTTCGACACCTACATCTTGAAGACTTAAACCATCTTCCATTACCTGGTCCACGATGAAGTATAGAGAGATTGTACACTCCTATCGAACACCAATAGTCGTTTTGAATGAATCTGAGAGTAGGTCACACTTACACGACCATAGATGTGCGAGTAAAATGCCATTGAATAGTGTTGTTCAGTCGACGGAGTCGAAGACGCTTTTCAAATCGATGAAGCCTTGATTTCAAAGAAATCATACCATCCTGTTTGCGGACGTTACTCTCGGGAATCGCTGTCAGATGGTGCACCATTATCTAAGCTAAAACCTCGGTAACCATTGGGGTTAAACTAATGTCATGACGAGCATTACAACCATCGTTTGTTCCCTTCTTGAATATATGTACGGTCATTGACTCGTCCCATGATAACGAAATAGGCTTTTTGGTCCAATCGTCACGGAGATGGGATATGAATGCTTTCATCGCGGAATCTCTACCGAGTTTGAAAAGAATTCAGAGAAGTTCGTCGAGGCCGGTCCATTTTCCTCGCTCCAATAGTCGAGTGCTCGATTCTATTTCCGATTCGGTTGACTGGTCAATTGAGACCTCCCAAGGATCCGCAATTATTGATGCCGTAGTAACCACATCAGCGCGTGGCCAGCTAAGCTTCTCCTTGAAATATACAGCTCAGTGGTCTAGCCTCTAACGTTTACGATGAATGGGGTCCCCATTTTTGTTGCTCACGATTTCACTAGCCGAAGTTCGCCGACCATCGGTGTCGCGAATAAGCCTAAAAAGTTTGACTTTTACCCGAAGCAGGTGCTACTTTCATATCTTCGACTAATTTTATCCATCAGTGTTTGCGATTCTTCGTGCGACTTATGGTCACGTGACGCGGTAGTTGTCATAACATTTTACTGGGAGTTGGTATTTTCTCCTTCGTTAGACCAAGCGACTGGTGAGAGATCCAGTTCTTTGATAGATAAACGGATCTAGGAGTGCAGGGGAAACCAGCTACCAAATGCTTGGCTTTACCCCAGCGTTCAACTAGGTTGCTACTTGTCAGAATTTTTACTTCATGTGAGTTTCTGCTCCTAGCTAGTGTGAATAGTCGACTCAGACAGACATTGTATGGCTAACCCGGTTCGCGGTTTTCGCCCATAACCATTGATAATTAAGACGTGACTAGGAGAAAATGTTAAATACGTGTTGTGCCAAATTTGGATATGCCATATTGTGAAACGACATCAACCAGCTTTGCACACAGATCAATAAGGGAATGTGGTCTTGCTAGAAGTATCGAATACTGTAACACTTACCGGTTGTGTTTTGCCTCCAATGCCTAATCCCGTGGCCGTTCGGATGATTGTTGTGGTACCTCCAGCCCCGGAACTGGGTACAGATTGTTGAGAAACAGCAGCCATAGCGGCTGCACGACCGGTGACCGCACTCCCGGGGACCGGAGTAATTTTTAACCCCGTTGGAGTGACAACGGTAGCACCGCGTTGTGTGCCTGTGGTGGCGGTCAACAAAGCATTCGTCATGGGAACTGCGGTTACACCGGTTGAACTGTTCCATCTACTGACAATCGGAATTGCATTGGAATTGGCATTAGCCGCAGCACTGGCCAATGCGTGAAGTGAGGCATTCGGAGTCGGTAGATTAGAAGTTGCAATAATCGGACTCATACCGGACGGGACAATTGGTTGTACTGTGGCACCCAAACCGGCAATGACCCGCTGCAATAACAAAGCGAAGATAGAAAGAAAATGGTATGTGGCTGCGATTGGACAAATGTGTTAGAGGGAATTTTATTTGCATTCAAGCGATGAACACAAGTCTAACGTGTTCACAGTTAAAACACCGAGGTGCAAAAAGTGAAGAGGGCAAATTACAACGCTAGCACGGAAAAAAATCACGTATTTAAAGTGATACATATCGTATCCGACCTGTTGGAAGACTATTTCGAGAACTTCCAAGGTCCAGGGTTGTCAAGTTCTCGCCCTCAATTACAGAATGGAATTTCAAGGTAATGCCCACTACAATCCTATTTTGCTTGCAATCAAACATCCAAAAAGAACCAGTCTTTCAAATTTACTGACAATCGTGGCCTCAAGTGGTACCAAATGTTAGATATAACAAACGTATGGTCGACCACAGTCAAAAGACCCAGACAACCGGATCTCAAGACCAGTTGTCATGTGACAAGTTGAAACACGAAGATACAAGCACTTAAATGCGTAGCTGTGCGTGCGTTGCTCTGTAACGAATGGCTACATGCATGCAGTCGAAACAGCATGTCGATTCATATTATCCGTTCACTGCAGCTGAGCATTTTTATTTTCGAACAGGAATGGACGAGAATGGGCGGATTAAAATTATCACAGGTAGGTCGTTTTCACTAGTCGCTTGACAAGAGTTTGGTGGAAGAGATATGCCCCGTAGCCGCTACTGCATTGCGGGCAACATCGACTTTGACCGAAACTGGAAGTGGCAAAGAACGAAATGAAACCACAACGAATCAGGTGTGATAATGACTCGTTACAATCGGGGACCGTACTTTAAATGTTGCATGGCTAAGTATTTCACTACATCCGGTTTCACTAGTTCTTGCCACTCAGAAAGTTGGAAAAACCTTTTGTAAAATGTGTCATGGGCGCGAGTATTTCAGATCATTTGGTCGGCACATTTGTCGTGATTTAATAATTCCCAATCCCTTATCTGGTACACTTGAAAAAAGACCAAATCTGTTAGCATGATCACGTGTTCATCAAAATGGAAGAGTTAGTACTCACACGTACACATAACCGATCGCCCGCGCTTACGTCCGTGGACTAAATCAGGTGACTCAATAAACAATGCGACAAGGATACGAAGAGATTCAAAATTCAGACGTCCAAGGTGAGTATGAAATCAATAGGCGAAAATCAATATACAATTCACAATTCTCCTGTCTAGCCTCGACCGTGTGGATCTAGGTGATCAGACCAAACTAGGGCAATGTCAAACAACCTATCGAACAAAACGGATTATGGCACTGGGGAGAAGATAAACTATTTGGACAGCAGCGTGGACTACAGATTCAAAAAGTTTAATAGCATCAGTTGCAGAGTAGGCTTTTTCGTTAAGGTCTGTGAAGTACTAGGACAGAAAGCAAAATAAACTACCTTAGGTGGGAATCTAGTAACGGAATAAGGTGACGCAGAGCTGCGAGGGAAGCCATAACGGCCGAGGTCTTCTTCCAACAGCTACATGTTTCCATAAAAAGAGTGAATATCCAAGGGGAACAGGCAGTGGACCTACATAGGTGGGAAAAGATTAGAATGGTGCTGTAGCCAACACACAGGCTAACTGTACAAACTCATTCTTTCAAACGTTCTGATTCGACAGAAAATAACAACACGGTCGCCATTGTTCATGGTCCACTGTCATATCCTTCAGTGTCTCCGGCCAGCTAGTTGACGGGTCTCTCGGACCCCAACCACGAAGGCCTGAGACATCGACTTTACCTAAATTCCCTGCACATTTTCTCATCCCACGTTTCCACATTTGTTGACGTCCACATGGCATCCTTCCATTCCTTAGGAGGAACACAAAATAGGGCACGATATGGTAGACCAGTGTTCGTGTGTCATACGCAACACGTGACCCAACCCCAACCAGCGTAGTCTACTAAGTTTCATACGCTGAAATAAGGTATTCTGAGAGCCGGCACCCAGTACTAGATTCCTGACTTCCACATTACCCACTCGGTCACTCCATCCGATCCCAGCGACATTACATAGATATCGATGGTCAAAAACCTACAACCGAATAAAATCCACACGTATGCTCCACGTCTCGCAACCGTACAACAGAACTGAACGCACTGCAGCACAGTACACACGACCTTTCAACTTTAGTCAAATATCAGACCGACGCCACAAGTGCTTCAGTCCGGCGTAAGCTGCTCGAACCTTCGATATACGCGTGTT
>LUCM01009894.1:0-18529 GCA_008360955.1 Fasciolopsis buskii | reverse complement strand
CAAGGCAGCGGGGAATAGCTGAGTGGTCCCCTATCTACTTGGATCAATTAGTCTTCCACTCGTTTTTCCGACTGAATTGCTAACTCAGATCAACCCCCAACTTGGAGGATCAGGAGACTACTTCGTCAGGCCTCTATCCATTGACCTTCCAGGCATGTTTGGATCTTTGGCTTGAGATAAGCCATCCTGTATAGCTCGTTGGATCATGGAGGTAGCAAGCCATCACATCACGTCAAGGTGCAATCTCGTTGTGATAGAGCGCCCCCTCAAAAGAGAAAAAAGAGAACAGGAAATAGAGAAAGACATTCCAGGGTAATACGTTGAAGAATTATGTAGACAATGAATGATTTAAAATCCAAGGACGCCAATGACCGCTACATTCAGCCATATTACCTAATAGCTCTAATCACCGTTCGGAAGGATCTCGTGGGCCAGAACCCGACAGTACAGTTCTATTTCCGTGGGCCAGTTCCTTGGTTACGGTTTTCATGCGTTTCTGCCATACCATCGACTGACCATCCTAAACAATCTTACAAACGTTACCCGCCTCGCAGAACAATGCATCGCGAGGTAGCCATTCTCCGGGGACGCGAAAGTGCCCAAAAACCCGAATCTACTCGTTTTCAGTATTTGTTCTAAAGAGTGAACCCTAGTACCCAGTACCTCACGCCTAACATGAGTTGGTGAAAAAACTCTCCGGTAATATTCCATCAGAAATACGAAAATAGCGGCATTCACAAAAACAGAAACTATACATGCCTTTTGATAGGAAATTTTTCTGAGCGGTAAAGCGTGAGTCTTTGTTGTACCTTCGTACATTTGACTTTTGATCGATAGTCGAATGCCATCCCGACGCTACAGATGCCTCAGATTAATGAATGCCAAACGAGCCTTCCGCATGCGAGAAAACATTCGATCTGATATACAACCGCCTGGTGAAATGCAACTTACCAAGAAATTAAACCTATCCACTTTACCCAATTCTTCCCCAGGACAGCAAATTTCGGCTTCAATCAACCCAGTCATATAACGTCGTTTCACATTTCGAAGATTCAAAACACTCCAAACATATTTAGTGTTGTTTAGGCGATCGAGAAAAACTTACAACATCCATTAGTCTTCACTCAGTAGAACAACATCGTCCGCATACTCTAGGTCAGAAAGTTTTGTGTTTGAGCAAATACCAATGCCAGTGATCTCATATGAGAATAGAATTGCCGTTGTAATCATTTCAACTACGAAATTCCGAAGACAAGGTAAAAGGTGGCAACCCTATTGAACACCTCTCCTCGCGGTGAGCTCGAGTGAAATAGCGCCATAAGTACGAATTCAGCTTTGGCTGGTCGCCACAAGGAGATTGGAAAAGTGAAATGAGTTTCTCCAGTCCATTGTTCAGTGCCAAGGGATTGTATAAACGAAGGAGTTCAACGTCGCTTTCAGGTCAAGAAAGACGCGCCAGCTATAGTTTTCCGTAGAGCAGATAATCAGTCAATACAAACGTGACCAGGTTGGAAACTGGTTTGATTCTCACGCGCATAACTTCTACAAATAATTGATAATCAGCGGTGGATGATGCCCACGAGCAGGTTGGAGGCAGCACCTTAGTAAATATACACCGAGATATTCTTTTTGTCTGCATGTCTAACATGGTTGATCTTTGGGGCGCAGTAACCACGCACAACCACTGAAAAAGTTTTTGCATCATTCTCTACGAACATCGTCGTAATGATAGCCTCAGTCAAACGTCTGAACGACATCGAACTCAGAGAACATGGGAAACCATACAAATTGTTCAACGAGCCAGCTAGCACATCCCAAAGGTAATAACTACTGTGATTATAGCGACTAGTAGCCACATACATCTCAGGCAGTCAATATACACTACCCTGGATCAACACCAAATAGTGGTTCTTCATTGTATTTTAAAACTGTCACGAGAACACCAATATCTGCATTTCCTACACAGTCGAACAAGTCGGTAGACCTAAGATTCAGGACCTAATACCACTATTTCGGACAAATGCAATGAAAATTGCAATCAGCTTGATGGGGTTCGTCAAATAATTAATGATTAGAAATGGTTAACAAATCATTTGCTTAGTAACAAAATAGGCTTATGCAAAAATGTGGCCAGAGATAGACGTTTCAAATCAGGACCACATTGATAAATCAAAAATGGGAAAGCCGACCACTCTTTGCCAGGGATGTAACGTCTAGCTAAATGCATATGCAAAACACCCATGTGATGATTCACGGGCGTCATCTGCACGTCAAGTTAGAAAACATTCGGGTTTGGCTAACCGAGGTGACGGGCTGTTGGTGTGCCTATAGTAATTTCCAAAAGTTAATCAACGGATTCGAGGAACTTCAAAGGTTACCAGAGCACTGATAATACAGTTGACAGAACATGGCCGAAAATAGTCGGAAGCTTACTTGTGGCATACCAGTCGATCTGGTAAAGTTTACTCCACCAACGGAAGCGGGATTGAGAACCGACTTATTTAGTCCACCGGGATCCGGTGTCACGGGAGCCAAAGTACCTGAACTGATGGATGGGGAAACATCGTATTTTTGAATCTGTAAAACATATGCATCCGCGGTCGGAACAGAGCCCCATGTGACTTCCAAACTTTGTGTTCCTGCCCGTACTAATTGCACTCGAGTGGGAGCGGGAGGACGATCTGTCTCTACAAACCATAAATCTTTGAAGCAAACCTGCAAAATAAGGTAGAAAAACAAAACATGCGGTTTTGGTGACGGTATCAGAAAGACAGAACTTTGAGAACTGATATCCAAGCGACACAATCTTGTGTTCTCCAGAGATGGGGCCGTGAATGATCATTTATCTCTTCTATGGGGCACAGACAAACGTGGGAACCTCGTTTTTTCGTCATCACTCTACTGGAAATATGTGGAGTGTTATGCACTTGATCACCTTTATCTTAATACTGGACATAGTGCAGTAATACAAAGAGTAAACTTCATGGCTAGAAGATAGAGTAATAAGAAATAGGGGAAAACGTTAAAACTAATCTAGTGGTACTAATTCTGAAGAGAGGAAGATCGTTTAGCGTCAAACAGGGAAAACAGGGAAAGTCCTACTGACCGCTACCTTTCTCCCAGAGTTACAGGTTGCAATACAAAAAGTGTATGTGCAAGATGGAAGGAGAGTGAACCCACAGAGGGCAAGAAAAAAGAATGCCTTAGTAGCCAACACACGACACTGCTAATGATTCCTAACAAGGACGAAACAACTGTGCAGTGCTTCCACGGTTTCTTACTGGTCAGTTGAGCGATGATATCACATGGTGAACTATTTCATGAACACGGAACACAGTCTGACTGCACAAACGTACATTTTCAACCATTCTAATTCGACAGAAAATAACAACACGGTCGCCATTGTTCACGGTCCACTGTCATATCCTTCAGTGTCTCCAGCTAGCTAGTTGATGGGTCTCTTGGACCCCAACCACGAAGGCCTGAGACATCGACTTTACCTAAATTCCCTGCACATTTTCTCATCCCACGTTTCCACATTTGTTGACGTCCACATGGCATCCTTCCATTCCTTAGGAGGAACACAAAATAGGGCACGATATGGTAGACCAGTGTTCGTGTGTCATACGCAACACGTGACCCAACCCCAACCAGCGTAGTCTACTAAGTTTCATACGCTGAAATAAGGTATTCTGAGAGCCGGCACCCAGTACTAGATTCCTGACTTCCACATTACCCACTCGGTCACTCCATCCGACCCCAGCGGCATTACATAGATATCGATGGTCAAAAACTTACAACCGAATAAAATCCACACGTATGCTCCACGTCTCGCAACCGTACAACAGAACTGAACGCACTACGGCACAGTGCACACGACCTTTCAACTTTAGTCAAATATCAGACGGACGCCACAAGTGCTTCAGTCCGGCGTAAGCTGCTCGAACCTTCGATATACGCGTGTTTATCTCCACTGCCGAGCTACCATCGTTCGACACACAGCTAGCAAGGTAGTTGAAACGGTCCACAATCGTTGGTTACTCTCCATTCAGTACCAAGTTTAGCACTGCTGTCGTCCAGTCCTGTAACAGCGCTTTGCACTTTGAAGGTGCAAAGCACATACCGAACCGGGCAACCAACCTCGAGAGTCTGTCTAATGGACGTTGAGCATGTTCCGCTGGTTCAAACAGGCACAACGTCGTCTGCGTAATCTGGGTCACAGTTTCCCTCCACTTCCCAGTTCGCCTCCTACATTCTGAAAACCTCCTAAAGCATCTCGCATTACCTTGTCCATGACGAAGTTGAACGAGAATGGAGTTGAATAGGAATGAAATGGGTCTACTTTATTCACAGCTAACCACCTGGATGGTGGCCGTCC
The DNA here is from genome assembly GCA_008360955.1 of Fasciolopsis buskii. Taxonomy (NCBI): domain Eukaryota; kingdom Metazoa; phylum Platyhelminthes; class Trematoda; order Plagiorchiida; family Fasciolidae; genus Fasciolopsis; species Fasciolopsis buskii. The sequence continues at coordinate 14,151 of LUCM01009894.1, read as the reverse complement.
CCTTATCCGGAAGCAGCATTACTAAAGTGGCTCTGCTCGCTGGATCGGATATTCCCCTCTTCGTGATTTATTATCTTGACTTCTTTTTGTCCAATATATTCAACAACACGCCAATTGGCAAAATACGGATCGCGTCAAAAGTACATCAACAAAATGCATGGCTATTAAACACCCACAAGTCCTGAATGCTAGCGACGATCCAGGTGATCAGCATACGAGTCACGAAGCCTGAGCAACGACAGTAAGAGCCATATTAGAACGTTGAAATTCCAAAGCTAACGATTGGTGATGTCAGTCATGATCAAATCATCGCCTCGGCCGACCGACTGATAATTGCTATTCGCTACATTTATATTTCCTCTTTTAATTTCCTTTTTTAAACTATGGTACTCTAGCAGATGAGCGAATTATCCCTGAACTCCACAATATGAACACTGGTGGGGGAATCTGAGTAAAGGAATGCCGGATCGTCGCTGGAAGCTAATCACAAATATACTTTTTAACCAGGCAAATGAAATGTTCCCTAAAATAACTTTTTAGTTATTATTACTGTTACTACTAATATTATGGTTATTCCTGTGATTATGCACTAATTTGAACTGTTCGCAACAGTTGCCAAATTTCTCTTTAAAAAACTACCAAAACTAAAAGTTCAGTACCGTGTGCAGCAAGCGAATCAGTTCAACATAACTAACCTGATTATTCCACGCTTTGCGATAGCCATCCCGACCAGACCAGATATACAAGCGAGTATGTACGGCCACGGCGCAATGACCAGCCCGAGCTCTGGGTACGAGACTCTCGTCAAACACTTCCATAGCTAGGGGCTCCCAATTCATTGTGTCCAGATTTAGACTGGCGAGAGTATTCGTGCATTTCCATTCTTTTTCCTGTGTGGTCATTTTGATCTCCTCCATCACCAAGGGCACCCAACCACCGAAGACAAACATACTAGAATCAGACGAGCAAGGGGTGAAAAACCGAAGAAATAAACGAAAACTGCCAGTATAATTTAGTTGTTCTGCAACCATTAACTATTACGCTATTACTTTGGTTTCAGCTGCTGTCTCACAGGACTTTACAGCAAAAAAGATGAACGAGTGATGAGAAACCAACCGGAGTATATGACAGAATAAACACCTGCGAATACGATAGATAAACAGAATTCCGATGGATTATTCAAAAAGAAGTTTCCGATGTAGGAAGCTATAAATGCAACATAGTTAATAAAAAAAGACAACAAAGACCTCGTAAGTCCTGTTGTTACCTACCTTCCCACAACCGTTCTGATTATTTGTTACACCCAAATCGAATCACGACAGGAAGAATAAAGCCCATATATCTATATATATACTTCATACATGGTAAATATATTATACATGTATATATATATATATATATATATAAGTACAACTTCCCAGGCAAAACTCAGCAAACCTTAACCATTTGTTACTCGAATGCAGTAAGGATACAGGCTCCGGCTAACATCGAAGTAACAACCTCATATCCTGATCATGCGAATTTCATTCTGCATTGAGTTACTCCAGTCCTACAGCGGGTTCGGAAGTTCAGGTGGTTGTTAGAAGCGAGCAGAACAACGTCTTTCAACGAGTCTATCGGCGATTCAACAAGAAAATAACGAACTCTGAATCTAAAAAACAGCATACTTCAAGAATACGGTTAATTCTGTAAATTTCCTCGGTAGCCCACTAGCCGTTGGCTATGGTTTATTAGTCATAGGCTGTTTTGGTACAATTCACATGTGACGCCTCCATTTGCGACTTATTATTATTCAAAAGAGTTTTGTTACTCTAGGCCATTGCTAATAAAATCTCATCCTGCGGCTAGAGAATGACGGGAAAAATTGTAACGAGCACTTGATAGAAATAAGCTGTATGAACTGTTTCAACAACTTCAAAGTAACAAATGCAACTCCAAGTGTGACGTATTAAGTCAGCTCAATATGAGAAGAAAGTCAACACATCCAGAAGAAACACTCAAACAAACATCTGATGCTTCAGTAAAACAGTAAATAACCAAGCTTTCGGCAGTGGATGGACCCTCTGGATTAGTTTTCAAAAAGAGGGACTGCCCGACCGAACAGAACAAAAAGAAAATCCAGAACTATCAGATCAGTCGAACTACTTAATACCAATTGGTTGCACTATCTCTTACCTTGTCTCTTACCTTCTATGTACTTTGTTACTGGGACAACAATGGGGTAGATGGCACTTCACTGTTATGGTTCTATTACATGAGTGCTCGTTTCACTCCCTCCGCATGACGCCATCTGGCCGCCTTGAGGCGTGGTCGTTGTTTTAGGCAAGCAACCCAAAAATACACTTTCATGTGAAATCAACAATTAGCTCACCATTAAGAAACCATGAATATGCACTGATGATGATTCCTAACAAGGATGAGACGACTGTACAGTGCTTCCATGGTTCCTTAATGGTGAGTTGAGCGATGATGACTTCATGAAAACCTCTAATCTCTTACTGCTAACAAAAAATATACGTAAATTTCAGGAAAAGGGTTGCAGGCATTTGTATGCTACTGGCAATGGAGAGATTGGTAACAGCGAAATTACTGCACCTGATTTCGATTGTCAAAAGACTGTCGATGTTTACGCAACACGATGACGAAAGCGAATGCTGGGCTCTCCCCATCGGGTTGACTGATCCTTAATAGCCAATTAAACAGATGACCAAGCCCTAGTAGCAAACCAATCAAGGGCGGCGTATGAAGCAAACGCCCGTATGCTCTCCGACAACTGTGCTGAAAGGATGTACCCAGGATGTCCAGCTCCATCCGAAGAATGTATAAACTGAGCCATCAGTCGTTCGCTCCCATTCTGCTACAGGATACTTAAGCTGCCCTAGCACCTACTGTGTTAGACCGTTCGGTGAAAGGTTCAGGGTAGAGTCCCCTAAGTTGACCATCTACTTCGGCTTGAGTAATCAGCCGCTACCAAGCCAACCGAGTGTGTGTGGAGAACACTACATAATGCTTTTTTTCTTTCTCACCCATTGTCTTCGTCCTTCCCCATGGCTTCGATGGCACAAGCACTGTACACACATTTGTGAGTATATATATATATATATGTAAAGACTAGATGTTCAACCGTGTAATATAAGTTCCATTTCCGCATTCAAGATGCCCGTGGCCAGAATACTTGATAGCGATTCACAATTTCGCTAGTTTTATCCAGGCCAGGGAAACTGACTTTTGGTACGAGAAATAAAACCGATTTGCATATTATATGGCACACGGATACTCTGGTAAGTGAGGTTTTATTCTGATGACCCGAGAAAATGTAGGTTCAGGCACGTGCATACGTAAACCACCAAGAGACCAGCAAGTCACATCAAAACGAACAACCAAACATATAACGAGTAGAACTCAAACAAGCAAAATCCGTTATATCAGATAATGTTCAGGAAATGGATGGGATGTGCAAAAACGAACTGAAAGTACTGGCAGTTCCTGTGACGTATCGACATTTCCAAATATCCATTAGCATGCCGGACACAGCAATAACAATAACAAAATAACAACGAATAGGCCGAAAAATAGGTGAGGTATTAAATGTCAAAAGATAAATGAGCAGTAGATTCTGTGCAAAGATTACATACCGATTTCCGATTACTGTTGCACTGTGCAAACTCCTCGGGGCAGGAGGGTCACCAGTGACAACTGGTTTCACCCAGGTCATCGTATCGATTTCCAGTTGCCATAAATCACCCAAACGGTTTCCAGACATGCCACCGTAGACTAGAAGTCGCCACTTCTTGACCATACCATCTAACACTTGGTATGCAACAGCAGAATGGGATTCACGGGGAGACGGCGGTTGACCGTATGTGATAGGAATATCCCAACACATGGCTGACGAATTCGGTTTGAGCTCCAAAGTATAAAGATCGTTTAAATATCTACAAAAGAATTAAAGATCGATAGTGATAAGCGAACGAAATGATAAAATTTCAAAGTTCTTGAAGGTTCGTGACTTCGGAAGTCTCGCGTTGGCTGAAGTTGATACCTCGATGGGACATTTCTCATCAAAAATTGTCAGCATCCACTTATATTGCCATCTCTAGTGATGAGAACTACTGTTTATAAAGCTTTACGGACGGCTATTATGGCCAGGTTAGGAAAAGTCGAAGTTAATCTTTTAGAAAGACCTATAATACTATACACATGTATACAATAGTTATAGTACCAAAGGAAAAAAATAAGAGAGTTGCGCTTAACGGCAGACAATGTTTGCGGAGAACGTGAATAAATTTAAGCAACGCAGCTGTCGCTATGACCCTGAATCACTTGCAACGGGGTTTCAGATTAAACAGAGGCCATAGAGCCTTAGTCCAGTTCAGTTCGGTTTGCACAACCACTATCCTTTCATCATCGTGCTCTGGTTTTGGCTACTACTTCAAAAGAACGTCCAAACAGAAATGAACAAGAAGCGAAAGATCAACTCCAAGGTACTAAGTTGAAGAAGTATGTAGACAAGAAATGATTTCAAATCCAAGAACGCCAATGACCGCTACATTCAGCCATATCACCTAATGTCTCTAACCGCCGTTTGGGAGGATTTCGTGGACAAAACCCAACGACATAGCTACATCTGTGCGGGATATTTCCCTGGTTACGGTTTTCACACCTTTTGACTGAACACTTGCACAAACTTTCCAACTACTACTGCCTCGGAGGACATCATACAGCGAGGCAGGCGTTGTCTGAATATGCCCAAATCGTTCGGCGTTAAACAGCAAGGCAACCATCACTGACCGCTGCCTTTTCCCCAAGGTTAGATGTCTATAAAAAGAATGAATAACCAAGGGGAATAGGGAGTGAACCCACACAGGTGGCAAAAGATAAGTTGTGGCCAACATACGGAACACAGTCCAACTGTACAAATGCACTCTTTCAATCGTTCTGAATCAATAGAAGATGACAACACGGTCGCCACTGTTCACGGTTCACTGCCATATTCTTAAGTGTCTCCAGCCCAAAGCGTGTTAGGAAAACCTCCAAAGACTGAACTTGCAGCCCAGTAACTCAAGTCTAACCTCTGAATTCCTAACGGAATTCTCCCATCATCTATCAAAAATACAAAGACAACGGTGGTCAAATGCAAACACTTCGCACATTTCCCCTAAACGGACATACTTTTCAGCCGCAAAGCAGGAGCGACTTTACCGCTGTTATGTGTCGACAAGCGGACGTTACTCCGACGCCACAGACCCGTCGAGCTGGTGGACGCCAACTGAGTCCTTTGTATATGCGAAGGCATTTAATCCGATATACGACCAACCTGGTGAAATACAACTAACCAAATAATTAAATCCACTTCATTTCATTCAACTCTTCCTCTACGGCAACAAGGTTCGGCTTCGAGCAAATCCAGTACTGAGACGGCAATCGAAGGTGCAAAAAGCACCCTGAACATATTCACACTATCGTTCAGGCGATTGGTGAAAGTCTGCAGACTACGTAGATCATCACCAAGTAGCACATGCCCCCCTCGAAAGTGAACAAGCTGGCAGCGGAACTCTGCCTAAATGCATTGGGAAGGCCACACCCCATAGCCGATAGATCCCACTACATAGGAGGGAGTGGAACCGGGGACCCCGGGTCTGAAATCTAGAGTGGGATAGAACCATATAAGGTATCAATAGATCAGATGCGGTAACAAATTTAACTGATGTACTCGAGCGCTACGCATGATCCCAGGTCGACTCTCAGTATAGGCAGGTGGTGACTGAACACTGGATCAGGGTGGTCAGTCCGGTACCCGGCGAAGGAATGTGAAAACACTAACTAGTAGGTCCAGTTAAAAAATTAGGGTCGACCAGGTCCCCTAGCGTGACGATCAGACACTGTACGATGCATTCAATTTCCCCGATCGGTGGGGTTCTTGCATGCAAAATATCGCTTCTCAACAGTCCGTCTATTTTATGGCCCTTCGGTTTTTCACTATTACTGCATATCGCGTGGTAGCAACCAAACCGGATGATAAGGTTGATGGTTGTACAAAATGAACCGAAATAAGCATAGCAGGGCGAATTTTCGCCTTTACACCGTGTGTGTAATTCGACTCACTGGTTGCACGAGACAGTACGAGTTCAGGCATAGTACGACCGCCCACTTGGCAAAAACAACCAACGGCTCGGTGTAGTGAGGTTGAAAAACCGAACATAACTGCTAAAACAGAATTATATTTTATTTTCTTAACGTAAGTTCCGCGAAACTAATTTACAGATGATTGGGAAATCAAAGAAATAGCCCAATGCAATGGGATGGAACGATAGTCACAACTGACTGCAGAATTTTCGTTGGCGTAAGGTAAACCGTTGTAAAAACTGAACTGAAATAAACCGAATTTTCGCAAAGGAAAAGAAAATTTGAGATGAAGGGATGCTTCTTATAGAAAAAGTTTAAAATGGTCGTTGCGCTGTTGCGCCTACAAAATCAACATAGTCGGACGTGGTTGTTCCAGGCTTCGAACCGTCTACTCGCCCTGAGTGCTTCTCGAAATGCTCCCAGGTAACCGTGCTCCTCACAGCCTCGGATAAAGAAGTCATACACGCCTTTTTTCTGTGGTCGAGGTGTTCTCACTAATGAGCAAGAAGACGAACGTCCGACAACCTACACCCGGTCGACTGATCTTCGATAGTTACTCTAGGGGATAATGGCTAAGTCCTAATTTCAACCCAACCACAGTCGGTGTGTAAAGCACACTACTGTATGCTCACCCGCACGTGCCAGAGGTGTGCTCGGCAAGCAGGAGGATGTATGAACTGGGAGACCAGTCACCGGTCCCCAGTGGGCTACGTCACCCGCAGGTCGTTTTGCTGCCTTGTAGGATGTCGGGTGGAGCAGGAGTACCCTGAGTCAAATGTATATTTTAGCTTGGGAGACCGGGCAGCAACCAGCCCGAGGATGAATCACAGGTTCTGATCGACACCAGAAGACATGGAGATGGTGAATGGAAGAATTCTGCATATTGTTCATTTTTCTTTCCATTTTCCTGCTCCCTGTTTTTTGTCCTTCACCATGATTCCCATGACATTATCTGTATATTATCTGTATATTATATGCATATATATAGCAATGTCAGTTTGGAAGACACATAAAAGATGTAATCCTGGTTTTAAAAATCACGTTAAAACACACGGTAATAAAAAATTAGTAAAACGTCAGGAAAACCTCCGGACCGTTATTCTGCAAGTGACCATACGAAATGAGCAGTTCAACTGGAACCACACCGGCGAACAAATCAAAGACAACAAATTCGGTCACATTTGTTGTTGCTGGATTTACAGTTATACGGATCCTAGATACCACTTGGAGCGGTCGGGTCTTCAACTACACAACCATATTTAGTTATAACCAGAACAGGCAAACAGATGAAGGAAACCACATTCTACCATCAATTTGTTGGATCATAAGCATCACCTAATCGCAACGGCAAATTCTACTGCTAGATGTGTAGTTTTTAGAATTTCTTTGCTGAACATATGTATACACACACATGCACATGTGAAAATCTGTTTGACCCAACCGAAAATCTGGGAAGCGAATGAAGCACAAAAGGCAGCTGGCTTTTATGGAGTAAGGCCGCTGCCTTGCATGTTGCACTTGGCTGTGCAAATGACAGAGAAGCAACATTTTCTAAGGGAGCGCTGAAAAGTTTTGCCTTCCGTTCCCGTGAAACTTCACGAAAAATCTACAGAGCCGACTAAAACGCCTTCGGGTGATAGTTGCACAACAGCTGAGCCAAAAATCGCAGAACCGCATTGCTTGTGCACAAACAGCGGCTTTGGGTTTAGCGTTAAGAAATTTCTAACCGCGGAGAAGGCCGATACAAGTGCCTAGCTGGAGCCTAAGACATGTCTCCTGGCAATCACAGTGAGATAGATACTGTTGAAACAGGTTCAGAAGATAGGACGAAATAAAAATAAGCCGTCGAGATCTACTGACCAAGCCAAAGAAACAATTATTCCGTGCGAAACTAACTGAATAAACCAGATCGTTTTTGTTGTGGGATATGCCCTGCAGTTAAGAAGGCGAACAAAATTGACTTCCGCATGTGACAGAGGACTACAGAAGTGACTCAGAATCGAAGGCTGACGCAAATGCCACGTAACCCGTCTGTACAGTGCGTCCCATCAAAAAAACAATAATGTAAAAAGAAAAAACGGGTTTAAGGAAACCACAGAAAGCAAGACATTTTTATTCACCTTGTCTGTTTTTCTCCTGCACTTGTTTTTGCAAAAGTCAGTGAGCTGAAACTACCGTATTTGCATATGTACATACAAACATATATATGTACATATATATATATATATATATATATATATATATATATATATATATATATAAGGAAACCATCATAATGCAAGCTAACCACAGTGTTTATTGACGCAGGAAAACAAATTACATGATAATTTACCTCGGAATATTATTTTTGGGATCATCGCTATCGTTTGTTATCCCACCGAAGAGGAAAGCGCGCTGTCCAACAAGGGTAAAACTATGACCTGCGGGGTGATTATTCTTCTGAATTGGGTGCGTACTAACCGATACGGGGACAAGGACATGGACCATTCCGCGGTGGCTTAGGTTTCAACCTTTTCCATTCCCATCTTGAGGCTTGCAACTCATATAGCTCACTGGAATATTTTCCGTATTCCAGCATACCACCAAACATCAAAACACGAGTGTTCTCTGCCAGCATGCCAAACGCAGCGCAGCCCGCAGGTATATCGCCATGCACAGCCGGGAGAAACCATTGACAAGTAGCTGGAACAGAAATCCACAATTAAAAGACCAACATACTTGTATTGAAAACATGTAGCTCATCGACGATACCTTCGTTGCCGCCACCGAAAACAACTATCAGGTCTTTGATAGCCACGGCTTTGTGACCATGTCGAGGCCTTGGAACATTTCCTGTGGTTGTCACAACTTTTTTCCAACGCAAAATAGGGCCAGCAGCTGCCATTGCCAAGGCGTTTAAAGTTCCCGCGGTGTACTGAATCGGACGCCACGGGATATTCTGGGACTTGGTCGCTTTATAGATCCATTGCGCATCAGCTAAAATACTTTTTTCGAAAGGTCAGCGACTTAGAATGCCCGATATTGCTTGTCTTTTAACAACAACGAAATTTTACGTGAGCGTCCGATTTCTTTTGGTTCAGTAAAACAAAAACGATTCTTTCGGATGACATTGCGATATGATTTAGTTATCAGTGCCGGAATTGTGGTTTCCCACCTTTGATAACTCAGTTGGCATCTCACCGCTTGTCAGATTGGTCTTCATTGTGTATTTTGCTGCGCCAGACGACACAGCCACTCGCAGTTATTTGTCGAAATGATGCATTGAGAATTTCGCGCTTTTCCCGGAGCGGTACTATCTTCTGTCCCTTGATAAGTACACTCCAGTATCTGAACACTTGGTTCAGGACCCCATGCTTTCTGGGCGTGGGAAAAGGTCTTTGTCCGTCCTATTCCGGTGAGCATCGACAAGGTATGCGACATCTGGTGCTTTGCGTTGTTGATCGAAAAGTTAGGCCGACCCGTCCGGATTTATGGATTAAGACAGAGTAAGCTGTTACATTAACTTGGTGATCTGATGGGACCAAACAAGGGCACATATTTCTGTACAATAACTAGTGTTTTCACTTAGAATCAGAAGTGGAAGGCTCGTATAACGGGGTAAACAGCTTCTATCAGAGACGGCAGACATGCTTCAAAGAAAATTCACTGACAATAAATAGAAAATCGTATTTTGGTGAAATTTGGGGATGAATTTACTGGAATATGTTTTGGCAGATGCTGCAGTGGAATTTGACAAACCAGTAGCGTACATCCATTGCAAAAATGTATCATCAAATTTTCTAAAGTGTTCTGATGTAACCTCGAGCATTTGCATGTGAGGGCTAAAGAACTCTATGGCAATTCCACGTAGAATTCAGGCGATAAGGTCTCGTGCAGCTCCGCACTGTCCAATAGGAAGCACGGTGAGGGAATCGAGAAATCAAAACATTCTCTGAATTTCACTACCCAGGCTGTTCCCGGTTGGGTATATAAATTAGTGAACTGCAAATTAAACATGATCTTAGTTCCCAATTGCTTGATTCTTCCGGATGGCCTCGTTTACGCGGCTTGAGTCGGAGGCAGTCCTGTATCCATCGGCAATTCTGATCACATGTGAGGCTGTCCGATTCCCGTAAACTGATTTTAAGAATGCATATTCCTGTTGGCCTCGTTTACTGAAGTTCGTTAGTATCGGAAATGTGAAACGTAATGCTGTTGCAACTGTCATCGCAGATTAGATTAGGCGATTTGAGTCATGGCGTAGTGTCCTGAGCTGTGCGAATTACGGGAACCAGTCGCTGTTTTCCCCATTTTGGTGACCATGTGTTGCAATTTGTCATGAGAAAATTTTAATCCTGAATCTGCCCGGCATCAGACCCGCTCCACTGACTGAAGTAACTCTTGCGCAGTTACGTAGTCTCAATGGACCAGCAAACCATGGAATGCGCAAAAGTTCTATCCTGGGTCCACGGCCCGACATTGGTTTTTGAATTTACCGCAGCACCAAGGTTACCCGCGTCCAGAGGACAATTTGTAGATCAACCGGATATCCAATCACATGACGGTGTGATTGGTGGCATCAACAATTCTGAGGCTGAAAGGGTACTGTTGATGTTAGAAGGCCTGCCGCCTGGTGCAGCTTGGGAGTGTTGTGAACCATCGAGCAACTTCACCAAAGCAACAACCCAGCATTCCGTTGTTCAATTTCACAAGGCCCGTTTCTATTTGGCGATCCACATAAGGGAAATCAGTAGCAAACCCGCTGAGAAAATGCCAGGGTGATCAAACCGCTGGGTCGCTCCTCGTTCGATGGGTTCTATTTGCGCCCGACATATTGCTTTCGAAATGCTGTATGCTGTTCATGAGAAAGTGTAGGCACATTTGGAAGGTCTACCGTCGGCCCGAGTAAATTGCGGGGTGTAGGAGATCAAGGCTGCCGAACAGGGGGTTAGTAATTTGATAGCAGTGAAGCAGCTAAATCCTCCAGTCAGTTGCATTACTTAATTTTCTAGTTTCAGCATGGGTTGGGGTTTCGGTTCAATGTTGTTACGTGAAGTAATGACCGAAAGGGTACATGACTTGGTCCAGCCTGGTAAAACATGTTTACAAATGCCAAATATATCCTACATGCAAACACAGATCAACAGCTGCACCTTCCCTGTTTTGAATCAAACACATACTTTTACTACAGCACATCCTGGCAACCTATATGCTCCCCTACAAAATTCCCTCATTCACTTCACGATGTTTGTGTACTTTTTCAGTTCCGACACTGTTCTAGCCACTTTACCTGGGCCTCACTGACTGGGGTGTATCTATATGCATAGGAACGCGTGAATATACGTGTATAAGTTCCTTTCAAACTGTTCACTGTAGCCAAGCCAGCGGGACTTTTCACATATGCTTGCATAGGCTGCCGCAAGCAAACATGAATTTCAATGAATTCTAGCCTAAGCCTTTGCTCTCATTTTTCCGGCTTATACTTGCTTTCCCTTTTCGGCCACCCCTGGAACTACCAGTCTCGCTCCTATCCCATCTCACTTCCCGTCTCAATTTGCTTCGACTCATGAATCCCGATTTCCAATTTGATAATTAACTCGGCAGGGCTAACTCTCATGCACAAAAATCTGTGACCAAAAATATAAAAAGCACATAATTCTAGAAATCAGGAACTATACCTGCCCTATCTCATATCAGCAATATGTCCGCCATTTTTATCAGCAGCTCCTGAAAGCTTCACCCTTATCATCCGCCATTCTATACCCGGCAAGCTGGTTTTCATTAATCCTGAATGCCGGACAGATTGCTTTAGACTAATTTTTCTCTGCTCATCTCACTGTCGTGGAAAGCAAGCGCCCTGCCCCCCAAAAGTTTTGTGCTCCGGTGCGGACGAACCATCTTCAACAATACTAAAAGTCCTCGCGCTGTTGTTTTTGAACAATCTATATCAGCCACAAATAATCGCTTTCTTTTTCAAGTAATTTTGCACTCTGGACCTCGATTACAATCGCCCCAACCTCTGTTAAAACACTTATTTTCTAGCTCTGGCCTAAAATGTCATTGATTCTGCCTAACACAGTCCTACTTATGTCGAATCAGCGTTGTAAAACGCTTCATAGAAAACCGCTATTTTCGCATCACTGAAGCCACGCCTGTAGGACGCCTACTTGCAGCAAACAATTTTCACTGGTTAAAATATGCGGAACCATTTGGCCTGGAGGTGGTCGCTTGGCTTATGGCAAGAAAATATCTGACGCTCTCGTCATTTATCACCCATACCTGAATACTTCGCCTGAGTCCCTGTGGCGCTCCATCGACATTCATAATTCTCTTTTACAACTTAGATTGCAGTTTTCAACATCCTTCCTCAGGCATTTCCGAGCTCTCTCGACTTATGAAGGCGCTTAGTGTTTAACATCCGTACACGGAAAAGAGGTTGCAGCAGGAGACTTTAGTGCTCCTAGGAACCGCTGGTCTACCTTGGCTACTCCTTTAAACTGTCAAACTTTGTTCGAGAAACTTACGTAAGAGGACGGACTCAGCTTGTATCTGGTCCATCAAGTAAATAAAGTCCTTTTAAAAATCAATGAACTGGGTTAGCCAGACAGTAGATCTTCAGACTCTTGATTGGTCCAAATTCTTTCCATGTCGAAATCCCCAATAACCTGCTTATACTGCATGCAGAAACCGGGATGCGTTTATCAACAAACCTATCTTTTATTGAGCTTATTTCCGGGCGGTGCAAATGAGCGAAACCCGCAAATTCGAAAAAGCCATAAGACCGTAAGCTATCTAAGCAAAACCTTAGAATTCTCCATATTACTAAAAGTATGTCCGCTTCAACGTAACCTGCCCATTGCATCCAGAACTGAGTTTGCAGGCGGGAAAACCGGTTCCTCCATCGGAATTCAGGCCAACTCTCCGTTAGTCTTCCGCATTCCCGCAGTCCTCGTAATGAACATTGCACCCCTAAATACACCACGTACAGCAAATATCAGTTCGATGACCCCAATAACTTCAACGATCTTTCCAACTCCAGTTGCCCGTTTACTCTCGCCGCCGACAGGAGCATACATTTTCTGGCCTTCACTAGGCTAAGGGATCCACCTCGCGCAATACCGAAAATTGAAAGAACCCTCATCTTTGTCTAGCAGCCCAAGTGACTTGGCTCGGACGGTTTTCCTCTTTCTTGCTTCTCCTCTGCGAACCGGATAGAGCAACCCCCTTGTTGAGCCTGTTTGCTAACTTAGGGAAAACCGAGAAAATAACGGCTCCGTGTGAAATTTGCGACATTAATTTCTCCCACACGAGGGAACAACGGTCAGGCCACGGAAATCTTTTATCTTTTACTTCCTTTATTAATGAAATAACAATGTACATCACTTTTCAAGAAGGGGCCCTCGGCCAACGAGGGTTCGGGCCCGCGACCATCACGTCCAAACGGCACTACCTTACCTGCTTGGCCAACGCCGGCTATGATGTCATTAGCCACTCAAACGTTTTCATCGAGATCCTGGGTATGATCTTCATTTAAAAATTGCCATCTCACCACCGGAAAATTTGCTACTGAATCCCAAATTGATATTCTTTATGGCAGATCCTCTGCTTTTCACTATTTTTCATTATTTAATCTGGCTAATCTAAACGCCCATAACAGAAAAAGCATCACGGTCACTACGATACTCGTTATTGTTTTGACAATTCAGGGTGTTATTTTATTATTTTCAGCACAGTTAGAACCGTTTTCTTAGTTGAAAACATTCCCTAAATTATTTGAGCATTATCCTCCGACCTCATCCCTCGCTGACCCTTCTGTCGACATTTATTTCAAGCCTGGACCGTCACACTTTCAGCTCCTGCCTGGACCTATTTTTACCGCTTTTGTGCTGCTAACCACATATTTTACCCTTCTATCGATTTGCTTTTAAGAACAAATTTGCCAATTGGCCTGTCTATTTATCTTTTCAACTGGAAGCTCTCGCACTCCTTGACACCATCCCGTTATCTGTTACGAAACTTTTATAGCATCTCTTATCCATTTCAGAC
>LUCM01009893.1:3502-19243 GCA_008360955.1 Fasciolopsis buskii | reverse complement strand
AAGGTATGTGCTTTGGGCCTTAAAAATCCCAGGCACTTCTTCAAGACTGGCAGGGGCTTGTACCTGCACTCACCCTTTGTGGTGATGGGTTAGAAGTAATCAATAGCTTCAAGTACCTAGGTAGTCTCATTACACGAGGCGGAGGTGTTGGAGAGTAGGTCACATCACGAACTGCGAAAGCCCGAGCAGCTTTCGTGAACCTACGACACTTGCGGCACCGCCATGATATCCGGCTTTTTCTCGAGAGAAGAGTGTACGATGCCGCGGGTTCGTAGTGTTCTTATTTGCCGTTCTGTTGCTTTGCCTCTTCGCGTTGGGGATGTCCGGCGACTGTCTGTATCCGAGCGCCGATGTCTCCGAAGCAGCGTTCGGGTCTCGTTGGAACATCGGGTGAGCAGTGACGAGGTACGTAATCGTGTGTTGGATGGAGACAGTCGTCCTCTGACTGAGACAATCGCTCTACACCGCCTTCGGTGGCTTGGACAAGTACTGCATATGCTTGCTCCTCGTCTTCCTTTGCGTACCGTTTTTGCACGTGCTGGGCAGGGCTGAGGGAAAGGTCGCGGCCGTCAGACGTAGAAGTATGAAGTTGGCCCCAATTTTGGCTCCTTATCTTCCTCGTTGGGGCCCAAGAGATAAGGAGTTGTTGGCTGGAGACTCCGAGAGATATGGCTAAGAACCGAAGTCAGTGGGGAAAATGATGTACGGTCTGTCTGTAGAACGCATGCTCCTTGGAGGCACTAAAATCAAGCAAGAACTTTGCAGAACAACCAGTCGGCAACGAGTAGCGCTCTAACAACAGTAACAGGATGACTAATCCGTAAGATTTTGGATGTGACCAACACTTATTCAGCACGACGGCCTAACGGACTCGAAGCGTGGAAAGCTGATGTTCGTAGAAAAAAATGCGCAAACCAATGCTGGTACCAAACCACAGGTAATCCACGAAGTCAGATACAAATAATACCGAGTGGAAAGTAAACATTCACAATCGATCAATAACTCGCGGAATTAAAATAATAAATACGGATTTGATCAGAGGCTGGTAAGTCTTTTTTCCGAATGGCCGTCTTAAATCTTACGTGCTGTGACAAGAGACAAGCTCGAACCCTTGAATGATCCAATTAAAACAGGTTAGGATATGAAAGTCCAAGTAGTGGACTCACCAGGCCCAAACCGTGCGCTTATACGAAGCACATGCAAGGTGCACATGACCAATATTTCATGGCACACATACACACCAGACCGTTGAACAATCTACGCAAGCCTCGGTACGCAATTAAATACCTGTCTCGAAAAAGGACTGGAAAAGTGTCAAGATCATCCCTACCATTGCATTTGCAGTCTTCACTATTACGATTGACTATGATGACACGACAAACACTGGCTACTAGAACGAAAAATTGAGCGACGATAATCAATACCATATGCATTGTGTGTAGCTGTCAGTATTCGCTTATCGCTAGAGAACACTAACAACGTAGTGACAAGTAAGGTGAAGTCGCTTTGGCAAATCGAAGGTGGATAGACAGCTGCGTAAACGAATAAGCACGGAATGCATAGAATTATCAAGAGATTTTGCGTGTTAACACCGTCAAAATTGTGTAGTCGAAGTCTACGACAAAAAGATGCTGATGAAAAAACTCCGAAAATCAAAAAAAAATAGCGAAATACTCTAGTTTACTAAGGACAAGGAGTAACCATTATCATTACCAATGATCATCAATGTCATCATCATTATCACCACCATCATCGTCACCTTCAGCAGCAGCAGCGGCAACAGGCAAGTTCGGCTTTGCTACATCGGACAGGGGAAGCAAAAAGAAGTCGGTAAGATTGAACAACGAATGGCATTAACTTCCAGATACATAGTCCCTAGGTTAAGGAGACGCAATAAGGAGAAATAGCAAGGAGAATCTAAACAAATACGAAAGTAAACCTCCTATTCGCATTCGGATTATTGCAAGGTGAAGTGGATAGTCAGACGGAAAACGAATATAATCAAAGCAGGAAACCGGTGAAAGTTAGGACGAATGTTCTAGCAACTACGGAGAAATAATGCTTGAGATCACAGAAGTTGACCACTGTGCAAAGATAAAGGAGTGAACTATTCTACCGAACAACAGGCAACGATCAATGTGACAACCCATTGCCTTCATCGGATGCAACAAAATGTCCAGTGTTAGGCAAAAACGCATCCACGAAAACGTAAGACACCTACACCTACCTTACCTAAATTCGTTGTACATTTTCTCATTTCACACCACTACGTCACATGTGAACCTCCACATGGCTTTTTCCACTCCGTGAGAGGAACGCAAAATAGAGCACGATATGGTAGACGAGTCCTCGCCATACGCAGCACGTGGATTCAGGGAAACAAATCCTATTAAGCTTCACACACTGTGTTAAATTATTCTTAAGACCGGCACCCAATACCAGATTTTTGACCTCCGCATTACTCATCTGGTCACTTAATCCAATTCTAGCAATATTACGTAGACATCGGTGATCGAAAACTTCCAAGCAACGAATATCTCCGACATGCAAACTCCATGTTTGCCGTTCCAACTACAGAACTGAGCATACCGCGGCACACGACACACGCCCTTTCAACTTCAGTAAAATATCAGGCCGACGCCGCAGGTGCCTCAGTTCAGCGCAAGCTGTTTGAGCCTTCGATATACGCGTGGTTACCTTCACTGCTGAGTTACCGTCGTTCCACGCACAGCTATTAAGGTAAGTGAAACATGATCGACTTGACTGAGACTACTGAGCGAGTTTCCGGAATATGTCCTTGTACAACGTCAACTATGGCGGGAATTCGTGCTAGACAGGAATAAACGATTGTCGGTACAAAATTGGAGAAGCTTATCTCTGTTATTTGTTCACTGAGTGGGTAAGGAGCAGCGCCCATCTAAACAGGCTTCTGATCTACTATGCCTTTCAAATTGTGCACTAATATCACCTGCGACCACTACAATGTCAGAGTCTTTGCGCTAGAGAACCAAAATGACGAGTTCGTCATAAAACTCGTCTTTTTTGTATGTCAGCACTGCAGTCGGTTGGGACGCGTGCCGAGATGACAAATAAAATACGCTTAACACAACTATCCTTCTGGATGCCGACTGATCCCAGCAGTCTCAAGGCGCACAAACGACTGTTAACCGGGATCCAATCGCAAAGGACCGCTTCAACCTTCTCACACTCAACAATATTCCTACACCATGCTGACCCACAGTCTAAGCTGCTTCGTCTCTTTCGAGATGCGCAGAAATTATCCTGGCGAGAAATAAGGCGGTTAGTCGAATTCTACTACTCGAATCCTGATCCCGATACATGGTCGATGATATGGACATGGACAGTAGAAGAACTAATATTTGTGAACTCCACACATTTTTTCTTTTTCTTTCTCCTTTTGCAATCATCGTTTTTATCCCTCCCCACGATCCCGATGACAGACTAGTATACGGATCATTGCAAATTTATATACCTGAATCCTGAATTTGTGTTCCACCGACGCAGTGGACATCAATCGAAAGTGAGTCCACTGACAGCGCTAAACAAGCCTGTTGAACAGCCTGCATGAGAGTACGCACAACGAAGGAGTCGAGATTCAGAGGCTCACGATGCCTGGGGAAATTCGAGATAGCAGACTGAAAACTACAAACAACACTATTTGACCATTGCCGTTGGAAGTATAAGGCATGTTATTAGTGGGAGCATTATGGCAGGCAGAGCGGGGTAGAGATTTGTTTGGGGACAGGAGAAACAAACTGAATAAAAGGCAGACTCTGAGCAGCAGCATATTTATCACTACTCACCCTGTTCAATACAGTAGGCAGCGCGGTCCTGATTATCCTACACGACGATCGATGCAGTATGGAAGTATTTGCAAACGTGCAACTCATGGGGACTGATGAACGTGTGCTTCTGGAGAATGCAGCCACTAAATAGAAGAACGATTATAGTTCTCGACCAAGGCCTTCTGTTCTAGTAGCAAGAACCTCTGCAAGGCACCAGGGAGGACCTGAGTGGAAATCCGTCGGCTCGGATCAATTACTCTTGCCCTCATTTTTTGATTGAGCTACCAGCTCAACCCAAACCCCGACCGGGAGGACCAGACTACCTCACCAGACCTCTCTGCCCATTGATTTTCCCGGTATGATTGGATCTTTGGTTTGAGATAAGCTATCCTGTGAAAATCGCTGGGTCATAGAGACACACAAGCAGTCACACCACGTCAAGGTGCAGTCTCGTTGTGACACCCAAGCACGAGGCTGAAACAACCTTTTGTCTAGTGCAGCATTCATTCCGGTGGAAAAGTCAGCACAAAGGCAGATACCGCCATTTGCTTTCCTCACGACAACAATGGGTGCCGCCCATTCGGAACATGTTACGGGAACCAAGATTCCCTGGTCCACCAGATGCTTTAGCTCCTGGTCCAAAAGGGGTAGAGCTGTATACGTCACTGGGGGTTTGGGGCAGAAAACAGGCTGACTGCTTTTTTCAGCTGCAGAGTGGCCTGGAACTTGGTGCAGTGACCAATGCCTTCCTCAAAAACTGAGGGAAACAGTTGCACTAATGTGTCTGTGTACTGCTGTGACTTCTGAAAGCGATTGCAGAATGTGTCAATTAGCAAGCTGCTGAGGCCCAATTCCTCCAGCCAGTCAGCGCCAAACAGGTTGATATCAGATTTTGCCACATCGCACAGCGTCGATATCAGTTTGTTGTTGTATTTGGCAGTACACTGGAGCTGTCCGGCTAGCTCCAAAGTACCACAGGCACTTGTAGCCGTGATTGGCGTGGGTTAGATAGGCGGTTGACCAATGTCGTGCCAAGTTGAGTTGGATATAACTGATGTGTCTGACGCAGTGTTCAGTTGAAGGCGGACGCGATGATTGTTATAGTAACTGTGACAAAGTTTCTGAGATAGGCGGCATTTAATCGACAGGCAGCCACAAGGCTGAATGAACGCTCGCGCGGTCGTTAGCTGACTTTGGCTTTCCTAGGCTGAAAAGAACCAGCCGCGGAAACCTCTTGGCTTGGCAGAAACCTTCCTTGTGGCCAACACGACGAAATTGTTTGCACTGATGGGTGCGAAAAGAACAGAATTTGTGAAGGTGTCAGGCTCCGCAGTACCTAAAAGGCGGGAGGGCTTGGACGACTTGAACTATCGACGTGTATGCGACATTTGAGCTGGCGAGGGCGGCCTCCCAGCTGAAAGAGCATTCACATTGTTGTACGACCTTTCCTATCGTTGGATCATGGCGGTGTCGTGTTTCAGGTTAATCAAATGTTTACACTCACCTACGAGTTGTTCCAGAGTTGTATCTGGTTGCTGCTCGATTTTGGCTAAAAGGCGAATGCGTAAGTCTGAATGGTTTGGGGACTGAAGCCCACAAATGAAAATTAGACACCGGAGTTGGTCTTCTGTTAGGGCACCCAGCTTGAACCTGCTACAATCACGGTTAACGATTCCTGCGTATATTACCAGGTCATCCGCGTCCCGGTTAATGAGTTTCAGACATTGGTATCAAGTGTTGAACAGCGAAGGTGGATCATCGAAAATTTTCTTTAGAGTTTGAATAGCCTGGTCACATGTGCGGCTTGATGGTTCATCCGGCAAGATGAAGTTAATGTACCGCGTATTCTGCAGGACCCAGTTTTCGCAGGAGTAATCCTACTTTGGTTTTGTCGTCTTTGTCCGCTAGATCGACAGTGAACACGTCCTCGTAGCGTTTGAACCAGGATTCAAATGTAACATCGGACTGTGGATCGTGTAGGAAGTCAGTCATTGAGCGGAACAGCGAATCTGATGGAATTTCAGGACTGCTAGCTGTTGTGGTCATACTTCCAATCCGTTGAGTAAGAGCCCCCATCAGCTTGAGTCGGGTCTGAAACATTTTTTCGAAATATCCGGCTGATCGGCTTTATTGATAAACCTGTAGAGCATGCACCCGCTTGCACGCGTTGGATTTTGTTTATTGCAGCCATTTGGATTTTGAATGCCATGGCATTCATGACAAACAACCGACTTTGTTATGTGATTACATAGAACCGTGTAAGCCCAAATGATCAGCTGCGAGCATGCGAGTATGGTTGTGATACTATTCGGAAATATGAGATTATGAAAACACGATCCAACGACGTCGGAAAGGACCTAGGTATAAGAAACCTAGTGCCAGCTAAACGACATTACTGGAAAACTTTGCTGTTAATATGATTAATCATTACAGAAGCAGCACAACCGAAACATGAACTAATGCAACTCAAACTTCATTTGGTAACAATATTTCCCTGAGCGTCATGTCACTGATAAAAATGCTTTTAATAAGTGGACAAAAGACCTCGTTTCTTAGGCATAAAGACAAAAAGCGAAACGGTAGAAGTTGAGAAAAAGCTTACCAAAGTAACAGAAGGAACTGGAGTGTTCGTGCTTCTTACGGAACCATTTCGTACGTCATACCACGCGGGTGTGTTACTCGTAGTTGTCAAAGCTGCAGATGTCGTATTGGTCACACTGAAAGGAATCGCCGTAGGAATATCCAAAATTGATGAGGGATTACAAGAACTGGATGTCGTCCCATGAGCGGTGAGGAACTCACCAAAGTCGCTATCCGAGGAACTGAAAAAACGACATTGGAAAATAGTTTGGTTGAAATGAGTAAAAACAATTGAAGTTTGCCGATGCAAGAATTTCACGCACCGCACACCGCGCAATTGGCTTCATGCCCAAGACCGTGAAATTATATATATATTAATTAATATTATATATATATATATTATAATATAGAGAGAGAGAGAGAGAGATGAGAGGCGTTACATGAGTTTAATGCGTTATCGTGACGTTTCGATCCAAACTAGGACTCGGCTGTCCAAACCGTTGAAAACTCCTAAAAAATATGGCAATGAGCTGCACATATTTTCACTCATTTCATATAATATATATCTTATAATATAATAATATATATTATATATATATATATACTCGTTTTCCCCACTGACTTCGGTTCTTAGCCTTATCTCCCAGCGTCTCCAGCAAAAACTTTATCTCTTGGGCCAACTAGAGAAGATAGGGAGCCACAAACTGGGCCACATTTCATACTTTTACTCTGACGGCCGTCGATGTTTCTCTCAGCCCTGCCCAGCACGTGCAAAAAGGGTACGCAAAGGAAGACGAGGGGCAAGCAATAAGTGACCGTCACGACGAGACTGTCCTTTGACGTGGTGTCACGGCTTGCGTGCCTCCATGATCCAACGAGCTACACGGATACCTTAATCTCAAGCCAAAGATCCAAATCATGCCTAGAAGGTCATGGGGTTAGAGGCCTGACGGGTGTTATCCTGGTCCTCCCAGTCGCAGGTTGATCTGAGTCATCAGATCAATCGGAAAAACGAGTGAAGAATACTGATCCAGTTAGGATTGGGCTTTCCACTCAGCACATATACGCCGCTGCTTGCGGTCAGGTTCTTGTTCAAAAACCAAGGCTTTGGTTGAGAATCCTAATCGCTCTATTGCTTGGCAGCTGGAATCAATAGAAGTACCAGTTCATCAATCCTCATGAGGTACACGCCTACAAAGAATTTCATTTACTGCAGTTGGTCAGTCCTTAGCGTATAACCAGAAACGCGCCGCCTATTGCATCGAGATGGGTGGACAGTGATACGTACGCTATTGCTCAAAGTTCCCTCCCTTTAATTCAGCCAGCTCGCCCAACATCCAGCAAAATCTAATAGCCTGCTTTGATTACGCACAATGAAACCGTTGATACCACGCTCGACACTCGCAACGGTTCATAGTCAAATAGTCTAGTAAGCAGTTTTTAGCCAACTAGCCCACATTGCCTCAAGCCTCGTCAGCCTCTGAATCTCGGTTCTCTCAATGTGCGCATTTTAATGCAGGATGGCCAACAGGCGTGTTTGGCTCTGACAGTGGACTCACTTTCGATTGGTGTCTGCTGCGTAAGTGAAACACGAATTCAGGATTCGAGTAGAGCAACTCAACTGAATGCGCCTAATGTCTCGTCAAGATATTTCCTGCACACTTCAGGAGACAAAGCAGCTCAAGCCGTGGGTCAACGCGGTGTAGGAATAATCCTAAGTGAGAAAGCTGAAGAAGCCCTTTTAGACTGGATCCCAGTCAACAGTCATATGTGCGCCGTGAGACTGCTAGGATCAGTCGACTTCCGGAAGGACAGCAGTGTTGAGCGCAGTTTATTTGTCCTCTCGGCATGTGCTTCAACAGACTGCAGCACTGACATGCAGAAGTATGAGTTTTATGATGACCTCGTCATTCTTGTTCGAAAGAGCAAACGTTCTGACATTGTTGTGGTAGCAGGTGACTTTAATGCACACGTTGGAAAACTGAGTGCATCGGAGTCCTGTTTAGGTGGGCGATGCGCCTTACCTGCTCAGCAAACAGATAACGGGGAAAGAGTTCTCACATTCTGTGCAGACAATAAACTATTCCTATCTAGTACGAATTCCCGATACAGTTCGCGTCGCACTGCGACATGGCGCTCTAGCTCGACAGCCACTTTGAGTCAGATTGACCATATCGCAGTTAGCTACCGTTGGCGCGGTTCTGTTCGTAACTCTAGATGGTATTGGATCACCTACGTGAAATCAGACCATGCGTTAGTTTTAGTGCAATTTCTGGTACTGCTCATTAGCCATCGAACCGTACTTCTCAGGTACTCGATTGCTCAGCAAACAGTGCAATAGTGCTCACCTATCAACGGAGTCAAAGGCTGCACGAATGTCCAAGAGCACGATGATCGTTGGGCTTTGGAAAGCAAAATAGCGCTCTAACAGCTGTCGGACGCATCCACAACCGGCACGAAACCCATCCTGTTCCTTTTGAGTTTGCCCTTCATGCGTGTTGCACACCCTGCGAAGAATGACGGACGAAAGCAGCTTTGACGCTATTATGATTAGGCTAATATTCATGTGGTTAGTGCAGAAACTGTGCAAACCCTTTTTGAAGATGGGGACAATGTTAGACTCCCTCTTCCAACGAAGATGGGCCTTTCTCGGGGTACCAGACCTTTGAGAACGAACGTCAAAGTTCTTTGACCAGTTTCATTCCCCGGTCTCTAAATAGGACCTGGGAAAGACTCGGATTTCCTTGCGGATCTCCGCCTCAGTTAGTGGATCTGTTGTAACAGGCTACCGGATATTTGCCGGAATAGCTGCGAGAGGGGCTGACGCTGAGGGCCAGGTAAATTGTGCTTGGAATTGCTCTGCCCAGTGTACAAGACGTCGCTGGAGGTTGTGGATAGGCGGACGGCCAGTTTCATAGATCGTTCAGCTCGCACCCAGTGCCTTCCTACCGGTAGGTTGGATAAGGTGAAGCAGCTTGCGAGTAATTTCTCATGGTGGCAGCGCGTTCCATCTCCAAAGCTTCCTGAGACCACCAGGTCTCGCCATCCCTACGCACGCTTGCATTTAGTTCGCTTCTCGTTACGAACCGTGCTTCGTTGTGCTCCCTACCTTTTGGGATGGAATGGGGTGAACCAAGAAGGCACAGAGACTCAGTATCAATCCATGATGTCATCGCGCGAGAGGTCAGACCACAACTCACTAAACCAGAAGAATGCAAGGCGTTCTTCACGAGCGACCAGTGCCCATTGTTTTGAGGTAGGGGAAATCCTTGCTTTTCAGCCAGTCCGCTTCGAAAGATCGATAGGCGAGTCGAATCAGATAGTTTGTCGCAATCTAACCGACGTTGTGGTGTACATTTTTGAACACGCACCAAAGGACATGGATAGCTTAGTGCACACTAGCTCGTGGTCAGAGTCGACGGGTGCGCTCCAGTACGACCGGCAGTCTTATAGGCAGCCCCACCATTTGTAGCTAACAGCAATATGGTCGATTTAAGTCCACCACTGATTCGAAGAGGACGGATGCTAGATGGCGCACGGACAGTTGGAACGTGTGAAGTTCTTACTGGCGAGAAATAGTTGATGGTATGAACACGAAGCCAATAACCGTTCCCAGTTTCACATCGTTCAACTTGTGCAGATTTTCACTCACGGTCATCTGTCAGAAATTTCACATGCACATTAAAATCAACGTTGGCATCCATCTTTAGCCTCAATGGAAAGTGCCGTTCGGTCAACTTATTGGTGTTGTGGGGCTTTATTTTCAGGGTGTTTTGCCTTAGAATTAGGACCAATACCACCAGTCTGTTCAAAAGTAGTGATACTTTTCAAAGTTTACCATGAACATGGTCTTGGAAGAACTAACGGAAAACGGTCTTATCAGCTTTGAAGACACTGTATCAGAACTGGCAAACAATGATAAAATGTGACGCGTCATTTGCTTGCTTCCGCATCGCGAACAACATGGTTTGCGATGAATTGCCAGACATCATCTGGAAAAGTTTGATATCAAGTGGTCATTTCCTGTTTGAGTCATCCAATATATCGGAAATCGCCGAATTGATTAAATAATTGCAATCTCGAAGAACAGGGCTTCCACATTAGCCCGTCAATTTCTCAGATGCGCACACTGAAGGGCACGCAAAACTCCTGATTATTGTATTTGATAATTTTTATTAATAATTACGACAAACTGTCGTCTGCAGTGGTAATGAACACAAACTTACCTTTTGCTGGGATTGATAACAGTGAAAACGCTGTTCGTTGATAATGGTTTAGAATTGGACAATTGTGGCTGTTGACCTAATCCAGGGGTTTCGTACCAACTGGATTTCTGTTGATCGTTACCTGAAAGCCCAAACAAATCAATGATGGGATCTGTTACACCCCGAACGGATGTTGTCTGGTCCTCATCCCAAGAGCCCACTAAATCCACTGATGGAGGCCGAGGTTTTGAATCGACCGGTTTGCTTTGCTGCACCGAACAGGGGAAGCAAAAAGAAGTCGGTAAGATTGAACAACGAATGGCATTAACTTCCAGATACATAGTCCCTAGGTTAAGGAGACGCAATAAGGAGAAATAGCAAGGAGAATCTAAACAAATACGAAAGTAAACCTCCTATTCGCATTCGGATTATTGCAAGGTGAAGTGGATAGTCAGACGGAAAACGAATATAATCAAAGCAGGAAACCGGTGAAAGTTAGGACGAATGTTCTAGCAACTACGGAGAAATAATGCTTGAGATCACAGAAGTTGACCACTGTGCAAAGATAAAGGAGTGAACTATTCTACCGAACAACAGGCAACGATCAATGTGACAACCCATTGCCTTCATCGGATGCAACAAAATGTCCAGTGTTAGGCAAAAACGCATCCACGAAAACGTAAGACACCTACACCTACCTTACCTAAATTCGTTGTACATTTTCTCATTTCACACCACTACGTCACATGTGAACCTCCACATGGCTTTTTCCACTCCGTGAGAGGAACGCAAAATAGAGCACGATATGGTAGACGAGTCCTCGCCATACGCAGCACGTGGATTCAGGGAAACAAATCCTATTAAGCTTCACACACTGTGTTAAATTATTCTTAAGACCGGCACCCAATACCAGATTTTTGACCTCCGCATTACTCATCTGGTCACTTAATCCAATTCTAGCAATATTACGTAGACATCGGTGATCGAAAACTTCCAAGCAACGAATATCTCCGACATGCAAACTCCATGTTTACCGTTCCAACTACAGAACTGAGCATACCGCGGCACACGACACACGCCCTTTCAACTTTGGGGAAATACAGGCCCGACGTTTAAATTACTTCAGCCTAGCGTGTCACATTCTACCCTTGAATATACTCATGCTCACACCGTGCTGCAATTCTTCTTCATTCAGTTTCCGAGGTAAATGAGACGGTCTACAACGATTAGTTTCTCTCTATTGAAGTTCACTGCTGTCATCCAGTCAGTGAGTACCGACAACCACAGTATTTTCCAAGACCACTCAGATGGTTCAAAGCTCAATAGTGGATACAACACATAATGAACCGTAGCCGAGAAATTCATAAATATGATGCCCTTAGAAATAGCGCTACTGCGAAATCGCGCCAACCGCGGTTCCCGTTTGTTTCTGTGCAAACTTTAGTAGCGCATCCCCAAACCTTCCTTTCGGTCAGTACGTCACAAAATTATTGAAGGCAAAAAAGAAAACCAAGTAATCCGTGCAACCGCTAAAACATTACACCCAGTATATGACAAAACGGTGGTCGGTGGAGTGGACTCAAATTGGAAAACTTAAAACGACCCAATCGGATTTATTTTCTTGGTTACATTTTCGGTAAATCTGCATTTCACGTACTGATTATCTTGCCTTCTCTATCACAAAATTAGCATACGGTTCTGAGATAAAATTGTTGTACCGAAGGGAATTTATCCACACCAACGCAGTCAGAAACAGACACCAGTGGACTTGTTAGTGAACGACAAAATCACATGATTATTCAGACGATCAGTATCTTGGCGCCTGAAGTGGCGAATTTAAATCCTCCAGCTGTCGGTCGATCGCCTTAAATGGTCCGCAACTCCGAGAATAAAAGAATTCCGCAACATTATTAGAACTAACAGGAAGTACTGTGTTTTAAGGAGGTAAGTGATCTTTGGACTATTCGGTGAAAATGAAAATTTGTTTCGAACACGATTCTTGCGCCGTCCGTGAATATAACATTCTGATAATTAAACTGGCTATGAATTTTGTACAATTCACCGATTAGCTGTTATTTCAGTGACCCCAGGATCGTCCGCTTCTTAATAAGAAATTATTAACGGAGAGAAAATTCGATAAAAATAATCCAGAAATCGACGCTTTATACAGCGTAAAACGAGAAAACATGGACACGTAAGCCACTGTTTTTGACTGTGCAGCGTAATGGGTGAATGTGATTGACTGAATTCTGTAGGAACACAGTCGTGTTAGCTCACACTAATTCCCGTTGTTTCCTACCCGCGCAGTTACCAGGTGCATGCACAATTTTATTAAGTAAGTAGAACTTCCCGTTTAGACTCGATTTCCTAATTCTTTCATGTCCTTTGTTGATCTTCTTGTATTTGCATATCAAGTTATTCAACTAGAACCAAAAAAAAACAAGAGAAATCTATGCCAGAATTAGTTTGACTCCTACACCAACGCTCTAAAAGGGCAGAAACAGTGAGCTTATTAGCAAGTTACATTTAACGCTATTCTGAAGCAGGCCGACAAACTCGACATAATCATGAAGTTTCCCTCTCCACACGTCTACGAATTTGTTTCTGAGTGTCAGACTTTCGTCGCACTATTTTTGCGTTTGCTCGACATCTCGGCACACTGAAATAACAGATCGGACAAAATATTGAACAATTAGCACAAAGCATCAAAATATACGCAAAGGAGTGCAACCCTCGACCTGTTTCTGCTGAAGAGTACAAGGACGCAACAATGTGCAAGGTACTGATTACCGGTATTCGGTCCAATTCGATTTGATCAAGACTCCTAGAACAGCCCAACTTAGATTTTCAAACGGTATGCAATATGTTTTCCTGTTATCCTGGAGAAACACTTTTTAGTGTCACCGTCTGCCAGTATGTAAAGCGCGGCGGAACCAACGGTGGCTGCTATTTATGTGCTTACTCCAAACATTTTTGTTTCAAGTGCCCTACCAAATACGCTATTTGTAAGGCTTGTGGAAAGATAAGTTATTTCAAACAAGCATGCAAGTCCAAACCAGCTTGCTCTTCCTCCACCTTTGCCGTTCACCGGCTGCTGTCCCCAGTCCTGGTAGCTGCCACGCCTTCTTGTTTGGCATGCGTTACTAATCGTGTCTGCAGTACGTTGTAATAGTTACGCCTCACAAGTCGTCGTAGACTCTTGTCGCTGGAACGCTGTCATACGATTCACGGATAACTAAGACATCCACGTCTCTGTCATGTGTCATCAAGCATTGCACGGCAACCATTCACTATCAAGAGGCGCGTATAGAAATGTTTAACTCTCCATTATGGGGAATCTCCCTCCAAATGTACTTCTTGGTCATGACTTTTTCGAGCTACAGGAGAAGGCGGAAATACCATTTCGTGGCGCACGCGGCTATTGCCAAAATGCAGTCCCCCTTTATTCATCACTGGACTGCAAGCCTACTGCTACCAAGTGCCGCAGAAAGTGTGAGCGGGGATGAATGCTTTATCTGTTTCTAAATCTAGCGTCTCTCGAAAGAAGGCATCAACAGCCCGTCTAACTTCTCTTGTAGAGCACGGGTTCCGGTAGCTAACAGTACAGCCCGCAAGCAGCGAATGGTTATAGAATGGTCAGAAGATCAATCGATTTGCCTACTGGAACGCTTACCTACTACCACGCATCAGTGAGACGGCCGGAGCTGCATCGCACTACGCAAAGTTTAGCGTACTGGATTTGAATTACGGAAGCTGAAATGACTGGTTCATGGGCACATGCGATTCGAGTGGGCTGTTATGTGAAAGATGATCCACTGTCAACTAGTGTTAAGGCAATCACCCGTACTTTGAATGAATATACAAAAGCACTTCGGTGATGGCATACTTCCGGATATCAGCTACCAAAAGTGACAACTAATCCAATCGACCATAGGAACAGAACCGGGATCGATGTAATATCCTTCAAATTTAATAAGCGTCATTTTCGACGCCCGTTCAAACTAGCCACATTCAACGGGCGAATACAGATGCGTGTAGGTAAAAAGGAGTTCATAGCACATGTACTGGAGAAACAAGCTATTTAGATGTGCGGTGACCAAGAGACTCGCATTCAAAACTCCAGTCCTGCTATCCGACCGACATAACCATCGAGGCCTTCTGTGAATTGTTATTTAAGACTAACAAGAGACCCGGCTGTACGCAGTGAGATTTGGAGGTTCGGAGAACGTAACCGATCGGCGCTCTAACAGACGCTATTTGCTCGTCGTCACAGCATACGCGCTGACAGACTCCAACCAAGGTGAAGTCAAGGATACATACTATTAAAATCAGCAAGACCACGTACGCACAACAAGGCGGGATATGAGTGCTAGAGTAGGTCGAATATACTTGAATGAAGCACATCTCGGAAGCTCCTTTGGTCTCGATCCTCGGAGCACTGAAAACTGGGAACGGTTATTGGCTTCGTGTTCATACCATCAACTATTTCTCGCCAGTAAGAACTTCACACGTTCCAACTGTCCGTGCGCCATCTAGCATCCGTCCTCTTCGAATCAGTGGTGGACTTAAATCGACCATATTGCTGTTAGCTACAAATGGTGGGGCTGCCTATAAGACTGCCGGTCGTACTGGAGCGCACCCGTCGACTCTGACCACGAGCTAGTGTGCACTAAGCTATCCATGTCCTTTGGTGCGTGTTCAAAAATGTACACCACAACGTCGGTTAGATTGCGACAAACTATCTGATTCGACTCGCCTATCGATCTTTCGAAGCGGACTGGCTGAAAAGCAAGGATTTCCCCTACCTCAAAACAATGGGCACTGGTCGCTCGTGAAGAACGCCTTGCATTCTTCTGGTTTAGTGAGTTGTGGTCTGACCTCTCGCGCGATGACATCATGGATTGATACTGAGTCTCTGTGCCTTCTTGGTTCACCCCATTCCATCCCAAAAGGTAGGGAGCACAACGAAGCACGGTTCGTAACGAGAAGCGAACTAAATGCAAGCGTGCGTAGGGATGGCGAGACCTGGTGGTCTCAGGAAGCTTTGGAGATGGAACGCGCTGCCACCATGAGAAATTACTCGCAAGCTGCTTCACCTTATCCAACCTACCGGTAGGAAGGCACTGGGTGCGAGCTGAACGATCTATGAA
>LUCM01009892.1:0-17347 GCA_008360955.1 Fasciolopsis buskii | reverse complement strand
AAACTCAGAGCAAATTCATCGCTTTCTAGTTCAAAGTCCTTCAGCATAATAGCAAATTCGGATGCGTTATCCATATGGCTTACAGCCAACTTTGATAGGATTTTAATAGCCCACTGAAATATTTGCCAGTTTGTACGTTCCAAGAGAAGTACAGTCTACAGTTGGACGAAGGTGTGTCTCCCGTTTTTGGATCTTTTATAAGCCGTAAAATCTCCCAGATAAGCTGGATTTCAGTTTTATTTACTACATTCACAACTTCCACGTCCTCTGGATAACCTTGCATATGAGAGGTATCTCACTCGGGTTTTGCCCTTATTGGAGCTCACTAGTGGTGTACATCCATCATCACATCCGGGGTATGAACCCGGGGTTTTTCCCACTACACTTTGCAGTCCCTCCGGGTTGATCGGAATTAGGATTTATAGTTTGTTCGAATGTTATCCTCAGTGACGGTCAACAGGGCTCGAGAAATTTGTAGCGAGACAGTTACCCTCCGTTAACTTCAGTTTAATGTCGCTCAACGTTCCGATCTCATCAGGGCTTGGTTACTGTCCCACTTATTTCGGATAGCGATTGGGTTTCCATGTGTATATTTTACAAATACTTGCGATTCGTTTGTGGGATTATTGATATATTCTAAATATACTCGAGTGTATTTCTTGTTATTCCAGTCATGCACATTACATGGATCGTTGGCAAGGATCAGCATTAACCATCCAAAGAAATGGCACAGTCCTAAGTCAGCCCAGTTCAGAATACTAAGCAAACTTGACGAAAACCGGAATGCCCTGTGTATGAGCTCGAAAATTTCGATTAAACAGTGTACAAACCGCATCATTTGTCTAATACTGTGTGGCAGCAGGCATGGAAACAAAATATAGATAATTACAGTCAACACGACCGGTTAAAGGTGCTCCTGACAACATAAATCTGTTTGCAAACCTAGTGCCTTTGAAAGCACCGTAAAAATAATGCGATTATTGATTGTGAACATAGATTGATAATTTATTGTAATACTCACCAATTTTATTCATGGATTATTGAACATCAACTGCTCCTCGGTAGGCATCATACCAAACATCACAGACCGAAATAAGTTGTTCTTTCGTCAAAATGAGAACAAATCGGAGTGAGATAGATTTCCAAGTTTGCTCGTCTTTTGATCATTTCGGACCAGAAGCTAAAATTCCAAATGATCGGGAAACCGAAAAACCAGTTTTTTTTGACCATGCCCCACTAGAAGTGCTGCAGGGAAAGCAAGAATCACTGGCCTTGTTTTTTTGACTGAACTGACCCAGGTTACAGTGCCGCCTTCAGACCCGTCTGATATTTTAAATGGATGACGATGCTGGAGCAAAAAATCCCACATTCTCGACACTGTCTGTCTTCCGTCGACACTTATTTACTATGCATAAGCTTATTTTTCTTCCAAAGCTAGTCGCCAAAACTCAGCTAGCTATCCTAATGGTAATTTGACTTGAAGGTTGTGGGTTTCACTCTTCCCAAACCCGGTCAAATTCCCCACCCGACAGGGCTCTGTTGGTGGGGGCTGCCTTTTGAAAACTGATGCACCCTGCGTTTTCAATAACAAACGAAGTAAAAGATGAAAGATTCTGGTGATCATGTTCAAAGCAAGCACTTTACAGTGCAGTTCAGTCAGGTAGATCAAAGGAGAATTTAAACGCAGAAAAGAAAATAATGCCTAATTGTAGATACCAAGAATCGGGAGTTATGTGGCATTTGAGTTGCGGTAGTTGTAGGCAATTAAAATACCCTATATCAGTCGTGGATAAATGAAACGCATGAGGAAAAGTGACCCGGATTTGGAGAACTCATGCATTCTACACCCCAGTCGATATACTGTTTATACCAACCGCAAAGCCTTTTCAAGACGCGCTGCCCACACAATTTAGTATGCTGCACACCCAACGAGCCGAATTGATTTTGTGAAATTGGCTTTTTCGTTTTCCACATGAAATCATACATAAAGCTGTTATAACTTGCTTCTGAATTTCAAAATCAAGAACCTTCAGCACTCGCGGATACTCACTAATGTCAATAAACGGTTTAGTTAGGTTAACTAATTCTGCCAGTTATACTTGACGACTGCGATTCGGAATGTATCCAAAAAAACGATACACCGTGTGATGACATTGTGCATGAGATCTTTCAACACTGAATAATACAGAGTCTCTGGCAGGATAAACCTGTCTCGAGTAAGTCCACGCAAGACAGTCGAAAGATCGACCAGTTACACTTGGTTCTGACGACGCTGCTGACATTTGATGGTGATATTCATAGACCAAAGTTTGCGTTTTTTCCGCCTACCGTTAGTGAACAACCATTTGGAAGCAAACAAACTTCAGATGTAAAATACTGTGCTGTTAACGTGAATAAAACCGGCCATGTAAAGTCATCCAAACATGTTTGTGCAGTTAGCGCTTCATTGTGGATTCTCGCAATAAGAATCGCAGCGATACTGATGTATTTCCCTCAGAAAAATTCCCAACATCCGCCGAATACAAAATAAATTTGGGATTTTGAATCAATGAAAGATGTGGATCGCAACAATTCCTCCGAAATCAGTGCATATTTCTCACTCTCCCTAGGAGGTTTTCGTCCCCAAACATCCGGTGTTAAACAACTAGTATTTTAGTCAATTAATTGCCAACATAAACGCAATTGCAGTTGTTAGGTGAACATACCTTATCTTTTGGCTAACCAAACATGTAAATTTGCTCATGTTCATTTCGATTTTTTATCACTCTGTTTGGTTCTGATCCAAAAGAAAATTCGTATTCAAGGGATACAAAGCAAATGTCCAAGTTACGTAATGCAAATTTCACCTGACTAAGTCAGAACGCAATTCTACCGAAAAAAGAACCTACAAGTTTAGTTCGAGAACACAAAACAACCATTTTTTACCGTAATCTGGAAGAGTAGAGAAAACGGTTATAATGATGGTTGAACATTGGTCGTGTCCATCGTACGCCATCCAAAAATGTGACTTTGTTTTTTTATTTTGTCCATACTGTGCAAACAACAATCTTAGGTGCCGTACCGAATAGCAGCCCTGACGGTAAGTCACTTCACACTATCGATCCGCTCTCTGAACTCTTGTACCATATTATATGACAAATAGAAAATCACGAAGTAGAGCACAGAGATCGAATACGTACCCCAGTACTCTGTTAGGATGCCTCACATTTCAAAATCATAAGGGATCAAAATTATGATGGGGATAAAATTCAAATACTAACGATACTTAATGTTTCTTACCTGATACATATACTTGCCTACGACTCCCGAGTATTAAAACACGGTTCAAAATGAAAGTCGTGGAATCAAATTTTTCCTACCATTCTTTCTTCATACACCCAACCGAATTAAAATGGTCACGTCTTTCTATTTGAGTTGCTTAGCTTGTCAAGTAAAAATACGAACTTAAAGGTCTCCGTAAATGCTTACGAAATACTCGGAAATACTGACCATTTTCACCTCAGAAAAGTGACAGTTATAAAGACCTTGCTGCTTTTCAACCCCCTGCAGTAACTTTCATCTCTGCTAGCGTTGAGGTGCAAGATAGTGTATTCCGGCTAATTTCAAAGGACCAGTCACGATGCCTTGGAACAGATTCTGCAGTCAATTCGTTCCTGTCACATTGCGCACTTGGCTTTCTAGTAAATCTCTGGCTCACGTTTCCGTTTGTGTTCCACATAATCTGCCCTCACTTGTCTTGCCGAAGCCGACGTCCATCGATGGAACCGCACAAGCTTATCTTGGTTTGTAACGAATCTTTTAAAAACAGTTATTCTTGCTTTGTCGGTTCTACTGAGTCGATTTAAGCTAGAAATATCTCTGTCTAGTGTTGCCCATTTCTTCGGTTTCTGGAATCACTTTAAGCTTTTTGCCACTCCATCGGTGTTTTAAGCCGGTAACAGAGTTTGATAGAGCCTCGTTCATGTCGATTCATTTGAATTAATCTTCAATTAGACCGAAAATCTGAGTGATGCATCAGACGTACGAAAGGAAACTGTTCTTTAATCTAAAATCTGTTGGTCTTTTGGAGGGAAAACTTTCGTTTTGCTTGGAATCACGTCAAGTAGAATTACTAGATTGGTTCTTGTACAGTATCTGAAAGACAGTTGCTATTAGAAATCATTGTACACGATGATCACGATATCGATTCATACAATTATCCGCCGGTGCAGCACAAAACAACCGAAGAATTTCGATGTGTGTAGTCAGCAGACAAGTCTTTCGGAATGCATGTGAGAAACCGTCATCGAAGAACTAAGCATAAGACCCAGTCTACAGCTTTAGCAAATAAACTGCGTGTGCAACTATGCAAAAACAACGTTGTTCATAGTATTAGCGGCCAAACAAAGCGTTTGGCTAGCCAATTCATTTTAAGTAGATCAGCAGTGGACATTGAGTGCTGCAGCTAAATACGGACGGCTAGAAAGTAGAAACGATATATTGAAAAGTTGAACAAAATTTACAAGATGTAAGAACTGATTTCACGTGCATAAAGGCGTTCTATGCTTATCTTTTTGATTTAAATGTGTAGACACCAAATACAATGATTTTTCCCCGGAGTATGCAGTATGATTTAGACTGTTTGATGACTTTCTGGATGTTATTTGTTTGCAACTACATTTTAGAACGGCTTGATACCAGCCTTTTTCCGGGTTAACAGACCAGGCTTTGATCGAATCGCATTTTATTTGGAGTTGATTAAAGTATTACCGCTTTTGCTGCCTACGTGAAGAAAGAGGAAATTGTTACCTGGATGTCAATACTAGAATACCAGGGTATGCCGCGAAGTTTCATTTACGGTGTTTCTGATAGGCAATATACCAACGCGCGAAGGTAATTCGGGGAAATTACTTTTTCAACTTACTTCTGGTTTTCTGCTCTTTCATTTGAGTTCCTACGGCTGGCGATTTTGCACCAAACGAATTGAAAGAATAAAAACTAGTTTAATTTCCAGAATAAATAAAAGCAAACGTATAAAGGATGTGAGTACTTAATGGTTTAATTTATTTGTAGACTCCACAGAAGCGAATCTGCAGGACGATCCTGGTGAGTGGCAGTGTCAACGTTTTGTGCAACAAAATTGACTTTATACCGGTTAATTTGGAAATAAATCTTACAAAACGCGTATAAGCATAAGGCTTTCCAAAACTGCCCCTCAGTTGCAATGATATGTGAAGTTTTTATGAGTGAACACGCTGACTAATTTCACAGCATCATCGTGTAAATGAAACGTTGTGGATATTTTCAAACAAGCACTGAACCAGCGCCGAACGATATAACCGTCTTTTACCTTCAAGTTATGACACGTGTTTATTTGTACACTGAATTGGATAGTATTCTCGGATGCCAACTCAGCGACTTCCTGTGGGCGATGTTATCCTTGGAAATTCCCCTACCCGTGGCGTGTAACTAGGGGATCGTGATTCCCCCAAAATTACTATGCAACTAGAAATAACAAAAGCTGTCAAATAGGAGCAACCATAGTAAACGTAGTGGACCATAGATGCAACGAAATTCGAAGTGGAACCCATCTAAGCGAGGAATTATGTTGCCGTGCACCGAGAATGGAATTTCATCCTAATGTTAGCTGTACTGACTTAGACTGCCGGGGGCAAAGTTCAGGATACAAGCAGTAAACAATCGTAATTGAGAATATTCTATTTCAGTTTGTGATCCTTTATGATTCACTAATAAGACTATCCGAATGATACTTGAGGACCCTTTTGTTTATAAATGTCTTCCTTGCAAACAATGAATTCAACCACTTAGGTATTTTTGGTTTGTACTTGTTCCTTGGCTTGCGGCATGCTTCCATGCAACAGCGGAGAGCTTCCAGGGGCAGGTCTACTCTGGGTAACCGTTCTAGTATTTTTTCCAGTCCTGGCTCTGTGGGTATAACCGTGACTCACGGATAAACCTAATGGCTGACTATGTTGTCTTGGAAGCACTGACTTCCCAACAGGTAGCTGCCTTAATGCTGTCATTATATCACTGGCAGTATGTTTATGAAAACCATTTGATGGTATCGATGAAAATTTTCAACATCCATCGCTGGTATGAATAGATGAATTCAGTGGGTATGAATGAAGGATACGTAATGTCTCTTGAGTTTATTGCTAAAATCATATTTCACTTGGTTGGCAACGTACTGGCGAAGGTTTCAAACATAAAATAATGTTTTCAAGTAGCAAAGCTGTTCACTTGTTTTTAATGACATTAAAGGAGATGATCCACGTGTGACTAATAACAACAGGTTGAGTAACAGAAGCAAATTGCTTCAGATGATTACGCCAGAATACAATAAACCAAGTAGCAAAAACTGTCCCAATCCATTGTAAAAGGTAGATGGGCAACTGTCCAGTGGGCTTCTACTTTCTATTTCCAGGTTTAAACAGTGGCCTGGATATGATAAACTACTATCAAATTGGGCATTGAAATGGTGAAAGCATCCATTCGATCGATTGTCACGATAAACTTCATTGGAGCGAACCCTAAAATTGTAGTCAAGATAAAGCGCACCGACCGGAAAATATTACTATCATTCTCTCGACCTGGATCGATAACGGAGACATCACCAAGTACTCAAAAAAATTTATTATTCCTAAAGTTGGGAACATTCCTGAAGAAGATTAATTGAGCCCTCCAGATTACTTCGTTTTACAGGTCTACGTATCACGTGCAAGGCTTTGCACGTCGATCATCGCTGTTGTTTGTCTCATCAGAACTTGATCTTTGAGAATAGAAAATTGTATGATGCTTTCTTAGAGTGTTCTGACCGTTACCAGTTTTTGATTGGATCTATTGACAGATGCTATCAACAGTGGTGAGTTCATGCTGACCTCTACTGTTTGGGTGTAGCCTAGAAGGGTGATTTCCACTCCTAGAGGGTCAATGACCCTGAATGCCTCTAAAAACTTTCCAAAGAAGCTCCCCTACCACACAGTCTCTGATGAGGCTAACATATGCAACTTTTTCCTGATAATGTTCTCCCGAAAGAATATCAATGCTGACGGTAACTGGTGCGCTGTGCCAGGCTGAGAGAACCTTGGTAGCCAAACTGGAGGAATTGCCCAATGGTTGCCCTAAAACCGTTCACGTCCATCTCACAAGGCATATAGTCTACTCTCCTTTGTATCTGTGGAAGCTGCACAAAACACGGAAGGTAGTTAATATACAAAGATTTGGAAGCAGCCACTGGCCTCAAGTGGGTGACTACATCTTTACATCCTCCTGCTTTTTTATACTTGTGAAGTTTTGGCATAATGTCTGCTTCAGTTAAGCTTTATATCGGTTCTGGCAAATGAATGGCATCGTTTTAATCAATACATAGGTGCTTTTCCTAGCAGCACAAGAGACAACTTAGTAAGAAGAAGGAGAGAACTTTTGTGGGAAATAATACTGAGTTCCCGCTTCTCTCCTTCATCTAAATATTCTTTTCTTCTGTTGTGGTCCCGACAGTGGTTGAATTTTCATTCCGATTTATATATTCTCAGTGTATGCTTGTGATGGATGCCGTGGTATGTTTTGCATGTGAATGGAAGCAAACTACCCAGAAGAAAACTTTTCACAAAACTGTTTGAGGCAAGCCATGGCTCTTTCTGAAACAGTGCTATTTCAGAAACATGCTCCTTGGTCCAAATAACCCCGTAAATTTTTCCTGAGATTTTCCAGGTTGTGGACAGTACCAAAATTACAAAAGAAACAAAGAGAACTGTTCGGCTTATTCACTTCTGACGACCACCGTAGTTAGGCAAACTGTACCAGATTTATGGCACAAATATACAGCTGAAATAATAAGGTGATCTAAAGAAAATGAAAGATATGGCTTTCCACTTTGTTTTTCAGTCTGTTTTGGATGAACATCTGTTATCTTATATCATTTTCTGTCAAATTTGATATGCAACATCATCAATATCACCATTTGAAATTTCCAGTCAAGCGCAACTAGGAGCACAATTTTTTGCCGCAATCAAGTTTTCGCGTGATTTAGCAAAGACTAGTCTTCAGTAACGCATCGAAATTTTACTCTAGGTATTATAGCATGGTTTCACGAAAAATTATAACACTACTTTCTAGTCTGCCGAGCAGTTAGACGCCCATTGGTGTATAGTGCAATTTATCGGCAATAGTTAGAGTGCAGCTCACAGGAAATCCAAGTTGACCGGCGTGAGATTTTGCTGGAAACATCTCGTTATTTGATCTGACGCGGTTTGCTATAGAACTAAGTTATTCAAGCAGATACTGTTCCCAACTTTTGTTTCTCTTGCATTATTGTACCTGGAAATAAGCACCGTTTTAGGGGAGAAAACGAGACAGGAATTGTGCGGCACCACAGATGTAAGAAACAAAACTACCAACGAAGTGTTTTGAAATAGTCAAGATCTGATTGCATCTCAATGGAACTTTATCGTTGAAATGATACTGTTGAGCATAGAGGAACCAATTGATTTTGTTTGCACGACAGAACCGCTGAATGTTAGCAGAGAACTTATATTAGTTAATTATCCAGCGCAGACGTTGTGGGACAGTGGTTTATTAGAAGAGTTTCTTATTTGTATTATTTTGGCAAAACATCTTGATACAACCTATCTGCGTCAAATTCACCTCCTGGTAAATTGTAGATGATCAATTTGACTATCAAGAGAAAAATCGTTCTTGTAAG
This sequence comes from Fasciolopsis buskii, assembly GCA_008360955.1. Classification (NCBI taxonomy): domain Eukaryota; kingdom Metazoa; phylum Platyhelminthes; class Trematoda; order Plagiorchiida; family Fasciolidae; genus Fasciolopsis; species Fasciolopsis buskii. Next base: position 8,646 of record LUCM01009892.1, on the reverse strand, counting down.
TTTACCGAAATCACATGATAATCAACGAGCAATTTGATTTACTTCATTTTTCACTGATATGTTCAATGCAATATGTCTCAAATTCAATAAGACATGAAAAATCTCATCATCCTTGCTTCCATTATTGCTACGGTGAACTGCACTGTCTATTGTGTTTAATTCACAAAAGAAGAGTAAGTGGATGGCAAGATCAGCATACGTCGTATGCCACTCACAGTCTCGACAACATCACTGTTTGTCAAGACTGTTGTCCGTCTGCATTCTACTATCAGTACATTATCAGATAGCAAGGAAAAATTTGAAATTTGGCCATCACTATTAACATTGATAAAGTCGTTTGCGATCAAACTCTCTCTGACAGGCGACTAACTGAGGAGCATGACAAACATAATTGCTTATCAAGGAGCTTCCTACATATACGGTTGCTAAGCCAAGGGCAGACTGAATCTAGATAAAGTTATCTATTAATGTAATTGATCGGTAAAAATAAATAACAAGACTGCAGACTGAGCACTAAAGCGTGTTTTTCTAATTCCCTCCCTGAACACGAGAACTTCCGGGTGATCACCGATAATTGCGGTAGCTTTCGATTTTGATAGGCTGATCGGAAAATTGCCGGCCATAGAATATCTAACACGGAAGCTGCGGATTGCGTAGTCTAGCGCTTAACACAGTCGACGTTTGTTCAACGAAAACTTGCCAAAATTTTCTTGCTTGTTTGAACAGCAGTGACAGCTAGCAGGTTAGTGATCAGATTCGCTAGTGAAAAGACATAAAATGAAGGACGACCGGGTTGCATAAACTGAGACTGGAATGATCTCCTTTTGATAACCTTTGCAGTCGCTTACCTTTCATGGCAGCAGAAACCTAACCAATCGGTCTGTAAATCTATCCGCAAACTGCCTAAAATAAAACCTTATTTGTTAGGTAATTTCTGTTACTTTTGTAGGTGGCAAAAATGCACCGCTAATTTTATGCTGAACACTTCATTTTTCAGGAAGCCGACCTTCAGTGACCAGTCCGGGATCGATTCGTGCTCACAATGGTTCCACCTTGTCATTTTGCACGAGTAATATAACATTCGTTCAGGATAAAGATGTTTTCTGATGAACACTTACTTGATTTAGATAGTGAATTAAGCATCCGTGTTGTCGAACCCTGGTAAGCTACTTTTAAGTCAGTAGTCGTATTTTCCGAGCACAATCCACTTTCATGCGGTGGTTCTCTAATCAAACTTAGATCTGTGCACGTCGTCACAATCTGTTATCAATTACCTAAGGCTGGACGATGTTTAGACTATAAAACCGAAGCTATCCAAGTACTAATGACAGCCAACATGCTTGGTGAATGGGAGGATTAAACAAAACCAGTTTATCTGTATGAGGACTTGCATCTCAATGTGATTTAAACTTGTACTTGCACGAACAAAAGCCCACAGTAACAGCCTAAGACTTCAGTATATTCTGAAATTTTAACACAACAACATATCATACAATGTTTCGTCGGGACCAAGGAAAGTTAAGTCAAATTGTCGTTTAGGGCATTTAGCGAGTGAACACATTTTCGAACTCCTCTCTGTATTATGTTAGTGTGCCAAATGCGGTACCCACAAGAATTCACGCCTTATGGAAGTTTGACAGCTACATATCCAAAAATCATTTGTTTTTAGTTTTAAAAACTTGAAAATTAACACCCACAGAAATTGACACTGTCCAAATTGCCTGCATTCTGGCCTAAACCAGCTAAACCAGATTGGATAGATACAGTTTCTGTCATTTATTTCTTGACAATCAGTCACCTAGAAATGACCGATAAAGTCCCATTCTGATGCTCCTTCTGTCCTAAGAACAATCTTAATGTTCGCTTTGGATAGTCAATGGAGATGGTAAATTCCATAAAGAGAACAGAAAATTATGAACAAATGAAAGAGGAAGTACTTTTCAGATGCTCACAGAACCGAATGCAACACAAATAACTGTAAAATACAGTTTATTGTTTCTTGTATGACTGTACAAAATTGCATTCGGAAAAAAGACTTTGGCTGATGAGATCTGCCTTTACAACAGTCTGCAAAGTCAAAATAAAGAGCGCATCAAATGTATACTGTCCGCAAAGGATAGGTGGCGAATATTCCTAAAAAAATGTGGGCTGAATAGCTGCAAATGTGATTGCAACGTTGAACAACGTAGATTCCGAAGCGTCCGAATTCTGTTGTAAATGTTGGAAGGAGTGAAGTGAATGATGGTGCACCCAGAAACTTGGTCTTACATCTGGACGTTACGGTTACCTATCGGTTTTACGGTGAGTCGTAACGCCGGTAGATTATAAGTAAATTTTGAGGCCGTAAGCCGTAGTATGCAAACAATAATCTTTTAATTGTAGAATAAATTGTTTAGATTACTGTGCATTCCTCGACTGAATGTCCGACTAACGTCTCACTTGGGCATTTGAAAAATATATCAGATCTAGAACGACCGTTTTACTACACCGCTGAGTCACCAGTTATAAACTGTTTTGAGTAGTCACCAGATTCACGTAGTTTTAAGGGTATCTATAAGAAATGCCACCCATTACTGGATCATGTAATTTATAATTACGTTTTTACTGCTATTTTATCTTTGATGTTGTCACGTGGATTAATCGTCTCTTATCGAGCGGGTCATAGGTTTGAACCCCAGATCGTCCGGTCACTTTGGTAGTGGATAGCGATTTGTTCTCGCCCAGCACTTTACCATACCTGACCTATTGGGGCATCATGCGGTTCTGTTGCAAGGTTGCTGGTTCCCACGCGTTGGATCGGACCAAAGGGCTGTGAAATGTATCTTTCACTGCATTGAAGCCTCAACCATCTCTTAAGAAAATGTGAAAGTGACCACCAGTGGAAGAGTCAAACCCACGACTTTTAAGTCTCAAAGCAAAGAGTATCACCGCCTAACCACCGCTGGTCCCTGTATTTACTGTGATGTGGAAGTTCGAGTAACTTAAATAACCTAATGAACTCAGATAATTGGAGTTCTCGTTATATTGATAAATAAATCGGTTGGCCAAATGTCTGTTTCTTCACCCAGTGCAGAGCAAATGCTTTTAAACCCTCAATCATGTCTATCACCTAGCCCATGAGCCTCGGATAAAATTCGTTCGTCCAACATATTACCAGAAGAATGCTGCTTGGAGGCTAAATAATTGGTGTTGAACAGTAATCAGGGGAGAACCTTATGAAAGTGATTTAAGATACTGAATGCAATAAAGCCTTTCAGAATTAAAACCCCATATCTCCTTTAGTCATGATTAAAATAGCGGATCCTGGCTGTGCTTCAGAATTTTAATTAGGCTTCCCACAAAAAAACTGCAACAAGCATTGAGTTAACGCTAGAAGAATGAATTCGGCACAGCAGCGTGGACATCCTTGAAGAAAAGTAGATAGCATTGAAGAAGGTTTTCTTGTTTGGATTTTGGGACACCGTGTTGAATCCTAGGGATAACAGCGAGCTGTATAGAGCTATTTTGATGAAGTATTTCTGACCGCGTTGATCCAGTCAGCTCTTCCTCCTCCTCCTCCTCTCGAATTTTGAGGAGGTGACAATCTTCCTTCCGCTTATCCAGTTCAGAGCGGTACAAGCGGTATTACTTTCAAACAGATTGACGGAACATATGAAATAGAACTGCCGTTCTTGATACATAACAAACGGGAACAAATTACAAGTCACAACATATCCCCTAAAAAAAATTGAAAAGACGCATGCGATTATTTTCCACACTGCTGACTGACTGCAGTTATGTATCTTGTATGACGCAACGTGCCATTTGAGGATTAGAGAGAAGGTACTCGAAAGAAAAACTGTAGATTGTGTTAGCTCGCTTCTGTGGTTTCTTAGACGGACTGATGGTTTAGTTCTGTTTGATAGTCCTGACCACAGGTAACGGGGAATTTTATCCACTAGGGATAGCTACCACGATGACCAAACAAAATATAGCTCCACATTTTTGAAATCTCCAGATTCGCACAAGCAGCTGGCGCTAGAACTGACGGTTCGATTCTGTTCATTAGGACTATCTAAAAAAACAGAGAACATTCTTAGTGATTAGGACCCCTGAAAACATACACCCTTTTGTTCAGAACATCACCTTGGACAATCGCGAATTTGCAAAAACCGTTTTTAGTCCGCAGTGATCTGACAAGTAATCAGTATCAGTACAGCTTGAAAAGTGAATGGTAGACGAACGATTACATTCAGCAGTAACTGAATGTTCTCATAAATTGAGCAGATTTGTCCGGGGAAATTTCTACTAATCTAATTGATTGAGAAACGCAGCAGTGCAAGTAGTTGCGAACTTTTTCTCCCAGACTGTCAAGGTGACTCCAAAGCAGTTCAAAACACTTTGCGATTTGGTTGAATTTGCTGTTGTTACATGAGCTCAGTGGGTTCCGACATTGTTTTGACCGGCCAACTGAGTGCTTTTATCCAGTCCGGTCTAACTGATAACCGGTCGATATTTATGCTCATAACAGTTTTGAGTACCCAAACAAATTGCAAAAATTCTGCCTGCCTGTCTTTGCTGCCAATGACAGTTTTCCTCTCGGTAAGACAGCATATTCATCAAGTTGTCAGTTACGTAGCGGTGACTTGAATTCATAATTTGTCGTCTGTGAGAGTGATTGCGAATTACAGGTACTGGTGGCGTAAAACTATTTCAATCAATCTACTTTGGAGAAACATTAATAGCTAGATAACCAGTGTTTCTGAATTGATCAGGGCTGAAGATGACAATTCATTGCTTTACACGATATAACTGATGATACACTATTTAAAGATACAATGCCGACAAATCCTTCAGTAGGCATTACGCGTAAGGAGGCACTAAGCTAAACCTGTTGAAATGCAACATTTGCTGTTGCTCACAGAGTGAACATTCAATCTTGGTAAAAAGGCATAAACATAGTAATTATTCACAAACGCTCGGACTGAATGCAATTGACGGATGGAGTGGTGCAAAAAGAGGAAGGAAAATAGCTTGATTTCAGTAACCTGTGAACTAGGTTTTGGCGAATTACGTGATTTTCGCAATCCCTCAGCTTTATTGACATGTCATTCTTGACATGGGAACATTCATCATGCCTAATCCTGGAACTTTGTCCCTGTTGGACCCGTCTACTGGTAAATGATTTCGAGGATAAATTTCTGCTGGTCGCTGTTATCACTCGAAGGATAACTCAAAGATTGCATACACATACAGGTCTTGTATTTCAGACCTCTCTAGAACAAGGTTTGTGAGGCTCAGTTCTCAGCTAACTACGAGTGCCTGCTTTCAACAGGGAAGAATCAATCGCCAGGTTTCTGTCTCCAGGACTTATGCTTCTAACCTAATTCTATCCTTTCATTTATATTATATGGTCGCTGGAGGAATAAATGTAGGAAATGACGTTGGATTCCAAATCTGATTTATCTACTTTCGAACAACATTCCAAGGTTGGCCGTCTCATTTTATGTTTAAAGAATGCACGCAGAAGTTCGATAAAATTCGCAAGATACAGATGAATCTCTGGAAACGTGGCTAACTGTTACACTATAACTAAACTAACTAAGATAAACAAAAGCCGATCGCGAACAAGGCTTTGGAATTTTTGAAATGCTCGTGGCTATTGTCAGAGCGGACTACGATCTCCAAATTTTAAATCAGAATTTAGTAAACCACGATCTTTCGAACTGTTTCTTAGACTGTCCACAGTATTTGAAGCCGTTAAACCTTGTTCAATCCATAATTAACTCAAACTGGACTAGTCTCATTGTGGACTTGTATCGGACTTAAACTGCCAAAAAACCGAAAACGTCAAACAACGAGCTGTTAGACCGGACGTCAGCGGTGGTAGCGCCGTTGGGATCTGTAGTGTTCGCTACCACTAGGGCAATATCGTGATAAATCCGGGGTTTGTTTTGTCAGCACAGTCAAACATGAATTCCTACTGCCTGAAATTCTACAATTTGACAGCCTAAAACTGTTTGCAACCCAGTTCGCATAAAATGTACCCAATCGTACCGTCGGCGATGAAAGAAATAAGGATGACAAGAGACTGACTATAAAAACTTAAAATTTTGCACCTGTTCATGTGATTTAAATAACACGATCTTCTCATTGGGGATCTGAGAGATGAATTGGGCTTTTATATGGTAGACGTTTCATCACCAGTTGAGGTTATATCACTGATGACATTTGTATGACTAATGAGGGAACTTTTGCGATCTAAAAGCCGAGCTTAGAGATGAGAATTCCAAGAAAACTAACAACCGGGTCTGTGATCAACACAAATCATCAAATCCATTGGTAACACGCTCTCCAAACTTTCCGACACTACCCGGACGAGATTTGTAACTCTGTAATTATTTATTTCGCAGTTGTCCAAGGCCTGGAACTCTGACTAAATTGATCAGTTTGAAAACCAAAGCCATCAAGTCGGACGAAGACAGAATTTTGAAAGATAATAAGCTCACACGCTATTTAAAACGTACAGTATATTTAGTGGAGACCATACAACTGTCGATTTTGAATTCATCGATTTTCGGCAACTGTACACACCGCGTTTGTACCCAGCTGCTTGGATGAATGAGAAAAAAATGGTTTGGCGACATCGTGAATCAGTACTTGTCAAGAATGTCAGTTTCCGGGAGCCAATAACAAACTTGCATTGATTTCCTTCTGACTAAAAGCTGAATTGCATTATTGTTATTTCTTGAAAAATACCTTGTTAAAGTAGAATTTTGGGCTTACCATAATTGCCTAGACAGAAAACCTTTGTAGTTGTTTGAGCTGCTATAGCAGGGGCAGCGGACTGCATGCGCCTCCAAAGTACTTGTAAGTAGTACAAATTTAAATTTACATAATTTGCTAACAAAAAATAATTTGAATTTTGCGTACAAGCTGCATCCTTACTCGAATAAAAAACGGTGTAAAGAGAACTCCGAAGCCATTTCGGAGTTCTCTTTACACCGTTTTGTAAAAAGATCAATTAGCAACTTTTTCCCAAAATATCTGATGCAGTAGCTAGTCGTCTGTGATATGGGCTTTTCTTTGTATTGACCAAATAGTTTTGTCCACTGCCATGAATAGTTGGCAGTTAGTTTTCGAAAAACGGGTACTGCTGTGAAATAAAATTCTTCATGTTTCGTAACTTCGTTATTATGGATCGCGTGTACCGTACTGTAAGATGTGTTTTTTGCTTTGCATGTTAGCCAGATTTGGATTACGCTGACAGACGTGTGATTGCTTTCCCATTAACCCCCCTCCACTTTCACGCATTGGTGTGCCAGATGTTTACACCTGAGGACGTGGACACACGCTTATCGGATCGTAGCACATCATCAAATAGCGGCTGACCGGGGTGGTCGTTTATCGTCTTTTTCGTGGACTTACAAAGAATTCGACTTACTTGGGGAAATATTTATCTGGTGCCGTACACGGCATTGCTGCAGATAATCGCTAGTGCCGCATGAACATTGAAATATAAGAAAAGCGCACTGAATGAGATTTGAGCGCTCGGCACTGTCATTTATTTTTTATTCGGACCAAATATATGTAGACCTATTTTTTATAAAAATTTACCCATAGACTAGGTGTTGAGTACCATGGGACACCTGCTCCCGGACTTCAGTGATTCTCACCGACGTAAACTGAACGAAATGAGTTAAAGGTGTTAGTCCCAAAAACCTTTTTGCTCAACTGTCCTTCCTGCTACCGTCGGAAATCGGTTTATATTATTCGCAAAAACATGTCTGGTTCCGTTTTTCTGACTGTAAATTTACTTTGGTACCAAATTGTTCTCTATTCTGACAACTGAAGTGACCATCAACAATGAGTAGTGCTTACACCACAAACGTGGCAAAACTGGTGCCAGTGAGAAACCTGCCTTTGGTAGCATAACTCCGAGCAGAATAGCTGCCTGAAGCTTCAGACAGTGGTGTTCTTTCTGTGCCTGGAGATCACCAGAATGTGTCATGCCTAAAGCGATTCAATTGACTTTACATCCTCCCCAAGGCATTCAAAGAATAAATAGTGGGTACATGACAACTTGCGGTCGCTCACCTGACCAAGTGAGACTCCGTAAGGTTTTGTGCAAGCCCCAGCTTCAGGGTTATGCTTATCCGTTCCGCTGTCCCTTATGTGGTGGAACTTAGGGACTGTGGAGCATGCTTCGCCCATTACGCTTATCCGCGAAGTATGTCACAAAATACTAGGAATCTCCCACCTATTCAGATGAAACAGCATTTCGAATTTCAACAGGTCAGCAAACAATTCTGAGATAAACTCTAAGGGCTGTCATTGTCTATGTAGACTTGGGGTCCAGTGGCCAATCAGGGTAGCTAATACTGTCATTAAATTCGCCCAAGTTGGCGTAAATCAGCAGTGTAACTTGCCAGACACTAAATCATATCACGACGATCTGTTATTGGTCTTCGGTCAAGTTACGTTGAAACATTTGAAGCAGTTGCTAGGCTTCCGATGTCATCCTTGTTTGTGCTGCTTATAGATTAAAATGTGACATTCGTCTGAGCAAAGGTTTGTACAATACAATGCAATTTTGCGTCCACCTTAGCGACATGATTCAGATTTCCTCTAAAAGGATTTTATTCGCCACAAGAATCTCTCTCTTTT
>LUCM01009890.1:168776-180073 GCA_008360955.1 Fasciolopsis buskii | reverse complement strand
AAGATCGATTCACAATTCATGCTTGGATCGTGTCTTCTTGTCAACCCTGTACTTCATGAAGGACGGGAACACGTCGAGGCGTACGTTCCAGCGGGGGAATGGGTCGATTTGTCCAGTGGTGTGCGAATAGACAGCGTTGGTCGCGTGAAGAATTTTGATGCACCGTTAGATGTGATTCCGGTTTTGGTTCGCGGTGGTTGCATCTTACCTTTGCAGTTCACTGCAAACATCACCAGTATTTCACGCAAAGACGGTCTGATTCTGTTCGCGGTCCTATCCACCATAGACGACGGAAACGAGACAACGGGTCATGCGTCTGGTGAATTGTTCTGGGATGACGGCATATCGGAACCCTTGAATTATATTCATGCCCAATTTGAAGTAAAAGATCGTGTACTGAATTTAAGAAGTAGCACATCTCACGCGAACACATTAGAGAAGCTCAATCCGAGAGAAATAATTTTGAAGCGCATTCTACTGGTTGGTTTGGAACGGGCACCAGAGTCTGTGATAATGGATCAGACAGAACTGAAATTCCGTTTTATTAGCTCACTGCAAATGGGAGTTATCGATTTACCTGAAGGTACAACAATTGCACAGAATGCACAAATTCGTTGGCGTTTTGATGTCTAGGTTTTCGCATTGATCACCTATGCAAACGGAGGAGTGCGAACATTAGACTCCCCTAGCTTTTAAGCCTTTCATTTATTCTCTCACGTTCTCCTCAGTTTGCCAATTCTATTTTAATTGTACCCACGATACCCCATTCGGTTGAGACAACGCCTTATCAATACTGGTCCATCTCCGTCCATACTATTTTCGTGATGCAAAACCGTGAACAGCGTTTCGAGCTTGATTTATCGCTTGTTTACTTCTGTGAGCTCAATTTATGAATAAACATGCTTCGGCTTTTTATTATTGGGCTTTTGTTCAATAGTGACGAAAGATGTTTTGGTAGGTTACGATTGTTATTCACTCTCAGGTCTATGGGTTTTGTTTCGCTACCTCAGTGATCCCATGCTTGACAGACTTAGAATCGGTATTCCAACACATCAGTAGTATTTATCCGGACAAACCAAACCCATTAATTTCCACAGTGTACATGCGATCATTTTTGCTGCTGTCCCACGGAATTCCTCTTGCAACTGTAGTCGTCGTTTAAATTTAATGAGGAACTGTATTGACTGGCAGAATTGAGACCTCATTTCATTATTAAGTGTAAACAAAATATGACATGAAAGCTCTAAAAGTGACTTGTTCGACGTCAAGGAGGCATAATATAGGGCTCAAAATGATTAGCTATAAGTAACCTTGCTCTAGTCTGCCCATTGATTCAATCGGTTAGGAAACGCATAATTCCCATTCGGTTTTAACACCGGGAGACTGCATGTTTCACAGCTCATCTGTCAGACTGCTGGTAGGATGGCTGACAAACTTTAGGGCATAAATCCGCAGGTCCCATGCCTGGTTCTGTCTAGGATTTTGTTGATCTTTCTTGATCGATAAACTAGCCGAAACCCCTCGACAGGACTTTCACGCAAAGCTTAACGAACAAACTGGCATGATCAAAAATAAAAAAGAACCAAATTGTCATGGTGTAATGCGCAAAAGATTCATTAATGTACTATAATGAAACCTTAGCACTGTTCCTTCTTGACTTTCATATACCAATTTCTGACAACAAATCACATCAGCAACAGGGGACGTCTAACAAAGTCGATAAAAAGCAATTCAGTGCTCATGGAATGATTAACTCAGTTTATGACAAACTGTGGAAACAAACTGAAGCAATGAAAACAAAATCAGTTTCTTATATTAAAGGAGATAATTTCTAATGGTAGAACGGTCTCCGGGGAGAAACTTTAGATCATTGATTTAAATTTTTTTCTGTCATCTTCCCACCGGCTACCGGAATCCGTAAAGGAATTTTTATTAGATGCGGCCAAATGCGGTTGATTTGTACCAACTCATCTTACGGTTTCCAATTCCTCTTCCCTGGTTACTGCTACCCAAAGATGCTGTCTACATAAATGGCTCAACTCTCAGCGCTCCCTGCAGGTTAGGCAGATCCAAAGGCCGCCTCCCATTTGGGAAGATTTGGCTGCTGAACTAATGCCAGAAGTATCCGATGGACCTTCTATAAGCTTTCTGGTTTTGCTTCTTGCTGACTCGTCTACGGTACGTACACCTGCCCTATTCATTAAGTTGTTGTTAGATTGTTCGGTGTTTTCAGTGACTCCGATCGGCTACCCACCTTGTAGCATAACTCACAAACAGGTAGTGCCATATCATTTGGTTTACTTTCCCCGAGTCTGTTTACACGGTTTGTGTTTTCTGCAGAATAACGTAAATTGTCTCAGGCGATCAGGACATAAATGGCATTTGGTCACCATTTTTGCGCATCTGCCTTGTTTTCCGTTGCTACGAGCTGCGATAACCTCGTTTGTGTAGTTTGAAGCGTTCATTCTTTAGATAAGGTCATAAATGTGAAAGTGACCTCTTTGATTCACCATAAGCAAAAAGGTGATATGCTCAGCCGTTCGATGGTTTGCTTTCTTCCTTATCCTACTCATTAATTTGAAAGCACTTCCATACTTTAGTACCAACCAACTGAGTTCGATTTGGTGCTAGTTTCTGGTTTCGCCGGAAGACGGAGTTCAAGATTTGGTCATTTTTCTAGAAATTATTATTATTTCAGCGAACCATTAAAAACTGAGAACATTGTCCAATTGTTTCATCCTCGTTAGGAACTGCTAGCCGTGGGCAGCTAGCGCAAGATAATCAAGCCCCAATTTCTTCGTTTCCTCTCACGCTGTCTTAGTTTTATCGAGGATTTGTTGGCAAATGTTCTGCACAAACATCCGCTCGTGAAGAGAATTGTTCACTATCAAAGAGTGAAATTTTCCAAGATTTAGTACCAAGGCTTTCAGTAAAATCAAGCAATTTATTGTTTCTTGTATCACACACAATCATTCGCTCTCTTAAACCAAATTGTAGATGTTGATTGTCAAATAAATTTAGTGTTTGCCAACAGGAATATTTGAGAGATGAACACGAAATTCGGCAGTCTTTTCGTTGGCGGACGACAATTCACTGTTGGAAGGTGATTTTCAATGTCTGCACTACAGTTCCGACGCTAAGTCCCATGCCTCTTTCGTATTCTCCTAAAGTAAGAATGAAACACCATAGGTGTGTTCACGTTAAGATGTTAGGATACTGAAGTACAGCAGTTCTGAGTGTTTACGCAGCTTTACGTACATTCGAACATTGCCTCCAAGTATGTGGAAACCACACCATGTTTCAGTTTGGGATTTTATTATTAGTGTCGTTTTTGGTCTTTCAAGTGTTCTGTTCAAACTATCTATCAAGTCGGGTAGTATGTCTGAATTTCTTTAGCTGTCTTGGAATTTTCTCAAGAAATACCAATTTGTGTTTTATCATTTGACATAGATATCCACTAAATAGTTCAGAATTAAATTCGAAAATAGCTGGCATTCATATGCAGCGCGCATCCATTATGTTTGATCTCAGATACCAAAACTCAGCAGAAACATTTTATTTTATTCTCATAGCTTTCAGCCTGTTCGAGATGTATGTCGAATATTTGTGTAACTTAGTCCCAGCAAATTGTTGCATCAGTCCGTCACTGAGTCTCCCTGCGGTCTTTGTCATTAATTCGTCGTGTTTTTAGTTAAGACCGGAGTTAATGGGTGCACTATTTATTTTTAATCTGTGCAAACCCGTACATGAAGTGATCTTTTTCAGTCTTTAGCGTTACTCTTCAGCGCTACTCACTGTGTGAATAATAACGAGAAAAAAAATTAGTGGGTCGGATGTTTTAACGTCAGGAAACGGTTTATTATGCTTGGCGCTATTGTTCTTCTGACCGTGAACAAAGCGTAATGTAAGCATTATTTGCATATTGCTTAGAAAATCGGATCCATTTAGTGAATTACTGCGTTGACTTGGAAGTTAATGGATATCTCAGGTTTGAATATGCCAAGCTGTATCTTCCCAACATAAACAAGGATGATCGCATGCCGGGTTCACAATGCGAAATTAGTTTTGTATTAGAATTCAGTTTGGTTTATTGGTTGTTTTGAGATTGCGAACTCTGCAAGTGGTGAAAGTCAGCCGAAAAGTGTAGTTTAGAGAACTAGAATTTGAGATCATTAAAATTGATTTCTTCATTTTACTACTATCAGCTGAAGTATTCAGTGGACAAGCATTGTGAATATGAATTCACTTTTTGCTAGTGCTTCAACGCACAATGTCAATGACAACAAATACAACCCAAGAGACGTGTACAAATTAAAATTTTAATTAATTTGCATAAACTTGGTAAGTGTTGTCAGTAGGAGATCGAATGTTTTCGATGAAAATGCACTGATGATGAATCCAAACAAGGATGGGACAGCTGTACAGTGCAGTGATTCGATCGTTTCTTAATGGCCATTTGAGTGATCATGTCAATCACAGGGTGAATTAATTGATGAAAACATTCAGTCTGCCACTACTAACATGTACGAAGTAGAGAAGCTGTGTAGGTCATATGGAATTTGTTGGTCGTACTTAGGCTACCTGCAGAGAAGTGATCGATCAGTGGGGGTCGATCGATGTGCGTTAGCGGCCCGTGGCCGTGCAATTCAGCGACGGATAGGTGTCATTTCGGAGCTTACATTGGTCATGCTAAGGACTATTATTTGAGACCAAATGTTAATCAGTGCAAACTGTGTGCTGATCTTTGACAAAAACAATCCCAATTTTCATTTTGGGCTGCTTGTCTGTCCACTGTTGCTGCCAGGTAACAAAACTGGCTGTACATAATGTTTCATAAAATAATAATTGATTTGCGCAATGAAACTCGAAAAAAATACAAGGCACAATGCGGTTCCAAAGGTTGTTTTTTGGGAAGCTGATTGTAATAACTAGACAAAATATTAATTTTTGGAACCTTACACTGAAAAAACACTGTTACTTTAGGAGTTGGACAAATAATTGCCCACAGTGGCGATAGATCAAGGCACGTCGAATGCCTATAAATCAGAAGACTATGAAATGCCGATAGGCTGTAAAAATGAACTTTGGACTCAAACGGTCGTTCCTGGTTCACTAACAGCGCGCACTGTAGCTGTGGAAAAGCACACTTACTACTTCATCTAACTGCTGGAGTGTTTGTAGGCAGGTAAGTTTTACTAAAAATAGTACGACTTATGGTTTTCCAGAGTAGTCCGAGAGATTTTGAGAAGTTAGTGTCTGTTGCTCTTTCTTTTCGAAAGAAACGTTAATTTAAATAAACGATCTTATGCTGAGATTTCTTACGGTGTCAGTCAAGTTTGGAGATTTGTCCGCTCAAGAATTAAGGGGAATGAGGTCAAAACAAACTTCTTCGTACTTGTTTGTTGTCAGATTTCTCGTTTTTCTAAATGTTGTTCTTTAGGTTGGTATCCAAGAGGCTACGTTTTAAGGCCCCTATAGAAAGGTCCACTTTACAGTCAGTCGGTCTTCTACAGTGTTCATGTGTTTGCACCTTCGCTTGTTTTGGTCATCTTTCATTGCCACTCTATTCAACTAAGTACTTAAAAGACTTAACTTATATGATCCGATCATTTTCATTCAGTGAGTTTTCACCTAGCAGGCTGTGTCAATAAAGCACATTAGTTTCTCTATGGGCACTCTGACACGGCGCGTTTGCCCCGCCCCATAGGAAGGAGGCCACTGGACCGCTCAAACGGTCACCGGCTCGCGTGGAAAAACTTTACCAACTTGCTGATCGCGTCTGATTGTGTTAAGACTGCAGGTGCTCCCGTTTAGGCAGCTATTACTTGGACTGAATGATGGTGCGAATGAGGAGTCTGAAATATGCGACTTGTGTGATTAATTTGACAAATGTGTTCAGTGTTCTTCTTTGTTTCTTTCCTCTTTATTTTAGTTTATTCATGGTTTTGATAACACATATTCTGTACACAATAGTGCTTACATAAAATGCTTCATTATTGAGGAAATAAATCATTCATGTTCTCAGTAGCGACACTTGGATTGAAATCGAGCAGTTTATTCTTTCTTGTGTCATGTACAACCTGGAGAAAGTGTACAGCAAATTGTGAATGGTGATTGTCAAATGGATTAAACGTTTCCAACCGCTTGGTCTAAGATACGATCACGGAATGCCTGAATCATTTTGCTCGGGATTAATAATTTACACTTGCACGTTCTACGTGTTGCAAGGAAGTGCAAAGCTGCTAATGACGTCCCCGGAATACGTGTTTGTTTGATGCATTTTGTATTCTGTTCTGATCTGCTTTTTCAGGCCTATGCCCAATGTTTAATGATGCAAGTTTCATTTTTCAAGACGTAGCATGAACCCTTGCAGAACCACGTACGGGAAAATTCGACTAGCGGCAGTTTGCAACTCGGTGGCGACCGGGTTAATTTTGTCAAGTACAACCTGGATAAGGTGCAGCACTGTTCGTCGGCAATGAATCCCGTTTGATTACGTCCGACAATTTAATGAGTTCAGGGGTTAGAGTGGCCTTTGGGGAAATCGGAAATTAGAGAATGGGATGGATGTTCGACGGTATTTTATGCTAAATTATCTGAGGCAGCTAGGTGCAAAGGGCGCCACATTGACCAGTTCGTCGAACAAAAAGTGTGAAACAGCTAAATAAAGAAATGGACATTAGGGCACAACAATTTAATAGTTCAAATTTCCTGAGTTCCTGAAAGATTGGCATAGCTCGCTCAGGTCGTCATCACTTGATACGGGCCAGTATACGGTCATGTCATTCGCATGCCTAATCAAGAGAAATAACAAACTGCCGAAGAGATCAGTGAAATATGCAACATGAAAGCGTGAAAAAGGCAGCAGTTTGATCAGAAATTGCGACTACATCACTCCAGTGTTTAAATTATGAATGAGCTTTCAGTCAGTGAGCTTATGCCACAAACCTGGGAAACGTTAAAAAACGAAGTTTATACGATTAAGTTCACCTCAGAGTGGAGTCAAATACAATGGAATAATTCATGAAAAATACATCTTTCCTGGGTCGCGTATTTGTTTGTTTAACAAACAGAGCTTACCAAATAGAGCATCGTGTCATGGGTTTACCTGTAGGTCTTGAAGGTGGATTGAAAGTGATTGGATGGAATCACAAAGTACCGTAAACAGCAACTGAGTATGACTTGCTAAGTGAATTCCCAAAGGCTATGAATAAGATTCATAGGATGAAACCGTCTTATGAGGAGAATCACTTGTTATTATCTTCTACTAATCCAGAGTGTGGAACAGAAATGGAGAGCTGTTTAGCATAAAAGTTGGGACTTCAGACAAAGCCATGTGAAGCTAAAAAGTCCAGAATAACGGTAGCTGCAAACTCAATAGACAACCAAATCTGGAATTTCACTTTTTGTTGCAACGCGACAGTGTAGAATCATATGACAACCCTATCTTCCGGCAGGTAAGAATCTGTATTAACTTGTAAGATAATCGGGAATAACAATTCACGAGCTTGTTATGCCATCCAGATCTAGAAATCATGGCGAGAAAAGAACATCGAATTAGGGGCAGCGATGAAAATTAAGCTCAATGTAATCCCTATGTACAATCAGCTTTCAATATGGCCAAACGATCATGTTCATATTTCATTTGCATTCTCTATGCAATCCGAATCTACTTGCAAGAGGACGCTGCATTTTGAGTGCTTTGAGACTAGCTGCCGGAAGTAACATCGTTAAGGTTGATCACGTTTTAGAGAAATGAGACGTGTCTTTCGCAATTTAAGTGCAGTCGATCTTTTTCGTCGTGTTCATTACGTCTTCTCTGTCGCACGGTGCCCGGAATGTTCGCCATACAATATGCCGCCGTGGGTCTTCAGGATAGCGGGTAAGGTCCAATATTTTCTTCTAGGTTTTTACATGAAAGCAAATCAATTAAATGATTTCCCCATAATTATATTCAGCTTTCACCTAACTAAACAGGATTTTGCTATTAGGCAAAGGAAACGATTTAATGTGCAGGAGGTTTCTGACGGTTGAATTTCTATTTCACGCAATCTTCAAAATGCGAGAAACCAGAATCGAGGAGAGTGTAAGGCAATCGAAATAGCCTCGTGCTGGGATACATGCATGAACACGTGTAGAACTGGAAAATTTGACACGGAAAACCCCATTTGATTAAGTTTTGGTGTGCACAGATAGTGAAGTCAGTGGTTATTTTGTGAAACTATTTTGTCAAGGTTTACTTTATTGGGGAATGTTGAATTGGGTGAACTGACGTTTATGAATGTCACTTTGAAGGGGTTGAGAATTTAAGGAATATACAAATCACTTCGAGTTCTGTTAACAACGGATCTGAAAAATTGGCTAGCGGACAGTAAAATCGGTGAAATAGTACACGCAAAGGTGAAAAATCTTGGAAAAATGTTTTGATACGGGGTGCAATTTGAGATGTAGTGCACAAAATGACAGACGTCTGATTTTTGTAAGGAAATATAAGAGTCATGTGATGTGATTACGTGAAGTTTCTCTGTCCGGCATCATGCAAAGTTGTTTTATGCATGAATGGAGACTAAAAAGTTTGCCCTCGGATACTATTGCAATAAAAGAGTCGGTAAAATCGGAGTAAACGGCAGCTTTTGTAAGAAAGAATGAAGTTACTCTAACTCCGAAACCTGTACCAACCAAATTATGTATGCCTAAAAATCCATTTCCAAATGTCGGAATACGGCATATCCGGGGTTACATCTTCCGTCTATTGGACTACTTGAGCAACGTCGATGGGAAACACCTAGATTGAAGACAGAAATGGGGATAGCATGGAACTTTGGCGTACACTAGAGATAGACAAAATAATCCAATAACGAGTGCAATTGTAATGGATGGATCGTACATTTTTATTTACTTTATGTCTTAATTTCTTCAATGGTGAGATAAAACTGCACATCCTTTTCAGAAATATGTCATTGGTCATCAGAGCTCCGTCAAGTGGGGATATTGACCGGCTGTTGAAGTATCCGAAACCACGACAATCGGTATGAAACATTGTGATATTGTCCATTTGTTTACCGGCGGTGATTAGGGGAGTAATAATTCAGCATAAAAGCGGTGGTGCAATGCTCGAATGAAGAAAACGGTTCGCTCATTCTGGCAAATTTAAATGACCTTCAACACTCGATGTTGCACGTTG
The DNA here is from genome assembly GCA_008360955.1 of Fasciolopsis buskii. NCBI lineage: Eukaryota > Metazoa > Platyhelminthes > Trematoda > Plagiorchiida > Fasciolidae > Fasciolopsis > Fasciolopsis buskii. Next base: position 170,889 of record LUCM01009890.1, on the reverse strand, counting down.
TACACGTTTTATCCTTTATCGAGAATGCAATGGGTCACGATCATGTAGGCATAAAAGGTGGACCGGGAGTATCTAAGATCAAACTGATGAAGACCGTAAATGTTCGAACGAAAAGCATACTCACAATAAATAACTTCCAAAATCTTCTAAAGAAATGAAATACATGTATCGGAGAAGCAACGGAGGAGTGGATTCAAGGGAATACCAATTTATGCAAACGAACGATAGTTGCCATCTTCCATTAGACTTCTAGGCATTGGTTTAATATGCCCGGAATACTGGGCCCATGCGTGGTCACATTCTTTGGGTACCTTCAGCCTTACATTATCCCTAACCCGGAATTTTCTCTTACTTAAAAGAAATAGATTTTAGAAAAATATGAAGAAACATAGAAAACAAGGGAAAACCTGAGGTCGTATGGAAAACAGTCGAGAAATCTCCCACAATAAATCATCCAATAAATGATGCACCGCGAGTTAGGTAGACGAGGATTTGATTGCACAAATCAGGCAACCCATAAATGAGTAAGGAGGCAACACATTTTTGATGCTTATTGAGCACGTCATTAAACTAAACAGTTCCGTGTGTGGGAAACAGCCCTAAATCCCTCCAACCGAATGCAGTGAATTGGGCTAGCGAGCAGTCAGGTGAAATTTACAGTCACAAGGTAGTTGACAAACGAAAGGAAAGAAACAAAATTCTAATTTCACACTGCCCATTTGATACAGAGATTCGTAAGCCTCAAAGTAACAAATACAGATCTGTTTTTTCCATGATTTTCCTCTCTCTAATGCAGTACATAAGAATAGCTCTGATGGAGTTTTGTAATTACCATGCAAGCTGTTAATAGTGGAGCTCAAGGCTGAATTTCCATCTTAGGAATGGCTTCTTTGTCCGGTAATTACTAGTTTTGTCTATTTTTCATACTGTTTTGGTGTCCTTAGACCACAGGAAGTCTACGGTATTGGCGAACTGTTTTGGAGGAGCAAAGAATTGGTCTGTGTAGTTTGAAAGTGATCGCTTCTGCCCTAGACATGATTCCTCGACTGAGGCCTTTGGAGTCTTTGACGGACGAGCAGTAGACGAGGTTAAATGATTCATTTCGCGTTATTATATGACCAGTATCGATCGCTTGGGGTAATATCACGCTGATAATCGACTTATTGACCCCTCTCGAAGAACTCCATCCGATAAGTGCCGGGTTTCACTGTCAACACATCCTGCTGCACAGGAACGGGCTTATACATAAACACAAAGGAAGTCGAGGGTTCAGGCAGTCTGTCTTTGAGTTTTAGTTGTAAATACAGCTGAGTCTTAAAAACTAATCGGAAGTTTTGCCGCATAGAATGATATACTAACTGCGCTGGTATTCGGTGGGTCAACACACCAGCAGCTGTATTTCTTTTGTGTGCCAAGCGTGAATAGGCGGGCTTTTTGAGACATCAGGATAACCCGGCCGAAGGCTAGGGTTCACATGGTTTTTCAGGAAACTAGGGTGTTTGAAAACGTGCTTTCAGAACATATTACTCCACTTTGCTTGTCAAAGGGCGTGCCATTTTGCCCTTTTGTGACATGGGAAAAGGTCTTCTTAAAAAGCCCTTGATGAGGCCAAAATTCAGCCTTGTAATCCACAACTAATTTTGTGCAATGAAATTACGGAACTGCATCGAAAATATTCACGTTTACAATGTTAGGCGATTTTAACTTAACCAAATCAAAAGACGATTTAGGCTGGGCTTGGTTCTTTTGGACCGCATCCTGCATTGTATTGTTTTGTGTTGTATTGTTATTTTTCATGTATTGTATTGTACTGTAATATATTGTATTGTAATGTATTGCATTGTATTAGATTGTATTGTACAGACGTTTGCGTGCGAAACATGTCGCCTTTCCGACGAAAAACATGGGACGAAATCAAATGCTGACAAATAGTCTAGAAACGTGCAATGCACAAATTTCATCGATGTGTTTAAGAATATGCAAATGTGGCGAATAATGAAAGTGACCGCGTCCAAAAGTTACCCGCTAGATTTATAAGCAAACTTAATGGGATCGTCAGGAGAATGCGTGGAAGAAAGGAACGGCTTAAACAAAGCAAGCTCTGTTGATTTAA
>LUCM01009890.1:100793-160047 GCA_008360955.1 Fasciolopsis buskii | reverse complement strand
AAAAATCGCCGGTCATTCAGATTTGGGTCGAGATCCAGCCTATTCAAAGTAAAAATTGAACGTCGGCCCAGGGTACTGAGACCAACCGTTGGTCCCATGAATGTTGTGCGCGATCTATTACCACCTCATTGGTAAACCCTCGTGATCGTGTTTCATTAGAGTAGGACAATTTCCAGGTCAGTAAGTCAACCTAATCCTAATCATTCGTCTACCACGCAAATCTTCATTGATAAAACTGACTTTTGGTTCTTCAAAATAACTGTCATTTTTTCCTTCTCATGTTGCATATGCGAGAGATTTAGTCAGCTTTGACGCGGATGTTTGATGGTGAATAGAATTTTTAATTTTGATGATAGTTATGATTCCGAATTCTCCGATCTTGTCATTCTTTCCCGCACAGCATACGATGGCAAATTTAAAAGGGAGCTCCGACAAATTCCAATTTGCTCAAAACTTGTGCTTAGCACGTATGTGAAATTCGGTACTTGGACTAGGAAACGTTTCACTAAGGTTCGCTTGTGTCGAAAGGTTTCAATTAAGATGGAAATGCACCCGTCGCCAAAAATGCTCACTTAAGCGCCTAATTCTGGTTCTAACCGAAATCACAACTATTCATATGGTGGTTTTGAAAACCTTAAGTAAATTATGGATGAGTAAAAAGCATCGAGATAAAATCAAATGATATCAGGTACAGCACGTTGCACTATCGCCGCCGGCCTTTTCAACGCCTGGTATATTCATGGGCCATTGCCAGTCGGTCAGTTTGCGAATATCGTTAAATTGTGAAGGAATGAATTTGCAGCCACTAAATCAGCGTAACCATAAGAACAAATGGTAGACAATGTGAAGAGGATATAGAGGGAAGAGAGCGTTTCCTGTAGGATTGACTACATACATCAGATTTTTCAAATTCTTCCACGTCATCGAATATTCATTACACTTCTCTGCTCCTCTGTGAGACTTACTACCGAGGCTGTCGAAACCAAAATTATAAAATTTCTCACGAGGTCCCACCCTGATTAATCGATGAGAACATCCGAACTAGAGAGGAACAGAGTGAGACACGGCGCACTCGAAATTCGGGAGCCTGCTATCGGCATTTCAGTTTTTATGGCTTTTGATCAATTCAACTCAGAGGTCCGGCGCTCTGCGCGGCTGCTGTGTGGCGGATCTGGTTACCTTGCATTTCGATTGATCTATTGTTGCTGACACACAGAGTCACGAGAAAGACAACGGGGATGCTGTTGCTCAGTAGCAAGCCACACTTCTCAATTTGCAGTACTGTCAGCAGATCGTGTGATAGTTTTATGAAAAACGAATGCGAGGAAGAAACCTACCACATACTTGACAATACCACTCGTTTTCCACGGCCGCTTATTTGTTGAATGTGACCGAATCGGCGTTCTTCTTCCTAATTGCATCTTGTGGCCCTCCGAGTGGCATACAGCTAGTTGCTGGCACAAAATCCTAGACTTTTGTTGAGACATCAAATAAGTTAAAATCTTCCTTGAAGTAATTTATATTCACTCCGAGAAATTTTCCTTCGTTATTCCGTTCCTTAATAACGTGCGCAATCCCGGGCTGGTCTTACGGTTGAATCAATCTTTTTCAAAACTACTGTGGTGTCCATAGTACTGCTGCCTCAGATGAATCTTCACCAAAAAGTACACACATGAATAGACAGCCAAGCGAATGATGGTGATTCCACCTACACAGCACAAGGTGCCTCAAATCCGAAGTGAAGCCGTGCAGGAGCCAGCTGACTGACAATTGGGTGAAGTCGATCTGCTCGGGTCAGCTAACTCATTTCCATGTGACGTTGAGAGATGTTTGCCTAAATCATATGGAGGAAAAAACAGCAGCTGTGTACCGTCTTTTGCAGCAAGATTCTAGGGAATACAGCGCTCCTGCTGGTGGCCTTCCCTAACCAACACATGTAAACTGATGAGCATCAATTGGTCGGACAAAACATCGTTATCCTTAGCCAAATTAAGTTTCGCCTCCATCTCCATCATTTGAGTTTCCCCTCTCTTTGGTGATCCACCAAGAAATCAAGCAAATTTTAAATTCCAAATATTTCATCCTGGATTACCGAAATAAAAGGAATAAATACTTTCGCCAGAACGGTCGTGGGAATGAAAGAAAATGAAACCCGAAAACCGTTCTTTGTGCCCAGGGAAGTGACTGTTCATGCTGAATGTGTGTTCATCCACCCATTAGGAAGCACTGGAACTTCGAACTATTATTTCGTCCATATCAGGGGTTATTGATAAAAACGGAGGTGAACTGCTTCCAAAACGTTTAGGGATGACCTGACTGATGTCTTTGTTTCTTACTACAGAAACTAATGTTTTATTGGGTTTGCATATTCGTTGTCCTCATTTTGGATGTGACAGGCTCGCCTATCCAGTAATCCGTTTCCAACGGGAAAACACCGCTTGTGTTTGCACACAGTACCACGGTCATCCATTCGACGACAGCAGTGGCCATGATTGAACGATACCGCTCAGTATGGCACGTGTAATGTGTCTAATTAGCTTGCCTGCTTTGAACTGACGGACGAGCGTGAGCACAACCTGATCGACAGATTGATGGAAGCTGAATGGAATACGAACATCCACTTACAATAACCGATATAATATAACCAGCAATATCCTTAACATGGAACACAAGAAATCCCAACTGTGCTCGACTTGTGCACATTTATACTACCTTCTTGGATTTTTCACGACCAAACGTCTAGCGTCACTCTAATTCATTCAGTGAGACCATCGTGTTCTATTGCTTAAAGTACAAGAAAGATTCGCTTTCCAGATCGCATGATCTGTATTAAGCTAACCGTATTGCTTCAAAGTATGAAGCTCTAAAACCTGCATTCTGGCTTTGCCTAGTTACCGCTGTTAGCCAGAAATGAATAAATGCAAAAAATGCTTTTCCCCCTCTGTCCTATGTCATAATGGATTAAACGTTTAGTATTTTCATTGTGTTCTTGTGTAGACTAGGGTTTAGTCAACCTATGAGGAACTCGGAGATTGATCAGTTATCGGATAAACAACATGCTGGAATAAATTCCCAATATTTCATGTGCATTGCGAATCGCCCGAACGAGTCACAAATCGGAACTCATGTTGACTGAAGAAGCATATTTTTTGCAAAAACTCAAAGAACCCTAGAAAACAAATAGGTTGTGTGCAATGAAAGTTCAAACAAGACAAACACGTTCACACTCCTCGATCGAACTAAATCGATTGGAATTTCCACCAGACCCCTTGTAGACAAAAGCTTCGCATCGATCATCTCCCGGGACAAATCCGTAGGAAGTGATTTGTTTCGTCCCACTCCCGTGGTCCAAAAACTGGTAGCATTGATCTGCACGAATGGAGCAAGAAAAGAGATTTAATTTATCGTTCGTCATTCATGTTCCTTAATTTACAATCTGCATATTGATGCTGGTCTCCGTCGAGCTAGATTTGATGATGTGATTTTCAAGTGTTCTGCTGCAGAATATGGAGATCTAATACGAAGCAAAGTGATAACTTGCTATTGTGCACCATGGACATAAACGAGCAATGAAAAATTCTGAGTCGAACATCACGGTTGCTAGACTGTTAACGATAGCTGTGTACAGTTAAATGAGCATTAGGGCTCCATTTTGAGGAACGCTTAACACCCAATCGAAGGTATCGATTAATGCGTTTCCCGGTTTAGAACAGGATTCATATTGTTCGGTTGTCTGTTCGTAGATTGCTCGGTTGAAAGCTCCGTTACAATCACATGATAAAATCGTCAGATTTTTAGTAGGAATAGAAGGAAAAAATTATTTTCTTTAGTCAAGCCATTTTTTTCTCTTTGTAACATTTCGGACCCACACTATCGGATAATTCCCGATTCGGCAAAACTTTGATAATCTTGAATGCTGCATGACGTACCTTATTCCCGTGGACGTAGACCGACGCGGATAGTCAACTGGTGCGTTCCATTTGACAACCCTGAATTGATAGTGAATTTAGCGCCTAACTGCGACAATTAGTGACACTCAGTTGGACGCACGCTCTTCCTCAAAGGAGATGTTCTTAATTGGGTTGTTAGGAGCAAAACGAAAAGTAAATATTTATCCAAATGTGCACGTCTATTATATGGTTTGAGTTATCTGAACATGGATACTGTGATCGTATCAAATAGAGATCAACAGTTGAGTCGTTTGCAAAATTATTTGTGTTGGCGTATCCTAAAACTCTCTTTTAAAATCGAAGAAATAATTTACTTACTCGGACGGACGGCTGAGGTGCAGGAAAAATCAAGTGAATGGAAAAATTTTCCTAATTCGAGGACAGTTGCAACTCTCTAAGCTAATAAAATGTCATTCAACAAGCAAGGAAATATGGACATTGGTTCAACCTGTGTGTAGATTTATGACTACACCCATTGATTAAAGTGATGTTTCATTTGACCTGGCAATCAACTCAGAGAAGGGAGAACGTGGGAGGGTGTGACCAGAGAAAACAGTTAGGAACATGTTTGCCGCCGGTGGATTGTCGTGGCGGTATGAAAAAGACTCGTTGGTCTAACCACAAAATAAATTGATGGGAGATTATCTTCCAATCACCTGCGTCCTGACTACACTGATATGCGCAATACGCATGTCTGTCATTTTTTGTTAATATAAGCATTGAGCGTCTGGCACTGACATTTGAGGATTGAATTTTTCTCATTCTGCTTAACCTATCGCTGAAATACCACGCAAAACTTGCGTTCGCGAAAATGTTCGACTGTCGCCGAGGGGTTTGGACATATTATCGCATTTCACAACGCCGGCAACTGTTCGCACTAGCTCGCTATTTTCGCCTCAGTTGATAAAAGCGAAATATAAATTGGTTCCACACTCTGTGATATTGTCGCTGAATAAAAATTGCTTTTCTGAAACTTATCAGAACTCACCCTTTTTGATACCTAGAGAAATACCGAGGGGCGATATGTTTTGTTATTGAACCAGACTGAAAACGTCCACCCGGGAGTAAATCAACCGTGGGAACCAAATTAGAAAACTTAGTTTGTTCAGTCATTTGAAACCTGCATCATTACAACTAGGAATGGAGAAATTATTGTTTTTCCGTAACTAGTATTGTAGTTCATTTCCGTGCATCTAATCATCTCGTGATATCTATTGTCACAAGTGCACGTGCATTCATTGTAACACATCAAAGCACGTACTGCCTGGTGGTATGTTCTACGCGGTTCCAGCTACACAAAATCTGTGTCTAGTTTAGAGTAAACTATAACTTACGTCCATAAATCCCTGTGTACAAGCCAAGGAGAAGCGATATGATTGGCAAATACAAACAGATCACCTCATGTTTTTTTCAAGCCACTGAGAGTACAAATTGGTGTGATGCCATCTCTCTCTTGCCATATTTGATTTAGGTTCTACGCATCATCTTTCTTCCTACAATATTCCATTTTATTCTAACTGTAACAGACAGAATGAATAGTAAGAGTAAGCCAACTGATGTGTTTGCTCCCACTGGTACGAATAATATTCGGTAACTGAGAAATGACATAAACAGTATCGTACTGAAACGTTTTAGTCACTAGTATTGTCATAATGCAAAACGATCTCCTCTCTGTCCCCAGTGGGCTGGGGACTTGCACATTTGCTATCGCCTCTACCCTTTTTTTTGAAAGTGATGTAGTAAGTCATTTGATCCGTAAGAGGATAAAATAAGTGAGTACGATTCAAAAGACAAGACCAGCAAATAGATTACCATCTATCATAGTTCAAAAATAATGAAATATTTAACGGAATTAAAAAAATATTCATTATGAATTATCTTTTGAGTGAGAACTGTAGTACTGATATATTTGCACCAGGTAGAGTTTAACCAAGCGCTAATTTCATCATATTTGCCTTCAAGATTCTTGTGTAACGGTCGAAGCATACAGATTCGAATTTTTCCACTTTCTATCGTTTGCACACTTTCTAAAGTTGTGATGAAATGACAACAGTCAAAGCATCACAGGTTACTCCATTCATACATTGTTTTAAGAAGCAAACCGAACAGAATTCATCTGCTCTGACTTTATCTCGGCCTACACTGCACTCGAGAATCATCGGAACCGAGTTTCACGCCTATTAGACCTTATCAGTTGTGGATATTCCTGGTCGCACCCAAGATTCGAGCGGGGGCCTTTGCAAGCCACCTGAGGATGTTGTCACTGCACTGTCCAACTCCTTTAGGCTGGTTAAAAATACCGAGTAAGTTTATTCAGTTGTCGCCCTCAGTGGCACAACATTCCCCGACCGCTTCGAAGGGAGGCAGAGTTTCTCGCCGTTAATTGTCAAGCTGGACACTTTAATCTATCGTGCTACCAACACCAACTTAGAAGAGGAGCATACGAAGTAGGAAGTCTGCCTTCAACCGTAACAAAAATATGTCAAATAACTAACCGAGTTTCGTTTACAAGTTTATTCGAAGGACTATTGGTTAAGGAAACTCTAAGTGACAAACGTGGGTCAAAAAATGCTACAAGTGTTGAACGGAGCTCGAAACCAGTGGTGGGTGAAAGAGAACTGCAATTCACGAAATAGTGGCCCATTTATCGGGTTTTAGGGCGGTAATTTGCTAGACTGGACCGAAGTGGAGGGCAGCAGTAGTAGAAGTGCCATGATCAATCATCTCTGATGTCTTCGTTCTACTATCATCTACAAATATGGCGAAAGTCTAACAGAGTAAGGAAATAAGAAGGACCCGGTGATCATTTGGGAATATCAAATTGAAATATCAATAACAGTATCTTTTTAGTTTACTGTTAGCCATTGTTGCGAGTAAAATCTTGCTTGTCCCAAACTCATCTGCCGCATGCTTGCTGGGCTAAATTTTAGTTTACTATCTGCCAACAGATATGCACTGATTTAGAGAATGATGATCCGGTACAGACATGTCACTTTATTCATGCAACTTTTGCGTTCGATAGAAGATTAATTGTGCAGAAGGCTAACTATTCGTAAAATCAGCCACATGGTGGCAAAAATTCGAAGGCATTTCAATCAGAATCCCATAATGAACCCCAAAAGATCACCCGCACCATCACGAGGTAAGCAACTAGGGAAAATTTGTCGAAATAATGCCTAAATTGACTGTGCGATTCCTTTGAGTATTATTATTGAGTTGAACTCACTGCCACTGAATACTGAAGTAGTAAAAGTAAAGCCGTTATTTAACAAGGCAAATGTATTGAATAAATTTATAAACTTGTAGTAATGGATTTCCAGTTGATCACTTATGAATATATCGATCAGTTCAATAGAATACGGTTTCTAGATAGATCTCGGGCTTTCCATCCTAAAGAGTTCTATTCAAATATTAATCGTTGGGAACGTCACCTAAGGGCGCTGATTTTGTGTATCATTCTTAGTCCTTCCATTCAACCACCTTTTCGCAGGTTCACACCAGTAGTCAGCACCTTTTCAGAAGAACAGCATTCGTACTTGGTTATACGGAAACCAAATCTGCTTAAACAACAGTACGCGGTAATCCACTGTCGTGTCATCGTAAGCGACATCACTCAAAAAAAGCAAAAATAATTAACTTTTAAGTCCGGGAAAACAATATTTGCTTACTCAGAACTTCCTCTGATTATTCAAAAAAAACGTAAAACCGAGCACCAGTTATCGATTTGTTTGTGTGTGGATGGTGTGGCTTTTGTGATGCGTCTCAAAAAGAAGAAAAAGTATTATGTAAACTATAAAAATCAACTAATAGTTTCCCAACCCCACAGCTACAAGTAGAGAACACAACATCGTCAACAGTGATTGAGCACCTTAGGGTAACACCATCGGAATAATTATCTGGATCGCTGAACACCCCTTCAGTTTGGTGCTAAGGAAACCACCTTGTCGCTTAGCTTGATCGTTTACGGAAATACAAAAAACATACGGTAACATTAGAAAGTTGACCCATCTCGTTTGACTAGGATTGTTAGTTTCGGCTGTGGAATACATTTCTCATTTCTTCTCACTGTCTATGCAAATATGTAGACCCACTTAAAAGTAGTTCTTACTAGATTTTAGGATCCGTAAAACAAAACTCGAAGTAGTGCAACATATCCACTGGACAATATGTTTGTTCTTCTTCCACACACTTGTCAGATTCTCATTACCACTTGCAAAACGAACTTGCAAAATTTATGTCTACATTCGCTGCTAACTCATCGCTCTACATAATGCAGTTACCAGGCAGCTAAAATTGTTTCTTTCAGATTTCTCTTGTTATAAGTCACTTTCACCATCAGTTACCTGGAATATTGTATACCTGAGGCGTAATAAGTGAAACGATGCTAAATGAGTTGCTGCCAATATCAATATTATTATCGTTTTCGATGTGCCCGTTCACTTGCATTGCATTTCATCATTTATTGCTCCAGAGTTTATCGATTTGCTGAAAGGATCTGCAAAACTATGGAACTGTTTACTCACATTAACACGGCGTTTCGTCCATAACTCAATTCTTTTTTATCATCGCTGCAATTTCACATCCACAGGTAGAATGTGAGCAGTGAGAAATCCACCTATTCAGATGCCCAAAGCCGACACAGATTGATTTGAAAAAAGTAGGATAGTGTCTACCAGTCATATTTTAAGGCTATATTCCATTCTCGGTCAACTTCCACTGGCTAACTAGGACGGTTTTACACCGGTGAAACAAGAAAGGATTGATTATATTTTCTTTTTTGAACAATTAGGAAATAGGTTTGTTGGTATTGGAATGAAAGAAACTGAAGGAAATATTCTGATTCTTTTTCAATTGGTCAGAACTCGTATGTGTCACTTACCTGGAATGAAGGCTATTGACGTGATCAGATCAATAATTGTTTTGGTTACTAGTGAACTGAGGCCTCAGTATGAGCAATAAACCGACATAAATGCAACACTATTGGAGAACAAATGACCATCAAACTGGTAACTTTATAAATTTTCGAACAAATCGGCCGACATGTTAAGTCGTTCGTTATGCTCCCTATCCCACAGGTAACCACAGTTTTCTGGAGCTGTCATTTAATTATTGACTTAATAAACACTCCGATTTGTTTGACAGTTATGCATAAGACTGTGTGCAAACATCACAAATGCAATATGAACACATTTCATTAACCAATATACCATCACAGCAATGAAGGAATAATGTTATGCTACATAGTGAAATTGAATACTACGCAGACTACTGATCGCAGCGATCGAGCTTTTTTCTCGTAATGTGCGAAACAAAACTGCAGTTGTGCATTACACCCACGGGCACCTAACCATTCATTACGGTTATACACTATCACCGATTGAAATGATTCTTTCCATGAGAGCACAAACAGCCGGAAGTTGGGCAATGCAATTCGCGTTATTCGATGACAAAATGAAATAGATTTTCAGGTCCAATTAATCTGTGCAGTCCATCCAAAAGAAGCAGCAAAAAATGTGATGTGTTTATCACACGCAGGTACATTTCAACCAAAAATTTAGCGTTGCCGTGGAATGAACGAAAAGTCCACGTTTCATTTAGAAGCACATTGACTTTGTTGACTGAAACGTAGGCTGGCCGTTACTTCTACCCGTACAGTGCAATGTATTAAAAATTTATCATCATTTAAAATTGTTTGAAACTAACCGGGCACTAGATTAAGGGGAGAGTGCGAGAGAGAGAGAGAGAGAGAGAGAGAAAGAGGGCAGACATGAAGCGTACTCATTAGTCTGAATATGTGCAGTCAGAGAGACGAAAAATGAACGAAGCTGTGGATGATGCGTCGATTCAAGTCTGAATCAGCTAGGAAGCAATTATCGTTCTTTGAACTGGGGATACGATATCCATTTTCGACAAAACAATATTCCAAATGCAAATTTGGTAATTTGGCAACTAAATCTGTTAATGCTAAATTGCGTGTAACAATAAAAGCGTCAAAATATTCCGTAAGAATTCCAATGGCCGGCGTTGCTTATTTATTCTTCCTTCCCCCAGAAACTGTTATCTTTCGTTTGAAACGTTTCAAACAAGCGAACAAATCTTTTCCTGTGGCCCGACATGGAGAAAACATTTCACTTTAAACTTAAGCACAACCTATGGTCACATGATGCGCAAAGACCGTCAGCGGTCTATTCAGTTTCATGACTAGGCGAAATACGATCTTTTGTTCATCGGTTTTGCTGGACCAATTACCGTCACAGGCGACCGCTGTGAGAAAAGGTTTCCTGTCGGGAGCATTCACATGTCGGATGTAGAAATGTTTTCCTGACAAAATCCATGTTCTTTCTTGCCAATACTAGTGAGCATGCTATTTCACTTCTGTGAAGCGGTTAGATTTGCGGAAGTCGGCTAGATCTTGAACCTCCAAAGCATCCCTAGTGCAATTTACTTCAGTAGAACAAATCGGTTGCGGTCCGCTAAACTGATAAGATCGACTCCAAATATCCAAGAGGATCAGAGGAACCATAAATCTTTTGGGCTATGCGGAGGGTGATCGTGCGAATGCACAAATAAAATCGAATTAAACATGATATCACGCTACCTTGGGAATACAGTCAAATGCCTGAATAACCGCGTCACTTTTATCACAACACTTCCTTCTACATTGCACTGCCAAGTGTGAAACATTTAAACCGAGAATATTTGAAAAAATCTCTTGAAGTCCTTTCTCTTGCAGAGTAGTTTTGTTGGTGAGCATGATTGTTAAATCTCACTCCTAGGCTACGGGTTGTTACTCCCAAGAAATAAGATATGATTCAAAAGGAGTAATGCATTTAAGCGATGGAAATGGCTGTCTAGTCTAAGGAGACGGAAAATTAGTTTTATCTTTGGCCCAATTGATTGTCATCACGAAAGGGGAAATAAAAGGGTTGACGAAGACACAATACAAACTCACCGGTCAAATACGCAAGGCTAGCTGTGATCAGCAAAAACAGAAGCACAGTCGAATTCATTCTAGCACGGTCGTGAACACACGCTCCAAGCTGTCGTTTTTATACCGTGATGCATCGACGGACAAGTGTCATGACAGATCAGCCCATAGACTAGATAGTGGATTAATAGCTGAATCAAATAAATAATTATGGTTGATCGTGAACCTTTATTTTACTTTTCCTGAATTGGTGTTTCACTTACTCAAACAAATTTGAGACTGTTACGTTGGTGATTTTTTACTTGTCCGTAGTTTAGTTTCTGAGCGGTTTGGTGGGGGTACTGTTAGGGTATCCTCGCGTGATACTCGCGTTCAGAGGTGTGAAATCAAAGTGAGCGGACCCCATGCGCGTTCAGTCAGACAACCTAGTTTGGCGAATCCAGATTACCATCGGATGATACCGTGCATATCCGACACCCATTCAGACACGGCATAACTGTTGTTTATGAAGTCTGTCTAAAATGGTTGGACCTCGTCGCGTTCGCTAATTTTAACTCATTCACCGCAGTCTATTTAGAACGGATTAGTATTCCTTGATCATGTATCAATTCATATCATTGACCGGGAGGAGGTATTTTCTAAGCTTTTTGAGAAAATAATCAGGTCCCTTGTCTTGCAAAATGTGAAAACAAGTAAACAAGAAGAATATTTCCTAATCTATCAAAAATTTCTGTCTAGCGTGATCATTCACTTTCTAGTTTGATGAGGCAAGCCTTTTGAACACCCGTCTACGATTCGAATTCGAACTTATTCGATTGTACCAGTAAGAAAGGCCAAGTTGCTTGACAAAAAGAGACAGCATTTGATGAATACCGAGAGTTGGTATAGTGCTGAGAACAACACGGTAGCAACGAGCTTGTTTACGGTAACTTCAAAGGATCGCTAATATAGCTATATAAATGGGATGTTTTGGGTTACACAGACCATGCATATGAAATTATCGATGTCAGCGATATGCTCTTTAAAATACCCTTTCGGAAAAATAATTCAAGAAGCGTGTAAAACTACGCTGTGTTACCCACGAGAATTACATTTGAATCAGTAGAAGCGTAAATGAATAGGTCATTTGCCGTAGTATTTTGGCAGAAGTTCTTTGTCGGTTAGGCAAGAACTTGCAATGTCTGAAAATACCCAATTTTTTAGTAGAGTACGCATACATGACAAGCGACAACAACGACGAAACCGGTCTTATTCTTTAGAAGATATTTTGTTCATCCAACCGTATGAAAAATACCATTGACAGCAGTCTGCTTTAATTTATTATTCCGATCATGTTAGCGGATCATGCGATGTGTCGGACACTGTTTGAAGCGCGACGGCGATTCTGAGCCGGGCAGATGAATAATGGCATTTGAGAACAAAAGTTGAATTACGAGACAATAGACACAGCTCTTGTTGATTTCATTCGTTATTGATGAAATCAAGTGGCGGAATTTGAAGACTTTTGCAAAACACTTTAGAAACATCATTATTCACCTGATGACCCAAATCGACAGGATGCTGTACGATCCTACTTTACTTAGACTTTCCGATTCCAAATTCTAATAAATCTAGTTTGTGATTCTCGATCACCTTGGAAAATAGATATCTCATACAGTCTGTTTAGCTTCAAAAGCACGAGTGAACAAAATACGTTGTTGTGGATGAGACAGGGACAAATAATTTGGCCTCGACATTCAGCAAGTTTATTAGTCAGCTAGTAAACTTTGACTCCTGATTTGTTCATTTTCACCATTTCTTTATGAACCGCTATTCGAGATGGTTATGATAGTCACTCTAATCTCATATGAGGATAGTGGATTTGATATTTTTGGGAACAAGAAACTGCCTGACTTGGACAATGATGTACTTTTCAGTGAAAACTTGATAAGTTGCTAGTAATTCTCGAACGCCCTAAAGGAAGTGTGTAACTTTAGTTGGAACAAGAGATGTGAAGTGGATGGAGAAGCTGCAGACGATCTGCGAGTCGACAAAATACTGTTTGTCTTCCGCCTTTTTGATGTCTACAACTAATTTCTTTCCTTCTGAGCTGGTAGGGGTTTGGAGATGGATTTGATAATGAAATTGGTGAAAATTCTGTCTTTGCTACGGCATATTTATCCAGTTACCTCTACCCAAAGACGACTGCTATTTTGTTAAGTCATTCGTTGAAACCTTAAACTATATATAACTGTTCGTAGTAAGGCACCCGTCTAAATGGCCCAAGCCATTCAGCACACTGATATTTTATTCTCAGTTGTTACAGGATAATCAAATGTGGTGTTACTAAGTATATGGGAGAGAAGTATTTTGGTCTCACGTATTCAAAATCAAAATACGTGGTTTCCGACCCCCTTCCCTGTTTTAGCGTGCGGATGGTTGACTGAAATACTAGCGTAAGTATCTCATGCTGATTTGCAGCTAATAAGATAGGTTGCGGCTTATGCCCGTTTTCCTTCCTCGCTCACCTCATGCAAATCATGTAGCCACTTGGAAAATTGTTGTCTTAGTACGTTGCATTCGTATGTTTGTTGGTTCACAGAAATACATCGGAAGCCTTGCAATGTTACAGACATGTTTGCTGGCCGAAGGACTTGGTATTAGGTATGCATCCACAGAAAAAGTATACTCCGGATCATGTGTAAAACACTGGATAGCGAATATTGATGAATTAGAATATTGTATTAGAAAATGGACGAACATTACTGTAAATCTTCAGTCTGTGGTCCGTCGGGTGCGAATGCGGATGCATACCATACTGGTATCAAATGTTCGAACGCATTCTCTTGAGTTGAAAGTTCAAACCAATGACCCGACAAGGTCTAGTCATTTATTTCGAAAATCTACTGTTCCTTCTAATAGGGCCATTTCGCTATCTTCCTCTTATGTAAGCCTATCTAGATCCTAACAATCACGTCAAGATCCTTTGCATTATGTCATGCTATGTTCTTTTGTTCCGTTAGTGACTGTATCTGAAAAGCACGATCTTTCGTAATCCGTCTACGATTTCCTGGCATCATCAGTCGGCCATGACTCAGTGGTTTCTACCGTTTGATTGTGCGTCTCTTTACAAAAAAAGAGAAGTTCAGTCTACACTCTGACTGGCTTAGATAGAACTTGTTTACCGATTTTCATTAGTCTTCTCGTTTCGTAATTGAAGATTTCTTTGTGTGGGGTTCGGATCCCGCTGTTTTCTACCTCGACAGTACCGCGTTGAACCCAAAACCATATTTTCTTTTGCGATCTTTCTTGGGTCCTCTGAGATGCTTATTCAAACCAGATTGGATTGCAGCATGATGATCTTTCCACCCATGTTCCTTCGTTCTTTTAGGATAACTAATTCAGAACTGCCCCACCACGATCGAGCAAATCATCTTTTCTTCGCCAGCCCCATTTGTTTTTCTGATTATGAATTTTATCGTTTCCTTCCATAATTTTTCCTTTTTGGAGATGAAAATCCCCTACTGACATGCCAGTTTCATGATTACGGTGGGAAAATAGCAGGCTCCATTGCCCCCAATGCCAACTTCACTGTACGGGAGGGGGAGATCCGAGCACCGTGACCCAGAATCTTGAACTGGCATAGAGCCAAGTCAGGTTTCATTTGGTTGGATGTGGTAACGAGCCGGACAATATCCGGATACCTTCTGACAAAGCATAAAAGTGAAATCCCCCAGTTCAGAAGCCCATTTTAGAGAGACGTTTGAGGGATTATTCACATTCGAACTAGTTTGTGGATCCTAATTCAAATGAGTGAAAAATTCAGCGTGGCTTGGTGGTTCTTCCATAACTTGGCAGTCGTGAAGAGAAAGGAAAATTTAAGAAGGAAGAAGAAAAGTCAGTGATGTATAAAGCAGTCATATTCGAAAGCAAACTTATTACTTCGTTATATAAATGACACTATTCCGCTGATTGATATTTAAGATTGACAATCATTTATCGTAGAATAGCTCCAAATGTGGACAATCCTCTAAATTAGCGGGAATCAAACACACTTCTGGACTCAATACAAACCTTTTTACCACATTAGATCCGCCACGGTGAAAGGTGCCCAAGCTTACGCCGGCACGACTTCTATCCATCTCGAGGACTTTTCATTGTCCAACCTTTTGATTGCTTATGTCGCCTCATGTGCAGGCATCAAAATCTGCTTAGCATGACAGTTAAATTAACTCCTCAATTTTTGCCGGATAATTGTACTTCGCGGTATCGAAGAATGTAAATAACAGCATGCTCTACCCAGCTGACCGTTCGTGTGTAACGTCGTTTGTCGATCACTGTGACAATTATTTCTTTTGTCTTTCATGCTTTCGATTACTGTGAATGTGTAATTGGTTGATGCAGTACCAAAGGAACGCGGCGACCCGTGCAGAGACTTGAATTACCTTTTCTTTTTTTACTGGGTTGCCATTTTGCTGTTGAATTCGCTTTCGGCAAATAGGACAGACCACCGAGGAGGTGTACTCAGATGGGTACTAACTGCGGAGAGCACTCACGTTGTGCCACCCATTGTACACGCAATGAACTATTCGTAAATTGACATAAGTGTGAAAGAAATTTCAGAGACCTTTTACACAGAGAGATACCTCAACATTTCCGTTCGAATATAGACTAGATTTTAATTTGATTGTAACGTGAAATTGCTTTGCACAATCACGGACGTTAAATGTGTGCATTACATTTTGGAATTTCTCGCACAAACAAGCGCAGATTTGAACATTGGAAAATGACGAAACTTCCATGTTCTTGTTTGCCCTTATCAACTGTACGAATATGCTTTCACCATCCCTTTTCCAGATCGCTAGATGGAATGTGCCCCCGAGCCTAAGACGTTAGATTCGACTGAGTCTGCTGCTCGGGCACAGCATGCGAAGTTGCTTACTCTATCAACATCTGCAAGGTGCCGCCTGATCTGTGCTCGAAACAAGCCCGATTTTTCGACAGATGCGTTCTATGACCACCAAAACGGCAAGATAGTGGTTATCCAGAGACGAGTGGAATGAACTTCAAAGCAGCCGTAAATGGTCGAGTGGATTTTATTTTGCCTGGTTTACTGTTGTTTTGGCCTACTGAACAACTAAAAATACAAGTTTATTTTTTAACTACTATCCCTTATAGGTGGAAGTGAATTCGTTTGGTAAAGCTATAGTCCTTTTGGATTCTAATGAGACCTTTATGGATGCATACTTCAACTTACCAAATAATACGGCAGAGCAAACAGAAGATGAGCAAAGTGACCCATTTCAGCGTGCTGAGAATAAACGACTCCACCGACCGAGTAACGAGGGAACCAGTACATCAATGTGTCTTGTAAAGGACAAACATATTCGGAGTAATATTTTGTTCTGCCCCAGAAATACAATGAATAGAACGTCCTCTAAAGCTGCAAAGTGTTTTGCACTCTTCGTGGATTGAAAACCGATTCTGATTGTCCCGTTAGCTGCGGTAGATGCGTCGTACAAAGTGCCCCAGGTTGATAATGACTGCTTAAGATACAATATGGTCATAACCAAATCCACTACTGATTGTCAGTAGACTTATTTCCGAGGGACAGCGACCGCGGTTAGCAAAGTTAGACTTGTGAGCACACTATGCTGTACTCATTCTAGTCTCTTTTCACCTTGTTCCTTCCAGTGGAATGATAATTGGTTTGTTATTCATTGTTTATCCTCAGAGGTAAGTCTTTTAAATTTCTAAATCAAGAAGTGTGGATTTTTAAACTCAGTGACTGCAGATCAGGTTAGGGAGTAATTGAACCGAACGAAAGGAACCAAGTGCACGGTTTTAACGCGTGTGCTCTACCTTCCGATTTGCAAGACCACCTTGGAGATCGGCCGAACATTTTGCGCAG
This sequence comes from Fasciolopsis buskii, assembly GCA_008360955.1. Lineage (NCBI taxonomy): Eukaryota > Metazoa > Platyhelminthes > Trematoda > Plagiorchiida > Fasciolidae > Fasciolopsis > Fasciolopsis buskii. The sequence continues at coordinate 143,279 of LUCM01009890.1, read as the reverse complement.
GGAAAACGGATCATCGAACCTATTCATATAAGCTCACTGAAATTCTCACATTCTGAACTGCGTTAAACTATGAACTTTTGGTACACGGTAAATAGTTATTTTCAAACGATCTATCATTCACTGTCAACGTCAAGTAAGAAAGTGAAAGTCGTGGGTGCATTGTACAACTGTTTGTATCGTACTAAAAAGTGTCAACAATGCATTTCCAGTGCGTAATGGATAACAGTTGGGCAAATTTATTAAAACTGTCCCTGAAATCTTGAAAAAAATGGTTGTAAAAATTCAAACAAATCATTCCTTTCAGTCTATTCTTTGTATTGGACGACCGACGCTTCAGGTATCATGGAAATTCAAAGCTCCACGGATTGCCAATTACCTACAAACTCGAATCTGTCACACTAATACCCATTCAACTGTAGGAATGACTCAAAAATGTAAACTAGGAAAGGCGACATCCAAGAGTTCGTTCGTCAGTAGGCTTATCATTCTGTCGAACGGACAGCCGAAACTGAGTTTAGCGGTCTGGTTTGCGTTAATTATATATATATACATATATAGTGACACCAAAACTATTAGCACCTTACTCAAAGTCAAGGTAGAGTAGTAGACTGTTCCAAGAGCATGGAATATTTGCCGCGTCTTGCAGATTGATCTCTGGAATGGATTAATCAATGAGAACAGATGTGAACTTGATTGTTTTGCAAGCGGTAGAATTCTTTGTAAACACCACCTTTAGAGAAATACAACATTCTTCTGCATCTCCATGTCTTGGTCTTATGAATTCCACTTCCTAATAGGCAGTTGGTAAACTCTTTCCTTCCACTTTTTTCATACCATATCACACTTTTGGTGGAAGCACTCCGATGTAGATTAAAAGGACCAGGTTCAAGTAACGTGACTGGCCAGAGAATGAATTGGTTTTTGTCGTATTTTTGTGTCCGCAACACATTAGACCACATGTGAACGGGACGACTCAGCAAAAGTTTGATGAGGTTCGCCATGTTCTTGCAATGAACATGAAGCCTAGTTCTTGTCGATAGGTGGTAACGATGTGATCAAAATTAACAACATAGAATTCTTCGTCTTGCATGTTGATCAGGGTGACGTCCGCCTTCGGAAGTCATTGCGTTTGTGGATGTTGAAGAATTTCGGCATTCCATGCTAACCTTGGGTGACCATACCAGTGGAAGTTACCACGAATTACAGCAAGGGGAAACAAAGAACCGTCTCCCGATTTGCGTACCAATGTGTTTTCAAATCCTTCTTTACTTTTCTCCTGTTATTTTTTCAGGTTTACTTAGTAAAGAATGTAAAATTGTTTTGCGAGAGCTATCAATTATTAGCCACATATCCTTCATATCACAAACTGAATTTTCCCTAAATCTATGTGAGCAACACTTATCACCGTGAGAGAAATTTGCTCACACATTTCTTTCTGATCCCACGCATCTTCTGCACAACGAACTTTCAAAGTGCCGCTCTCATATTTCTACACGGTCAACTTTTCTTTCCACACCATCCAGAGTCAGTATCTACAAAAACTCCACTGTTCCATAGTTAGCACGAATTTTGNGAATGTGCTTAATTGGGTTGGTGATGGACGTGTGGTGTCACATGGTATTGATGATTATAATTGATGGGTTGAAAACGTCTGCCCCGAGAGAGGCTCGAACTCTCGACCTCCGCATTATAAGTACGGCGCTCTAACCAACTAAGCTACCGGGGCAACTAGTCACGGAAGATTCACTAACACTCACTCAATCACTCACACAATCACACACTCACACACACTCAATCACTCACCCAATCGCGCAAACATTCAAACAATCAATCACAAAATCACTCACTCACTCAATCACTCACTCACTCACACACTCACACACTCAGTCACCCGCCCACTAACTCATTCACTCATCCATTCACTCATTCATTCAACAAACGAACTCACTCAAACACTCACTCATCCAATCATCCACTCTCTCTCTCCCTCTCCATCTCTCTCTCTCTTTCTCTTTCTCTTTCTCTTTCTCTTTCTCTCTTTCTATCTCTCTCTCAATCTGTCTCGCTTACCCACTCTGTCACGGTTGCACTTGTTTTGGCGTGAGTCACCTCTATGTGGCTGTCCGCGTTCACATCATGTGGTCGTTGGCAAAGCACGGGATTCGCGCGCTCCTCGTTTCCAATATGACCCCAATCACAATGAGTGAGTGAACTGGATTTGGCATCATCCAAACACATGGAGCGATCTGTGATCGTGGGACCTTACATTTCCCAATTTTGTCAACATTCGATTCACCCGAACCCGATTGGGTAAGCAGATTAGAATGCGAATAGCACAACGTGATGGGTTTGGTGAAGTCGAATTGGATGTGCGTGAAGCTCGAGTTTCACAGCTCACTTGTCAAACAGACTGGGTGAAACATTAATTGTGTCCAAATCGATCAGTGTGAGTGTGAGTGTGAGTGTGAGAGTGAGTGCTCGTGTTCGAACTGATGCATGTTTGATTGGGAATGGTCGATTGTGAGAGATATTGATGCTGAAATATGGATGGAGATAGTAAGATGTGGATTGATGAAGGGAATTGCTGAGATAGATGGAGGGGATGTGAATTAGGTATGAGTGAGTGAGCGTAACGCACTCGTGTGAACTTTGTTCGGTAAGGAGTTGAAGTGAGTATCGGGAGAGTGATGGTGGAAGACGAAATGCGCGAGATAATTCAATGCCTGAATTTGGGTGAGCAGAAAATCGACTGGCGTATTGCACACACTGGTGATCAAATTCCACGACAAGACATGTTGTCGGGCACAGACTGTCTGTGACTGCAACAACAGTGTTCGTGTGTGATCGTGCGTGATCGTGTTCATGTACAGTTTTGCAAGTGCTTCTTTTTGCTTGGTGGCATGTGAGTGCGAATGTGCCTAATTGGGTTGGTGATGGACGTATGGTGGGACATTCCACGAAGTACAGCATTGCTGTCTTGTCTGTCGTGAAAAAGGAAGATTAGAGGGTCAATCAGGCGTAGCTTCGAAATGCTAGAGGGACTCCATCATAATCAATTAGTTCCATCCTGCATCAAATCGACTTTTGAAATAAATCTGACGGAACTAGCTGATTTCATCGGCTTCCTGATGACCAGAAGACAGGTCGAGTGGTTTGGTGCCAAAAGTACTCACCGAGAAATATGATGAACATTCCGGAGTTGCTTTGGGTATTTTACACTTGAATCTACAATCAGAAATTTACCTTCATAGGTCTACAGTTCCAATGTAGAGGCTTACCAACAGCTGATTCGATACAAGATAGTTGAGTGAATGCCACTTTGAATACCCCGAAGTGACGGCAGTGTAGCCAAGAATATACTGGTAGCTTTTAGGTCAACACTTGCCATGTCGTAACTGTACTGCTCGTAAAGCAACACATTCTCAATATAGACTGATGTTTCAAAAACCACTAGCCTTGATTACTGCAGGTTATAGCCACGCACGTTCTAGGGTCCGGTCCACAAACGACCTTATCATAATGGAATGATGAGTAGGAAAACTGGACCCATGGCGTTGCAGATTTTGGGGGTGAAAATACATTCATACGCTTGTTCACACGACCTATGCTTATGAGCGTGTTTCAGGTAACAAATTTTATACTCTAAATGTTATAGACACGAAATAATATCCAATGAGGATTTTCACAAGCTCTAGCGAACAACCTGACTGAGGAGTTTGACCTTAGACAGAATTTCAGCAAACTCAAATAGATAGTACTAGTGTAATACCCCTATACAAACTCAATAAATCATGCAGATCTAGGTGAACAAAATGTGTGCACTTTATGTGGATTTGTGATAGTCATGACAACTTGCATGCATGACTTTAGGTAAAATTCATATCTAAACAACCGTCCGCAGACATGGAACGGTGAAAATCAGGATAAATAAGCAAGCACAGTATAATTTTGTAAGTGGTAGACTATCAAGGTAAAAAAGATCCGTTCAAACTTCAGTTAGACTTGTGATCATTGACGGGGCTAGCGTCTGAGATCGATAAGTCAAGAAACTCAAAGTGAGTGCATGCTCGTAGGTTCTTGCGAGATGATCCAGTATCGGTCGGACAGTTTTAACTCAACAGGTTGAAAAATTGGCCGCCGGTACTTTTAAGAAACCCAGATTTTTGTCGAGTCCAGGTATTTCTGCCTTACAAACTATTGCCATCTACGCTTTACATGAAGAACAATGATTCGTGTTGTTCATGCACAGTTTATTACCAGTACTTAGTTGTGTCATGTTTGCAATCACCAGTTCAAGTGCCACACAAACACAGTTGGATATATTTTTTGATAAATTAGGAAGAAATTATTGCACAATAGAATTCTCCACTTTACATACTAGCCGTGACTAATTATTACACACCCAGACTTTCTTTCGCTGTTCAGTGCCTTATTGATTAGATCGAAAAATATGCGAACTTTGAAGCATATACCACATGCTGTTTACCATTCAACTGTGTACACTATGTCATAGTGAACACAGATTTGGATGATAACGTTGAGCTTCACGCAGATGAAAAACGCGGATTTCTTTTAACCATCCGCACGGGTAAGTAAAACTCAATTATAAACGTATTTTTTTCACTTCAACAAGGAAATATTTCTTTTAGTCCAAAGAATTCGAAAATGAGCACAAATCATCAAAAAATTCACATGCATTTTGTTTATTCATCGACTTGATACATTTGTTCACACAAAATTTGTCTTATTAGGCTATTTTTGTACATTCTCCGTAATCTCAGCCAATGTGACGCAAGAGTTGTGCAATCAGTTGACAAGTTTGCCGCACACTTCATTCAGACTAACCGTTATTTTGCTGAGATGATTACGTGAAACAATTTTTGCTATAATTAATTTTGCATAATCATTATCTCATATGTTCTGCCAATAAAGTTATCAGCTCACTGATTTTAACGAACTTCTGGAGACGAGACATTTGTCCCGGATTGGCCAGTGAAAACAAGAATGTACCGGTCTGCCAAACATAATTTCATGTTTCGAAACAATCGTCATATCGACTAATGTTCAAAAAAATGGTTTTAACTCATTCCGATACGAATTTTTATTATTCGTTGTTCACACATGCTTCAAAATTTCAACTCCCCGTAGGTGATAACTTACTCGGGAAGAGACATTCTTCTCACATACACAACCTAAAATAAATGAAATCACTTGCGGTGAATGAGCCGTTTATCTCAGATTTTATTTAGGTTTATAACGTTGACCAAACGGAAAAGCGTGCTCTCGTGTTCATGCAATATTCACCTGGCAGTTTTTCATATGTCTTAGTGAGACGTCTATCTTTGTGTGTATCGCGCAATCGCTTCCGATCAGGTAATTTTTTCAAATGACAGAACATCATCAGTGGTTTTCTATATATCGCACCAATGAACTCAATCTCCAACCGGCCTTGGTTCAGTGGTCAGCCTTTAAATTATGAGTTCTGGTCATCCGATTTCCAGTCGCTTCCATCTTTGGCAATTGGCTAACGGTCCCAGTAAACTTAGATCATCTTTAATTGCTTAGTGAATTGGATTTGAGTTCAATACCAGCGAAAATTAGAATACACAACCACACTGCTCCATCAAAACATGTGGCTACATGATCACACCTCAACAGACATCGGATTTTATGGAAATACATCGAGAATTATATACGGCGAGGTGTTTCAGTTTTGAGTCGGGCTTCGATAACGGTCGCTTACCAGGTACGCTTCATTTACGGTCCAGTGATGCGAGAGCATTGCTAAATCACGATTTAGCTTATCTGCTAAGCTTATCTCAAAAAGATTTTAACCGCCTGTGACTTTGCGAAGTCGGTTTTTAGGTTACACCACTCGCATGAAATTCAGATCATGTTCAATTTCACTTGGTGATTTCCAGCTTAATTGGATGATGTTGCGAATCGACTTCCCAGTGGAATGTATTGACACTTTTGCAAAACGAAAGCATCAAACTAGGTGCAGAGTTCGCTTTCGGCAATGTTTGTTCAAATGTGTCTTGTGCGTTCCATGAAATTTTGTGTAATTGCGGTTTTATAATTTCTCACGAACTGTTACAATAAACATGGACAAAACTACCCAAACGAACAAATACGCGTTCGTTATCAATTGAGCGAACACGGCATGGACACGTGACCTGCACTCAGAACGGATACAAATGTGCATACCTCTTTGGGAATTGACGTACAGACCATGTTGTCCAAGGAATGTCGAACCAAAAGTGGTATGTTTTTATTTTCACGGATAATGCTAATTGGTCGGTGTGGATTTTGTCATGAAAGAACACATCATTGAAAATTCGAGTGAAAATTCATTTGGACATTAAATAAGCATTACAATGAAGGAATAACTATGAGAATTTGTTTGAATGACGATGTTTTTAAACGATTGTTGTTCAGATTGCAGCCCTAAACATGCCGAGAACAACCTGTAACCAGAGACCATTCACCTAAGTCAGACTAACCAAAATGAAATTACAGTTCAAAAGTGATAATACTCTAAAATGCATGGTCACAACAACGTGTACAAGCAATGAAAATTTTAAGAGCTCATTTTGATTTTAGCCTTATCATTCATGTAAAAAACATCAAACCATACATGATCCAAACAGGGCATTGTGTTACAATATCTTCCATCTGTTCGTGTTTGAAACATCGACCCCATACCTGAGAATCTGTGAATAGTCGTAGGAAAAAACGTGGAAATGCATTCGGACTCGATTGAGTCGATTTTGATAAAGGCTACCATTTTGGCAAACGTGAAGTACTAAGTCTTCCTATTTGTCATTTCGTGTTGATGAGCCGTTCCACCACTAGGAGTTCGACGGAACCAGTAAAAATCTTTGTTCAAAGTCTCAGCACCAACAAGATCAGAAAATATATTGTGCCTTGATTTCAGCGCAGCTAGGATAAGAGAGCTGTATTCAATGAGATGAAGATAACTATCCACACGGTTGTCTCAACACCCTCACATGCTAAAGCGTACCTCGTTGTTGCTTCCTATTGTCTGTCTGACTCCGTTGTCCTGGTGTGAGATTCATCAACTACTGAGCTCCAGTTTTTTGACCTATCTACAAATACACCTTGTTCTTGTTGAAGCTGAGTTAGAAGTTGAATTCATATAATCATCATCTATACGGCTATCGGACAAACTCTTGTGCCAAGTGCAATATTAGCTGCACACTGAATTTCTAATTTAGTGACTTGTTGTCCAAACAAACCCAAGGTATATTCCTTTGTTTTGGCACACCACATGCATAGAGATGATTTGTCCTTCCAATGTACGTCAACAACACCTACGAAGGTTCGCAAAACAATAGATTAGGGTTATAAGTTGTGCTAATACGTTCAAAATGATTACCCAACACTTGGTAATCGGTTCACGCGGAAAGTAGCCTGGCAGGAACCATTTCGGTCCCATTTCAAATTGGTGATTTCAAAAGATCATCCGAATGCAACTGACACTTGGGTGCACAAATGCTGGTTGGCATTGTCTTATCGGTCTTTCCGTGACTTGGTTTATAACGGTTTCAGGCATTTTGAAGACCTGTGTTCAATGTTTATTTTAATAACACATGTTTGAAACCGGCTGAAATCAATCAGTTGAGTGAAACAAAAGGCTACTTTGTCTTACATACAAAAACTTACATCGGAGTCACTGATCAAGGGTCAAAACACCCTCGTTAATTGCACCTGATTTATATAAAAGTGCTCACTCTCACGTAGCAGATTAGAAAAGAAGGGCTGGCTATAAAGTACATGCAATGTACGTGGCTGTCACATTAATTTCGGGAATCCACATCGGTGCCTATCCGTCACACCAGTAATAGAACGCAAACTCCGGGCGGAAGATTGCAAATCGAAAATTATTCGAATCAAAAGTCGAATGCCGTGTGCTTTTTCCCGCGATTTCGCAATCCAAAGACCAAATGCCATACGTTCTTTTTAGCATAGCCTCTACGGTGTTCTGAGTCATTATTGTACGGGAGCCATTGTTTTGTCCACATTGGATCAGACCAATCGCCGCACAGCTGTGGCCCGAGTCTGAGAGAGAAACAAAGTATTCATCATAATTTCACTCAAATGTGACAAGCCATGGGAAGTCTTGAAGCGAAGATTGGCAACAGTAGTCGACAAGTGCTTTCTAGCAGAGCATGTCAAAATTGAATTCTCTCGTTGTTTCCGAAGCCAAGGAAAAGTTGCCTTATCATTTTAATCCTACCTTCTACATTATTTTACGAACACTTGTACTGCTTGGTATATCTTGCACACAATGAAACGCTTTTCCGAACGCATTGCAGAACATTGCTTGAGAGCTTTTCTAAAAGACGCAGTTCGAAACATACGGACACATTGCTACAGCACGTTGTGGCTAGTGGTCTCGGACCTGGCGGGAAACCGCCTTAAGGATGTTGTTAGCCACACCAACACTTTTCACTAAGGGATTACGAGAAGCATTGTTGGTCATATCGGAGGTCATAATAATCAGAGGTATGAGGTCTGGAATTTACAAACAGAGAAACATGATCCATGGCCGCATAAATTAATCTCTTACACCATATTCTGTTTTACCCAACTCCGTTCTTCTATCCAATACCTAACCCTACTTGTTCCATCGTTCAACCCTTACTTGCACATCCTTCTTTCATCATGTCACTTTCACAATTTCCTCTCGACTTATGGTCCCTATATCATTATTTTGTCGCTATGCCAGCACTTGGGCATTTAGGATGCAATCCCTATTAGCTAAGGTGTATTACTAACCCTATAACGAATAACTTTCATACGTAAATGCCTGAAGCGTGATATTGACGATGAATTTCTTCCCGTTACCAACGGTTTTATTTAACTGTTCATTTTTATTTGCTCTGATTGTCCACCGTTGGCGAATCGATAACATGCGCCTCGTTTAGTGTATTTCATTTTAACCTAGGCACTGCGCGTACAATGTGCATACTCCAGTGACGAGTACAATGGTCTACATCAGTCCGAACTTTTTTCCGACTAATCACATTCCACTTCTGACTTCTCTCGGCACCATAAGGCAACTCGATGGGCTCTTTCACAAAATAACTTTGCCGAAAACTTGGCTACGAGGTCTGGACTGATTAAAATGCCCTGCAAAATTTGTCAACGCCAAAATTCGGAACCGCCTCCTGTACAAATTGCAAAAGTTCAGTCAAACTCATCGCCTCGGAAATTCGACGTAACGAACAGGGAAAGATGCTGCGTTATAGTGCGGGCAAATCCAAAACTGTATTCCAAACAAAGACATGGAGGCCAACTAACTCATTCTACTATAGTTTACTCGTAAACCGTGGGTTTCACTTCAGATATGCTGTTTTGCGGCTACCACGTTGAGTGCAGTCTAGATGCTCTTTGGATAATTTGCTGTGCAGCACTGTTTCCAATCAGATTGCTGAAATTTCCCGCGTGTACCGTTACAAGGGTTTTATGCATTTCTGCGCCCGTGTACTCCCTAGTATGATGTAGCTCTATGATTCAGTAATGCTCATAAGTAACTCACATAAGGATCTGTCCAGCCTTTCTGCAACCATTGAAGGGGGTACATTTTCGTTTGTCGCTTTCCACACTCGTCATCTCAAATTCCAATTACCTTAGCATTCTGTCATTTGTGGGGTAGTTCTCCGTGTTGACTTCCTGCCCAGGTTCATCTCCTGCTTTGCTTTTCCGCCCCCTTTACTGATATGATTTTTATTTATATGGTATGGCATGCATTTTGTTTACACCCCAGAAGTTTCATGATTGTCTTTTTTGATGTGGCTTATTTTCGGCAGTTAATCGTCGCACCCACGCTGTTTACCTCTTGCTCGTCAACGTTTAGAGTTCTTTCGCACTTCAGAGGTCTGTCCACGTATATGTGTATGCTCGATTTGTAAATTAATCACCTCCTCTTGTAACATAGCATGGTTTAAAACCATAATTTGCTTCCCACTCGACTTCTATCTCTTGCTCTTAATGGGGAAGGTTATGGTGTCAGAACGTTTGAACGGTAGCGCCTATTGATCAGAAGGCGCAACTAACAACACAACTATCACCAGCATATTCATCACCATGCTTCTCCTCCGTATTTCGAGTTGATAAAACCCTCCAACTAGGATGAGACGAAAGTTTACGAAGGTAAGAATAGAAAGGACTTTTGTACCGTGATCGTAATCTTGGACTCTCGCGTCTCATATCAAGTGAAAAGACCACCCAGGTCTAATTCAGTGTTGTTATTTCAAATGCTCACGTTCCATTTGTTGTGTTAAAACTTTTACGGGTACGTGGCCTGTGAACATTTAGGTGGTTTTTACTATAAATATTACTCAACTTACCCGGAACAGAGTGCACGGACGACAGAAAGTCAAAACAATGCAACGCTTATCTACCGGAGTTGCAATCTTGGTGATCACTTTACACATCGTTTCAGGTGAGTGAAGGTTTTCAAGTTTCGTTGAACAGTCTGTAAACTACCATTTTCCCTTTTATTTTATTGATCATCGATCGAGCTGAGTGTCATCGTCTGTCTTCCACACACCAGCACAAACAAACACATTACTTCAGTCTGAAACGGATGACATTGAAATTGAACTTTATTTATCGATGACAGCCTGGATACAATTTTGTAGGCATTGCCACGAATGACAGTCTGATTTGGCAGCGTTACCGATAGCTGAATTTTCCAAATAATCGATTTTTACTAGACACTCATTGCATTGTTAAGGTTTTACAGCACTTATGGTCATATTTGGAGTACTGCACGTCAACTCAACTGCCCCTCTTCGGACAAGTTCTGGGCATATACATGGAAAAATTACAAGCCTCCGGCCAGCTGGGGAAGTGCGATGAGCCAACTAGAACGGTGTAAAATTCACCGTCGAAAATGATTATTAATAAGCAAAGCTTTTTCTGCTCGAGAGCCGATATCGTTGATTGGCTTTTTTTGGCAGGTAGCTCTGCGCGCCTTTGTGCACGGCAACTGCCTATGCTGTTTTGTTCGGTGAAACAAAGCACGAGATATTTGTTTGTAATTTGATTGTGCACTCTCAGCGAAACCCATTCAATTGCTTGTTCTGTATTTTTCAAAAGAGATGATAGTATGAGTTATATTTACAGAATAGACAGTTCTGTGACCGAACAGTATCAAAAAACAGTGATAATATGCCCACACTCAGCTTTCCTCTAAGCACATTGAATGTTGCTCTCTTGTTTTATCGATTATAGGGGCGGAACCATCCGTCACTGGTGAGTTTCATGCATCACATACCCATTAAATCAATGCTTATTACTACATACCACAAAAGTACGAATAGTTTTTGACGCGGTTTAGCAAACATACACAAGTATCTCATTACCTATCGTGCTAAAGCGAACTAGATTGATTTTCAAAATCTTTGAGTGTTCTTGACTGGGATACGTTATATTCGACATTTTATTTTCCTTCTTCCTAATCACTGTAGTAAACAAAATTGTGTCAACTAATTGATTGCAATCCTAAAGGACGAATATTTGTGATTGCCTATGATATTAAAAATCACACTGTTGCTAGATTTATGCTTTCGACCAACCATGCGATGCTTGAAACCGAGCGAAAGAATCGATGACCTTATTGGATTAACTTCAAACCATGTCGCCAATAAGTTCTGTGAATAGAATAACGAAATACGAGGGCAAAATATCTCCTCCGCCATCCCTGACCCACGATGTACAAGCAGACAAGGTTGATGCGTTTTGGACATGAATGTCTTAGGTTCAAATCCTCCCAAAGCTGGCCACATTTCCCATTTCGCCGCCCTCTATTCACCGGGGACTCCTTCCAGAAAAAAAGAAAGCAAAATATGGAAGAAAAACACCTTCACATACCAGTCAAAAACTTAAATTACTCCTGTCTAATGTGCTAGTCATTATAAACCGAGAAGCGACCCTGTGGCACTGCTAATTCACAGCGATAGATATGACTAACGCTAACTGAGAGAAGACTGTCGGTCCCAAGTTTGTGTGAAATTGATCAGAACTTGGAGAGCAAGATTAGCTGAAGTTTGGCAACTCTTCTTCTAACTAATCTGGCCACGCGTTTGCCACAGAGTAGAGTGCGGATTGGGACCAAAAAGTCTGTGGCCCGCCATTGTCCAGTCGCATGTAGCAAACAACAATTAGTTTTTATGTCTACGAAAAAGAGTAACTAAAAACTAGTTTATATTTTCTCATTTTATGAAAGACTTGAATCATGAAACAGCACTCCGGACTGTTTGCTGCTCATTTAAAATGCGAAATCCATCGTTCAGTAGGCAGTTTCTTTGAACTTTCCCTCTCACGTTCAGTTGCATCCAACGTATACTGACGCGTACCTTTAGATCCTACTAACAATACACACAGTTTACTGTTAGCGTTTGCATTAGGCATCACAATCTGCAGTGCTTAATCCCGTGTCTCGCGCCCTCCAGTTCAGTGCGATCACAATTTAAGTATAGCCCATACATTTTAATGAAAATTTTAACTGAAAACTAGTCTATTAAGAAGTTATATTTTTTTGATCTAAATTTAGCTGACTTTGTCGTTTCCGACGCGCTCGAGTTCTCAGGACACACTGCCTGTTGAATGTAATATATACAGAGAAATGAAATCGTACGTTGTGCGCGATGACTTGATCAGCTATCCTTAGTCTTCTACAGACCACCGTATGCACTCGAACGGTCCTTTGGATGCAATGCAAATCTGTTTAGGTAGGAGAAACCTACATGGCTTTGGGACCCCCGAAATGCATTGCGCGCGAACGGTGCTCTCCACCAACAGGCTGTTGTTCCGCCATCTGAAATGGGTGACAAAATTTCAAGTCGAGAATTTAAATGCATGAATTTCGCGTGAAAACAATTGGCTAATTTGCTAATATTGACCGCTCAAATGACAACTTTGTAGTGGGAATCACGAAACTTATTTTGCATACATTTATATTAATATTTCGATGTACATATATATATATATATATGTATGTATGTTTGTACACAGATATATAGTAGTGCTCTTGACAATTCGAGATTGCATCCAAAAACTCGACCACATTTTATATAAAATGCGATATCGCAAGAAGACTGTCATTTTTTAGCTTCTCCAAATGGGAACTTTCAAATATATATATAGGCTATTCCTTATACAACTTTCGAGTACTTGTGACCCCATAGATTGCTGTTGTTACACTTTTATTCAACTAGTTCAGTATCTTGTTTCATACCCACTTAAACGAAAAAAACAGTGGTTGGCCGTGAGTTACTACTGTGCATGCGTGATGTTCTTTCATAATTTGGGCATTGTCATTTTGTTTGATTTGCCGTTCGCATGAAAGAATTCGACAACCGAAAGTAGTGATCAGTGGGAGGACCATCAATGATGATGGATACCAAAGGTGGTTTCTGAGTCTTCGTATATGGAAATACTATTCATAATGGCTGGTGACGTTAGAATCTTTGCCGTGTGCCGTTTGGTTACGAATGGCCACCGGATTGACCCAGAAATGCCTTTCATGGTCTTGTGCAGGGACCCAGTTCATCAGTTAGAACTGTCCCGATTTCGTATCCCAGCTGAAAAATAATCAATCGCCATTCATCTTTTAAGTCCCAAATTGTACCCATGAAACCAAAGGGTACAGACACTTCGTTGTATTTGGTTCCGATCAGCGAATACTGGCCCATGGATGTATCTTGCTGGCCGACAAACTGTGGTCACACGAAGTGAAGCGAGTTGTATTCCCAACCCACACCAGTATATCAGAAAAAGTCTATGAAAGGTCTATCCATTCGTCTAAATCCGCATCAGTGGTCATGAGTCCTCATCACGGTTAATTTTGATCTCGTCGACGCATTTATTCAGTTATTGAATTGAAGCCTTGAGAACAGAAGCTAAATTTAGCCATTTATTTCAGATTTGTACATTCTAATAAGTTTAATCTGATGGTAATATCGTGGGAATCAGAGAACAGTAGACGATACATTGATCTTATACGTGCTCTGTAAACTTGGCTCAACTGCATGCCACTGTCTTTCCGGCTGCGTTCGTCTGTAATGACAGGATTTGAAGGACGTAAGTTTTAAACGGAGATTCAAAATGGTCTAATGGTGTAGCAAGTGGTATTCTGGTTTACTTTTATATTGAATATCAATACCTCCTAGTACGAATTCCGCGAAAATTAACATTGTGTGGTGCTTTTAGGTCAACTGATAGACCTGTATGTCTAGCTGTCCAATCCAGTGTGATAAGTTAGTTTTCTAACATAACTAAGCAGACCAAAATATTGTCATCAGTCAATTCTTCGGAAAATCTCGCGCTCCCCTTTTCATGGTTTCTGTTATTGCAGCCATCCGCTGCTTGCTAACTCAATTATGCCAAGAACTGGCCCACACAACTATTTATCAAGCTTTTATTCAACACTTTGCCTGTTGTACATTTTCGTTTGCAGTTTTCCACATTGGTCAACCCAGAATCCAGTGACCTTTTCATTCTCTCGTTTGTTTTGATATCATCCCTCGTTTCAACTTTCTGTTATTTATTGCCCCCTCCATTCGTAATCCTCACTATGTGCTTCATTTGTGCCAAAGAACTGTCGTGATGGTCCGCGCGTTATGCTTCACTTTCGGTCCTCTAACGAGACGTTCACTCAGCTTACCGCCTATTTGTCAAGTTTAGGTGTCCCTTCGTCTTGCACTGGTTTGTCTGCTTATTATTTGTTCATTTGCCTTATGAATGTTTCCTCTCGGTTGATCAGCTGCTTTCTGCCATAAAAATTAGATTTTGCCCCTAATCTATAGCTCGGTTCTGATTCGAGATTTCTTAGGTGGTACGGTCAGATAATCTCTTGCATGCATCTGGTAGATTGTCCACTCGTTTTCGTTCACGTGAGAATAGATTAAAAATGATCCACGTGAAGGTCAACAGATCACCTGACAGCTTGGAATGAGAAAATGTTTATCAAGCTTAGGTAAAGTAGGCTTCTAAGGTCTTCATGATTGGAGTCCGAAAGACCCGCCAACTAAATGAGTGAAGACACTGAAGGATATGGCAATGAATCGTGAACATTGGCGATCATGTTGCCAGTTTCTGTCGAATCAAAATGATTGAAATAGTGCGTTTGTACATTTAGACTGTTTTACTTGCGGTGGATACCTTGGAATTTTTTCGTTTCTCACCTGTTTAGGTGCGCCCTATTCCCCCTTGTATATTCATTCCCTATAAAACATTCATTTCTGGGGAAAAGGCAGCGGCCAGTGGAGTATACCCTAGCCTTTAACGCTTAACAATCATGATGACGATAAAGAGACCCACGAGTTGCTCATTAACTGGATAATAATTTAGTCACACACACACACACACTTTCATTCGTTATCAAACACAGGCATCACTGGTCGTAAGTTTTAAAATTACCATTTATCACTGCTTATCATAATACAACAATCTTATAGAATAACACAAATCTCATTGAACATTTTCACTTTTGCTTCCATTACTCATCCCAAATTAATGCACAGGAATTTACACCGGTAAGCTTTCTTAAGTTGACACACACACATTCGTAGACAGACAGACGAATCATGACCGAATGATATTATCTTCATTTCACTAGTTGCCTTGTCACACATTGTTTAACGTGTCCAAAAATACGGCATTCGTAACTTGATGTTGGCATGATGTTGGCATCTAAACTGCCTCAAGGATATGGAAGGTGAATCCTGGATTGCGTCGATGGCGTGTGTGACACTTGCACAAAGCAGTAAGTTCTGCCCCACTTGGGAACCAATCCGGTTAAATGAATACAAATATCAAAGTGAGCAAGATAATCACAGAGTCGATCACGATTCTTTCATTCGACAACCCTTAAAGCCAAATCTTTGGATCTGCGCGTTACTCATTTAAGGTCCATGGTGCTCTGCGCATAAACAACCACAGCCCCGAAAATCTCAGTTCTAAACGACCCTTTTACAACGAATAGAGGGATAGTCAAAGGATAGCCAAATCCCAACAAAAGTCCCGTCATCTAAAAACTGTTTGAAATTTTAGAAAGATTGCTGCAAAATAGGAAATGCTTGATTCCCGAGACACACTGGGAATATTCCGAAAAACATCACCACAATAACACCCCGGATTGACACCAAATGCTTTTGGATTTTTGATGGCTAAAAGCAATATGAATTCCTGTCAGACATGTAAACGGGATTTAAGTACGAAATGAAGCAGAAACAAAGTAAATTTTATGAGTACTTCTTGCGGAACAGTCATGGAACGACCAGATTTTTGACTTTGTTTTGCTTCAATATATGGGTAGTTAAGAGGCCTGAGTAGGGCTGTGAAAAGTTAGAACTAAAAATCTATGAGAAATCACGGGTGATTTGCACGTAGATCAAATCACGTGAGTTTGTCATTACTGTGTTAGTGATGGTAGTAGGTTCAAAACTAAGATATCCAGATTGGAGGTAAGAATGAACGCGGGTCTCTTCCCAAAAACACTGATAGAAGGCCTGTGCACGCTCCGATTACTTTGACTAAGTGCTACAAGGTTGGCTTTAAAACATTTTCCTTCGAAACTGAGAGTCCTATGAGAAGAGTGAAAGGTCTGCAGAGCATTCCGGTCACCGTTTACGAGCCATCTAGGGATATCATGCACAGGGATAAGTGTCATAATGAAGAGATCTCCAGTCGTACAAGGCTAATAGAGACAGACTGCTTTCAAACGTCCGGTTACTGCAGCTTTCGTGTGGTCCGCTTCGTGGATGACAAAATAACTCGAAAAGGGCCTGGGCCTATGGATGCAAAGGAATTTCAACAAATTTGTGACGAAAAAAGTGTTTAGATCCTCGGGAATACAAATGGAACGAAAAGTAGGATGGTTAAGTAAGTCCTAAGTTTATTCATGTACGAGAAGAATTTTCTAATTAACGTTGCTATTTTAACGAGCTTAGCATTTTGACCGAAGAACACATTGGGTGGCTGTTACTGTGTATCAACTACCATATGAACAGGGCAGCAGCAAGTTATTTTACGAAGTGTTTCAGTTGCTTAGCACGGTCAGCCGTAGGCTGCCCGTTCACTTAACTGCATGAGAAGCGGTGGTGAAGAGTGCCTTTTATTTCCAATGAAATCCACTAATGCACTAGATGAAAAGCGGTATACAATCGTCCGGATATGTTTAAATCCAACCAGGATGTAAAGATCGGCAAACAATTCAGACTGAAATCCTGTGGTGGTGACCGGTGAACAAACACCATATGTAGAATTCCATTGATGTAGAAAAGCTGTGGAAACTTTTTCATCGGATATGCCACTCATGGAATTATCACTGATCAGCGGGTGAAACAGCCAACATATATTAGAAGACGGTAGCAATCGGCGGCTAACCAATTATCGGTGAACTTCAGGAAAACGTCCAATTTTGTGGAGACTCAGAAACAAGAGTAATGGACATGGTGGAGAATATGGCTAGGTTAACATTAGCACAGCAGTTTCTCAAACGCGAAAGTCTTTTTCATATTAAGCCAAGCACGCCGGTTGGAAACAAGCTTGAAGGAGACCCGTGTTCCAATATAAGGCATGGATTGTAAATGCACAAAGTCAATGAACAAAAGATCACGGTTTTCCAGTGGACATGTCACAAACACTGAAATCACGGACATCAGGAAGAGGAAGATCCTCTAATGCCAGGGGGAATCGGTTCCACGTCATCCTTCTATGCAATTAAAATAGTTGTTCAGTTGAGTGATATTAGGTTAGATCTCTGATGCAAACCCAGAAGGGGCAGAACACGTGACACAAGATTGTCGAATCCTTTTTATATGCCTGATATCAGTTATGTTTTTAATGCAACCGAAGTGTTGTATTTGTCCTGGAGATTAGCGTTCACTGCTGGAAACTAACGTACATCTCACCAGATGTTCAAATTAGTGGTAAAACAGTTCAATCTACCAACTACTAAACATATTGTCATTTTGACTTGCTTTTTGTTGATGAATTCTGTAGGACAGCACACCATCTTTACTTTCATTTTCATGAGCATCTCTCAACAATCTGATTCACTGCTGCGAGTTTATCTTCTTTTCTGGCCCCCATGGTTCATAATGACTCCACAGCTACCGGTAAGTCACTTGGTACAAGCCCGAATTCTGCAGCGTTCGATGAACCTGCAAAACTACCGATAAGCTTGTTGCAAAGCGCTGGTAAAGCGAGGCTGACAACAGATCTATCTTCTGATACTATGACATGTAAATATGATTACTGCATTTAGCTCTTTATGCACGACTGGTTCAGTTCACAAGATATTGAAGCTCAAGCAGCCTTCTTGGTGAGAATCTGCCAGTAGGCATTACATATACCCTGAGGTTTACCCACGTCTCCTTTCATTTGGCCGATCTGACATCAGAATAGTTTACGTGGGTTAGCGCAAAACCATAATCGACAGACACATTAGCATGTACGAAATCGCCTACTCAGACACTAAGGCTGTCAATCCTCACCCCAGGATCATCTTTGCATGGCACACCAAAACACAAACATTCACCATTACTGATTCACAGGCATGCACATACACTCTTCACATGGACACCAAATATACACAGTTGTACCAACTCCATTGTCAGCATTACCTGCCCTGTGATTATTCAGACGGGCATGTACACAAACAGATTTTGATCTGACCACGCTTTAATCAGATCCAGACTTGTTTTTGGATCACTCCGCTCAGTTCGGACTGTCCCAAAATTCAGTGTTCTGTTTTCTTTCTATATAAGTCTATTATAACATGCTCAAGCCATGAAGATCGTGCAAAGGGGATGTCAACCATAGCAACTAGGAACCATTACAGGCGGGAACGGTGAGCATGATGCTGGAATAGAATGACACAGTGTAAGTTCCTATCAGGTCAGATATGGTAAAAAGCCAGGATTTGGACTTCTGAACTATTTGGTGTGACAGAGACTTAACCTGTTGATCGCTGTGATTCCCAAATTACCTAATCGAGTCCCAGATAATTACTGCTCGTTGACTGTGCGTCTAATAGACCATAGATATGATGAAAGTGGTAACAAGTGAACAAATCCTAGAAGGACTCTAGGACGGCTAGACTCACACTAACATCTAGAAAGACTAGGACAAGTAACGACCAGATGGTTTCTACCTTGTAATTTCAGTTAACTTCTATTGCATAGTGATTCCTTTAAATAAACGTGAGGTTATTGGTTAAATTTCTATTGAAAACAGGGGGCTTTTTCTTATTGTTCATCAGTCGCGACAACTCTCAAAGAATAACGTCAAGACTTATAGAATTGGCGAAATTTGATACCGAAAAATCAAGACTACGCATCTACTGACGCTCGCTATAGGTGAAACAAAACACGGTGTTCAGATTTCCGAATGGCTTTTCCTAAAAATTTCCGACTTATGAAAGTCACATTTATTTACTTTATTCCTTGACTTCCAAAACAAAGAAACCTAGAAAAACATTCATCGATTCATTGACGTTTCTCTTGATGTTTGCTGTCCTACTTACCGTACGAATACATTGTTTGTCCACGACGTAGACGATCCTTTTATTGTGACGGATTTTAGTATGAGTTTGTGGAGTTAAAAAAATAGTTTTAGAATATTAGGACATTCACATCTCCCGAGACGTTTGGGCGGTTTCATCCAGAAACAACGGATGCAGTATTGAATAAACCACTCTCGTGTTCCTTTGTTGTTCGAACAGTTATTCGGCCACGTAAGTAACTATCGCGGACCAGTTGTAC
Source organism: Fasciolopsis buskii (assembly GCA_008360955.1). Classification (NCBI taxonomy): domain Eukaryota; kingdom Metazoa; phylum Platyhelminthes; class Trematoda; order Plagiorchiida; family Fasciolidae; genus Fasciolopsis; species Fasciolopsis buskii. The sequence goes on along the minus strand of LUCM01009890.1, from coordinate 123,477 downwards.
TGTAAACCTTGACTCCATCTCGTTCTAATTTATACGAAACAACCATGAAAAAATAGTTACCACAGCTTGATTACTTTCAGTCTGTTCTCGTACGCTGTTCAAACACCCACGGAAACCTGGTGCTTATTTCTAAGTCAATTCGGTTTTAGAAATCTGACGCCTATGTCAGGTTAAAACTAGTGTGCTTGTGACAGAATGAGATTCAGTAAAACCGGTAATAGGACAGACTGTTTTGTAACCTCAACAAATCACCCAATCGCTTACACTGACGATGTCCCCTCGACTGGTTGTGAAACCCTAAGCTCATCGATCAGAACCCCATAAAAGCCAGCAACTTGAACTAAGACCAACAAAAATTTCCAAACCCATTGAATCGGACATTCTTCCTTTCCCCTCCGGATCTCTCACCAGGTCGTTGTTATTTACCGAGATTGACCGGACCTTGCAAAGCATCTCTGACTCGATATGGATATAATCCGAAAACCGGCGCATGCGAGCGATTTAGCTACGGTGGTTGTGGAGGCAATGCTAATCGATTCGAGACGTTGAAAGAATGTGAACGTGTCTGTCGCGTTCACTAGTATCAGTGCTGCTCGGTCAATAGCAGCTTGAACAATTCGTGTCAGTAACCCGTCTTCCGTGCTTTCACTTATTCTCTCATATTTTTTTCGGTTCTGCTGATGTGACGTGAGAACAAAACCGAAAATACATTCATTTCAGGAAACGTTTCATTTGTTGAATTGATTCATTTTCTTTTCTGACAGCTGCTAATCACCATCATACTACAAACTAAACAAACAATACTGGGCAAAACAATGTTAAGTGAAAAGGACAGGCTTCAATTAAACGGACAAGTCGAGACATACATTTGCTTCTTGACTAAAACTGATTGAATGTTCGATAACGAGTAAATCAGCTCTGTTCAACTACGTGCATTCAGACGGCGGTATAACATTGCAACATAATCCAGCGAAAATTTAACTCGCACTTTGAAATGAAAAATGCTTCTTTAAAATCAGCATCAAACTACCCCACCCTTTCACCCCCCTCCGGCCAGAAAACACCGACGTTACATAATCGCCTCATAACTTATTCACTCGATGCTTCTTTAGCGCGTCTACACTAAGAAGAAAGATTACATAGTCTAGTAATTGTATACCAATGTGATTAGCCAATCATAACAAGTTAAAATATTCCATTTAAGTTTTCTTATATGGACGAAAAACACTACCAGCTTAAACGCTTACTTTCACAGAGACTCAGTTAAACTAATTCTAATTTAATCTTCTTAATTAGGGGAGAATTTTATTGACCAAGTCATTTACAAACACTTGTATAAAGAGCAATAAATTGCACACTTATTTCTAATAGATTTACTGCAATGTCAGCACATGAAAAACAGGTTTAATTTGTTGTTACACATTGGGCTGTTTCTCGTTTGTTGCGTTTGTCACTAGACGAAATGAACTTACCAAATTTGACGCTCACGGATGACTTGAGAAAACATTAATGAGTTCGATCGGTCGTTCTCATTCCTTCGGCCAACAGCCCAATGGTCCCGATGAAACATTGGGCATCCACACCATTAGTCTGTGGGTTACTGTAGTACTTGGACTGGAAATCACTGTGCGGAATTCGTTCAGTTGCAATACCGAACGGATAAGAATCACCTGTAGCCACTGGATTGGCTCTGATTCAAGCTACGCAAACGAACACATGGAGAAGACCAAAGCGACTGGGGAACCAGTTCAAGTTCAGTTTAGAACTAGTGTGTTTATATACGAAACCAAATTTATTCAGATTGGTGCAACGCATTCAGTCCAGTAGTCTTCGAGGAATGTTTGGATTTCACGATCTCCTATCACCAAGGCTCATACTGGTTTCTTGTCTAGACAGGCTAGCATGAAGCTGTACCAAACTTACACGAGGACTCATTCATCACTGTCACCTCGCATGATACCTTTGAGAAATGAAGGAGCACATACCACCCAATTCTTCAAGGTTTGTATGCCATCACATTCAGCTGACTGACGTGTGCGTTAGCACTACTTACGAGTGGCTTACTGACGTGCACATGTTTCTGCAGGCAGACCCATAAGGGTTTAAAAGTATGCCCGATGCGTCACTTCTGGGTCAAATCTTGGGATATATTAGGGCGCGATTCCATCTGTTTTACAATCGTAAATAGGTTGCTACCGACTTTTGGAAGGAAATTGGATTAGAATAGATTTATCGCCATCATTATTTATTTTCTATATGCGATATAAAACGGATACCCACAAATGCACAGTGAAACCTGACTGGCAGAACACCGACTTCATCAGTATCAATTCCGTTAGAAATTATGATTGCCCCTAAAATTCGAGCATTGCAACACTTAGTCAACCGGACAGAATTTTGTCAAATTCACCAATGATAGGATTTAACCATTGAGCATGTGTGCATGACATTGCACACATGGCAATATCACAGACTAGTGTTGATAGTTTCCTGGCACAATAAAGTCATAAATTTCATGTCATTCTAATTCGTGTTGATAATCTGTATCCTTTTTTCATTCCAAGTGGCTGAATTCCGCATTACACCTTAAAGTACAAACACCGCAGAATATTTTCTTACATGTTCTCATTAGAAGCGAAGCGTCTTCCGACTATTTATTAGGTTTCGACAACGCATTAAATTGCGGCGTAAATTGTTGATCAAGATGGATCTTCCCATTGGATGATGGGACGGAAACACCAATACAATCGACAAACAACACCGAGTCTTGAGTGGAACAAAACTCGTAACCGTCTTGCTTCAGTAAGTCATGCGTAGTTTTTTCGGGCAGCGAACGTTAAGGCTAAAATGAGAAAGTTACTTGCCAAGAAGTTCAAAAGACTGACATGTGATAAAGAAGCTATACGGAACGAATGAATAGGCTCCGCATTTGTCACACCAAGCTATCACCGAGGAGGGGAAAAAACGAGTGATCAAAGGGGCAGATTTAAACGCTAAAGAAACGGATGAGAAGGAATGCCTAATCGATTTAGAACATGCATAATCTCTCCGGGATTTCTACGGAGACAAAATAACAAATCCGACAAATTATTGTCTCGGCTTCTTCAGGTAACAAAAAATGCAAAAGAACTCAAAACCAGAAAAAAGATCACTATGAAAATTGAAAAAACGGATATAGTTATTCTTCCGGCAGACGGGAGAAGGGTAACGGTCGTTATGTACATTACAGAATATATAGAAAAAAAGCTGTTACTATAGGAAGCGTCGACATATCAAGAAATCAACGTTGATCCAACCCAAAGGCTTCCGACATAAATCAATGGAACACTAAAACGATTACAAGAACTACTTCAGATAAGCAAAGAAGTACGTTGCGAAATAAGGGCCAATGACCCAGTCGTTGCCCAGTTTCCCTAACTGGGGCGCCAAAATGCAATCTGGCCAAAACCAAATGGAAGCGACTGAAAGTTCATATCACAGAACATGATCATTCCTTCAATAATGCAGTCCTTGGGAAATGTTCGTGGAAAGACCTCTGAGAGGGTGAAGTTATGATTTCCTTCGATGTTACCTCTGTTCACACCAACGTTTTTAGATCTGGCAAAACAGATAAAACAAGAACTTTTAGAACACCAATTGGACCAAAAAATCAAGTCAAAGAGCAGATAAGAATTAGTAGAATTATATCTGCATGCATATTTGAAGTGCGAGGTTTTGTTGCATGAACAAGTGTAAGGAACACAATGGGCATTCATCAATGAAAGCAGTTATTCATAAACCGAAGAAAATCGTCCCGCAGGTCAGCAAATCAAAATTGTGGCTATGTTGATGACACACTCATAAATATTGGACGATCTGAACCGCAGCGGGACTTTAACCGTCACTTATGAAGCTTACACGGATTTCGAGTTCACCATGGAGACAATGCATGACAATAATCTGTCATATCTAGACATGGCAGTCATACAAACAAATACTAATATATTGAAAGCACCAGTATAACGCAAAAGCACACACACTGACCAAGCTCTATAGCTTTGAAGCAACCGCTCAAGCTTCCACAATTGAGGCTACATCAAGACATTTCACAAAAGAGCACAATCCCACAGCAACAAAAGAAATAAGAATGCAAACAAATGCCTGAAATGGTTCTGCGCCACGGTTGTACGCGAAGATTCAGCAAACAAAGTATCAACTAAGAAATAGTACCGAGAGACCGCTGCCAAACAGGGAAAAGCACGAACCATCCTGCCACACATCGAAGAAACCTTCACTATCCCAACGAAATCACTGAAGCACCATGTAATTTAAATCTCGCGTAGGTCAGCGCAAACCCTACGAAATATTCTGTGTAAGACCGAAAAACTCATAGCACAGAAGCTTCGAACTAAAGTGGTCTATTAAGCTGACTACAAAAACGGACAAAAGCAATACGGAGAACCAACCTGGAAAAAAATTGCGAAATAAATCTACCGGCATCAATTGGCAACGCAAACGTGCGAACTGCTGTCCGTAATTTTGATCCATAAAGATCGGTAATGTTACAAATTCAAATCCGAATATCTGAGGAGATTATCCCCGGGGTGGAATAAATAATTCTAGAGAAATTCTCAAAACTTTGAATTGCTCGGAACGGTTGATACACAGACACGCCGACGAGGGCCATGAATATTTTTCGTTGCCGTCAAAGGACCAGTCAGCATACGCCACCAGAAACGGGTGCTCGCTCAGCCCACAACATAGCAACAGTAGACGACGTTGAACAAAGCAACTCGCTGGCATTTCTGCCCACCCACTTCAGCCAGGCTAACCAGTCAGCGTTTACTTAAGGCAATGGGTAATCCATTTAAGCGGACGAATGCAGGCAAGCACTCGCCACAAGACCAAACCACCGATGATGTTATCATGGCTGGCGATGAGACTTTTCCGGTCAAATTGTCCAATTCAACGTACGAACCAGTACCATTTTGTTGAACCTGAGCTCTGATAACAGATATCAGTGTCATTATATATATATATATATATATATATATATATATATATATACGTCCTATATACTACTTTTCTCCGAACGTAAGCCCCTTCTGTCAAGATGTAGTGAAGCTAAGTCACATTTTCTCACAGCTCTCCGCTTTCATCACCGACTGACTAGAAATAGCCACAAGCAACAAGCACTGAACTAGAACAATTGTGATAGCGACTACTCGTCTACCTTCAAGCAATCAATTATCTCAACACATAGGCTGCTTTTATGAGAACTAGTTAAGCACGAAAATGTAACATGTTAGGCAAATTGGTTGGCAGGATTTTTCATTTTTATACTGCTGAGACTTAGAATTTGAAATCGATCCCCATGATTTTCAATGAAAGACGTGAATACGTTTTGTAAACCCCATAATGAAAGTAAAGGGAATTGAGTCCACAGTCACCGTGTTTCCGTCTTTTGTCCGTTTTGATACCATAGAGTGAAATTTGGCTGCAAGCGAAATCGTTTCGTCAGGCTTTGTGCCGGATGGAATAACTCCAAGCTTGCAGACTACCTTCTTCAACAAAAAACGTTCGTTCTACTTAGACGAAGAAAGTGGGTGTGTGCGCAGTAATATGTGATTACATTTTAGGCATCGTATACGGGGGACTCGTGGGAACTTCCCGGAATGAAATGCGTTGGTATTCACGAATACTTAACGTTAGGGATCTAAAAAGTCTTACTCTCAAGATCACGTTGCAATATGCTCCTAGTGACGCAGTTCGTAAAAAGGATTTAATGTGAAACAAGGGATCGCCACAACTGTTAGAACAAAAAAAATTCTCTCAAATTCATATTTTACCTGCTAATCATAGTGCGGCCATTGGCAGACAAATATAGTGAGGTAATCTTAGTTGATGTTACATCAGGTAAACAGCGGGGGGTACGTAATGCCACGTGTGATCGTAGGGAATGAGTGCGGCTCAGTTGTCTAGAGAGAGCGCAGCAAGTTACCATTGAGTGATTAATTTCACAAAGGCAAATAGCTCCCCCCCCAGACGTAGAAATGGCAGTTATTGGTCACAGCCTAAAGTCCTTGTAAGGCACCAGCCTCAATGGGAGGCCGTCTGCCCTGCACATACCCCTTTTATGAGTACTGGTTACTCCCCCATAGCCATGTATTAAGGGGCCATGCATCAGACATGACAAATTATCTCGTAGCATCCGTGAATGTGACAGCGACCCCATTAGGGCTACAGCTATCCGATAACGAACATGGATTTACGTGACTGACTGCCAGGTGAGCCTTCTTTGATGTGTGTTATCACAGTTGAACCACAATTTACCTAGACATGGACACGGCACAAAATTTTCCGTTAGTCTGAAAAGCTAAAGTTTCACGGATTATCTTTATCGTGATTGGACTGAGATTCCGCGATGTGCCATATTCATATGCACTCATTAAAGGTAAGTTTATTGATTTTATCACATTTAGACATTACGATGCGCACAGCTTTGCATGATACCATCATTCAGATAGTCTTGGGTGTGTATTCATCTGCACAGAGTATTTTACCTTACCCAGTGGTGGCGATAAAACTCCTCGAAGCAGTTCCTTTACTAATCGCATTTAAAGTTGACTATTTCCATATAATTTATCTTAGAATTGCCACAAAAGATAATATTTTTCGGTATTCGCAAATGACAAAAAAATATAAAGCTAAGCTTACTCTCTCACTAGAGCCCCATGTGAATTGTAAGGAACGTGAATGGATGAGGAGTCCATACTACTGAAACAAAAGCTTATTTTATTTGGCCCAATTTCGGTTCTTTGAAATGCCAAAAATTCGGCATATAATAGTTGCCCGTTTGTCGTAGTAAAATGAGAAAAATAAAGTGCACGTTTAAAAAGTCACATCACGTGGATATATTCAAAATATTATTCGAGATCCGCGTTTTTGTTTATTCTAATTAGGTTTAATTCTGAAGGTCGTTCGGTCCGATGATCACCTGGCTGCCGCGCGAGCGATGTAAACAGTGGCTCGGGTTCACTTTTGCTCTTACTAGCTATTTTCTCGTTACTTTATTACAGTGCTTCTCATATTGGTGATGTCATCCATAAATATGTCACAAATCGTTACCAGTAACATTACTATGTTGCTGAGAGCGGGCAATTTGCATGTTTTTTCTGAAGCCAAATCTCGCAGATTGGAAACCATTAAAAAAACGTTTGAAGTACATCATTTGAATTTTACCTGAATTTTCGATTTCAAAATTTGGTGAGCCGATAAAAGAAAGAAATATTCAGCTTCATCTCGATAGTGCGTCTCTTACTTGAGGATCATTGCAGCAAATGTAGTTCATTTTGAACGGTTTATCTTAGCTATTGTTGTCTGCATTCGCTTTTGGCTTCTCTTGTGGAATGAGCGAACAATTTGACTTCGGGAAATATTTCATTCAGAAAACTGATGAAATAAAAGCTCTTCTCGTTCAGGAGATTTACGTCTGTCGGTGAACCAACAGAGTTACACTTTTAAGTTTCATGGCGGATCGATCAACTTGGGGTAGGGTCAAGCAGATAAAGTACCACACCTGGTGTTATATTAGCAACGGTTGCACTGTTCGCGGTGTTTTATCTCCGGTTATGTAGTTATAGTAATTAATCGGGGGAAAGAAAAGATGGTGCTTTCGTTACACTGTTCCTCAAGGAACGTAGCAAGAATCTAGTTTTGAGAGATAATGAATTGTCTGATCAGGCTGGCTGATACGGGGATTGAAGTAAGACATTTTAGGTAAGCGGTCTGGCATGTCTCACTAATTCCCTTAATAATCGGGTACTTGTAAAAATACGTCTGTATAAGAAATTCGAAGTGCGACTCCAAACGTTTCTCCTATCTGACTCTTATACCGCGATTGACCAAGCCCCTTACTCGATAGAAAAGAAAAAACCTGAGCCAATAATCGGGTGAGAGAATTGCATTGTATATTATCGTGGCGCTGACGTAGCGCCGATAAAAAATGCGCGAGAAAGCAAAATCACGGCACAGAGGTGCCGTGTGGTCTGGGCGATTCAAACGCGAGAACTTCCGAGGAGTGCGGCACGAAAGGAAACGCACAGACCTGGTGTGCGGTAAAAACAAACGCGACAAAACAAATGTCGCAGAATGGTTTTAAAGCGTCCAAGTAAATCTTAGAGAATATCGTGTCCGAGAATAATCTATTTACTACGATTATTGATGCCACTAAATGTCTGCGATTACTGTCAAGGTCATCTGTGAGATAGTTCATTACCTTACTTACAGACACACGGAAGATTCTTTTATTAAACTGATTAAGCCTTCAAACTTGAGAATATGTTTTTGCCTCTAGTGGTTGGATTCTATCGAAACGCGTTTCATGAGCCAAATACGATTTACGGGTTAATTGATATCTTACCCCGGCGTAGTAGTTTGACCCACTACTCACAGCTGGCTTTTATTACAACCCAGTATTTTGATTTACAGTGATTTTCTTACAGGTTTCCGACGTAATCCGAAGTCTGAAAGAAAACTACTTTGCAATTTTGATTGATTTTTGCGTAAAAGACGAATGCTGAGCATTTAGGCCATGATCCATAGTACCATTGTGGCATCCATCTTTCGGAGTAAATGGATTATTTTCCAAAATCATTTTCCCCAAGATCTGCTTCAGTGCTTGATATCAATTTTGCGGAATTTTTCCGGATAAGTTTGTTCTATCGTACACGAGATCTGTACGTTTCCGCTGGTGCTACACTTTACCAAAGTTCTTGCTTATGAATTGCTCGGACCTCCGACATCTCTCTGTCGTGGAGTGCCTGCGAGCGCATTGTGGGGTCGGTGCTATTTCGGCACCACAACAATATATAGTACATTGCTGGCCTCCGGGTGTCGGCTCTATTCTTCTTTATTCTCTCGACTTTGAGAGGGGCTTTATTAAGCGAGGCTTGAGAATCCGAGAGAAAATACATTCTGGGTAGCATTCGTGATGTCTTCTAAACCCCCTTCTAGTCATCCGGAATAGAGTGAGTCTAAAGGAACCAAACACCTCGTTTCATCCAAAAGACGGAGTACACGAAGCCTACGTGCACTGAGACGCAATTGGCTTGATGACAACAGATGTCCAAACCTGATATACGGGCAATCCGGACCCAAGATTCAACTACGATAAGTCAGAAATTGGATGACGGCCAATGACATATGACAATTAGACCGATCGAGGAAATGAATGCACCAAAACAAGGAAGCCAGTCATAAATGAAGAGTCGTTACTAGGACCATAACGAAATAGGGCACTGACGTTCAAAGAAATTAGCAGGAATTGGTAGAAACCGGCGAATCAGACCAGATGGCGTCGGGGTTCGTTCAGGTCTTGAACGTGAGAAATACAAGGTTTCAAAGTCAGTCGGAAGTCAAAGACACTTAGGCCAGCATGTAAAATTGGGTGAACTTGCATACGGATCACAAATTTCAACTGCCTTACAGAAGAAGGTCACTCGAAGAACAATGATAGGTGAGCGGCGCGATTAATACAGGCCATTTTTCTGGGTCAAACTGATAACCTACAACGACCTGACAAACATTCGACTTTACTCACAATTGCTTACAAGAAGTGAGAAGTAAAATCACAATAATTGTAATATTGGTAATAGGTTAAGGAAGATTCTTGGTCGACCGGGATCGGATAGTCAAAGCCTTGAAATTCGCAAACGTGAGGAAAATTAAATTGGCAAAAGAGGGGCCGTTATAAGACAATAACGTTTGGCAAGTGTTTATGACTAATTTCGAGATAAGTGAATTTCCACGGTGTCATTGATGGTACCAGTTGTATTTTTGTGTGCCAGACTATTCTTTTATTTACACCCAGTGAATTTGTCTCGCCTTCATTTCAGAATATCCTGAGGCATTCCTCGTGAAAACAGTCTTTTTCGATAGGAATATCACATTTTAGCAGTTTTTGAATCCCATTTGATACAATGCACATGTGCGATATTCGACCGAATTTTTGGTGCTGTTTCTTACCACTGGATTTTAGTCTTAGCGGAAATTACAAGACCTGGTGGTGTAAGTTTGCAATCTTTTATCTCTGGTTAATTCAGCACAAATGTTCCATAAACTGAATCTTCGCTCGGTTCCCTTATTTTATTTTCCAGCCTTTTCCAAAATATGCCAAGCATTGCGTCCTTTCTACTAAGTGGTTACAATCGCCTTCACACACTTTTGCCTCTCTTTTTTAACTCATGTTCCATTTCGATGCTGAGCAGCTACAGACCATCAGACAATCTGTCATTATTGATATCTTCGTGTTTTTATCTTTGTCTAGGTTTGCACCAATCCGTCACCATTCGTAGTTATCATGCTGGTCTTCACTCAATTCTACATTTGTTCTTGCTTGATCTGCTTGATTTTGAACCAGTCATCGAACCTTAATCCACAGCGTAGAATGGCAAAGACATCCATAGTCAGCCGCCATTGGCGTAAAACTTTTGGCTAAGCAAGCTTGAACTGAAGCGATGAAGATATATATATATATCTGTGTATAGATGGATATGTTCATCCACTTATGGGCTGTAAGAGGGTCACGTTATGGGAAAATCTATCGTGGTAGCAAAGCTGCAAATGGCTAAAGAAGGCGAAATATAGATGTGCTGAAACCTATTTGGGGATGTACTTACGTAGTTCTCGGAGGACAACATAATACGAATTAGTTGGAATTGGAGTTAGTGCTCAATTTAGGTAATTCACTGTAGGCGGGATACAGTTAGATGATATAAAATGGAGTGTCCTATAAGTGAACAATAAGATTAATACAGCCCCATGCCCCGTTGCAGCCGTAATTCCAGTGGCGCTGTCCTCCTAACCATTCAGCAATAGCATTAACAATGTCAGTAATAATATAGTCCAGAAAAGTTTACTTATAGCACGGGAACATTATCGTGCCATTGACGGGTTTCAGAACCCCAATCCCATTTCATGTGCTCCAGAATAAGCTGAGTACCGGTGATACAAAGGAATGAGAGTCGTCACCATTCTTGGTTTTCAAATTCTTTTTATGAAGGTGATAGATGATGGTGATAACATGCGCAATTCTCAGTGCATTCTTTTCCATAGTAATGAATACTCAACAACAAAAACGCCAGTTCTGACAGCTGCTTTTGCTACTGGAGAAAGAATAGTAAGCTTCTTATTCTCGAGAGAGAATGAGGGATGGATTCCTAATACAGAGTGCAAAAAAGTAACTGTTGCCTTTAACAATATTATGGAAGAACACCAGGCTTCTTCTTATACTTTGAAGCCACAAATGATCAAATTCTTGTAAGCCACAACGTTCCGTGTAATCCAGGTTTGAGAATGATCCTTCAACTTTTTGGCACATCAACGCAAGACATTTTTGATTACCAGTCTACCGCGCTTTCTTGTTGAAAAGAAACAAAAAATAATAGTCCAGAATGGACCGAACGTGGGTTTTTAAAAATTGCTTTTTTTCAGTTTAAGAGTTGTATCTAGTAGCCCTTTAATCTGTGTGAGAGCATGTACCGGGGTAATTCATATCCAAGGTCATGACATTTGCAGTCAGCGGGAATAATAATATGTATAATTCTCGATATTGGAGAGGCATGCGTAAAGCAAGATCAGACTCGTGCAAGGGGGTGACAACCGGAGCATGGGGACACACCTGTGTATACACTTGGTCTACTAAAGGGGCACACTTTGAACCACGATCGAAATGTACAACGCAATATGAATGACGGTCCTGTGCAAGTCAAAAATGGAAGCCAGATAAAGCGTTTGTCAAAATTATTCAGGATTATCTGAGGTTAATTTTTAACAGTGTATTGTGAGACATTTCTCGTTTAAATGCATCGAATGTGCGCACCGCAGGTGCAGAATCTAGCTGGAGGAGGAAGGCAAATGTTGAGTTATGGCCGAAATCTTTGAGGTTCAAAAGAGTTATTCCATAAGCTAGAAAGTTATTACGAGAAGAACAAAAGCATTACAAATGCGATAATACGTTGGATATTCACTAAAATAAAGTGGTGATTTGAGCCTTGTGAATAAATTAGCCGTATTCGACAAAATTAAGAAGCCGGTACATGAATTTGCTTGCCAAATTTGAGTTCTCCTGAAGGTCCAGAGTAACTGGCGCTCAGGGTACTACTCTTTTCAGCAAATAATTCCATCATTCATTCCCTCGTTGAGGAATTGGGTGATGATAGGTCTTGTAAAATTTTGATAATGGTGGATTCTAAGGGTTCAGGATCGTCGAGGTGGAAAACGTAGGAGCCTTTGTTGAAGAGAAAAAGGACATCATTGCGAAAATGTTGGAGACACTGTTATATATATATATATATATGTTGGCACATTTCTCCAATGCTTCCTAGGGCATGCTTGGTTGCATGATCGAATGTTGTACGGGAATTACAAATCACATGAAACAAGTAAGTATACATGTGGATGCAAAATGAGGAGAGATAGAAAAAATGGCATTCTAAGAGGTACAAGGTGTTTATGTGCGCTAGTAATGCGCATCATAGGCGCAAGGTTCAATTAGAGGATGGCGGTGGGTGGTACTGACGGTCAGTCTACTCCCACGAGACGGCCATGGTTTGCAGACATTCAAGTCGTTGGACGGCAATCGTCCACCCATGATAACCGGCTAATGTAAACTGTTCATCGCGCGATAACTTGTTACGGTTGCTGTTACATGCCTACCTGTTATGAGTTGGCAAAGTTGTAAAAATGTGATGAATAAGAAGGATCAATGCTAAGAGGATAATATTGACGTCATTTATATCAGAAAACTAAAAAGTCGGTTTTTAATGCCAAGTCCGTAAAGTGTAGTAGCTCTCGTAGTGAAAATGACATTTCGTGTATCCTTACTTTCTGTTTGCCCCATAATGGAGAAATATACACATAAATATAAATATATTTAAAGCAACATAATGGTCTTAAATATATATTCATGTTCGCTCCATAATCAAACTATATATGCATCTATACATGTTTGCACAAAATCTTATGTATACTTATCGATACGCATATATGTTTGCCATAATGGAATTATATATGCACAATTGTTTGGTACATAATAGCATAATATATATCTAGATATGTTTACCTCATAATGAAAATAAATATGGGTATAAATGTTTGCCCGTAATGGAAATTAATATATATAAATATATGCACCATCAAAGCGTGCCAACGGATATACCTACCGCAGTTAAGCTGGTGGGTAGCATCTGCTACCAAAACCTCGCAGTATAGATCTGCCAAATGCCAAACAATATCCGGTACAAGAAATGCAAATCTTACTAATTCTTTCCGTTTAACCAGCCTAAGAGTGCCATGTCCGCGCGATAAATCTTTCACGCGAACGACGTCGTTCCGGTCATCCATCAATCGAAGCTTGCGCCTAAGTCTATTGATATCACGCACCGTAAAAAGACGATTGAAATTTTCCCTTGCGTATCGGCAAACCTCTCTGGCACTGCCGAAAATTTCCATGACGCTCATCACGTGCGCCCCTTGCTCTGCGGTCAACTTACGATTGCGCACGTAATAACGGTCACGAAATAGGTGGAGGGAATGAATGTTTTGAAGACAACATCCAGCCACCTTGTATTGCACGCAACATGTCGAAAGCTGAGCAGTTCATATTTGGGAATCTGCAAATGAAGATTACTTGAAAGAATGATGGACTTACCCACCACCACGTATCTATCTCCGACTTGAATAACATAAACGAACAAAATGCGAAAATTTATCTGAATCATTTATGCAAACAGCAGTCGCGTCCGCAAGAACAGCCACGGGAGCTATGAGGGCGCAACTGACGTGGTTTCTGGTTGAAAACCTATTTATACCCACATTACTCAATCTGAACAAACAACGAATCGATGAATTGTACTTTTCTAGAATGTCCGAAAAATTAATACTAGCACCCTAAACTCATTTCCGTAACAAATCTCATTTTACGGCACAAAAACAACTTTTCAATGTGGATGGCTCATCACTATCGGCGGCAGGTGTCGAGATATGTCCGCAGTAATCAGGTTTAACAAGTCTATAAAATGGACATGAATGTTACACTGCCATGAAGAAAGTCTTCAAAAGCCATGAGTGTGGGGTAAGCAATTGTCAAAACGAACCAACACAGTTGGAGGGAAGATTACCGACGGCCAGCAGATACCCAGTATTAAAATAGGAATGAAAGGGACGTCGGTCATTTTACCGTGGATTCTGCTGCCAAGGAAATAGTTAAAGGCTTATTGGAAATGTCGAGGGAGGAAGAACGCTGATGGAGGATTGTGGCAAACCATTTTTTTGAAGAAGGGAAGGAGGGAAACATCGTCGGCCCTGAGGAAAGTGACGACTAATGTGGTATGCGTTGAATAATACACTTGATGCTGGAAAGCCACTGTGAAATAAGGAACGGGATCCTTTGCTCCTTTTGTTTAGGTTCCGGAGCCTAGCCGATGGCACTTACTGGTATACTGATAACCACGGTTTTCGAGAGGAAGATTGGAGGGTGATGTTCGCGGTAGACTATGGTGGGGGCATCTGAAACAGGGATCTAAGTGTGGTGGGCAAAGTAGTGGGCATGTTAGCCAAGGTCGGGCAGCTCCAGCAGTAAATCTGTATAACTGGGAGGACTTGTCCGTTCAAAGAATCCCAAGCACTGTGGATCAGATTATGTGGCCCCGATTTCTAGGCCGACTTGCAACAGGATCATCAGCTTGCGTTGGTGAATCATGCGGACTAACACTAATGTCCACTTCATCGCGACCCGTGGGGCAGATCATATTTGTCGGTCCTTGGATAGTTGATCTGAGTCCTGGGTCAGTTTGCTTTCACGGTGTGTTTAGACGTGCGAGGATGGGGCGAACAACCGAATAATAAATCCTTGGCGAGACGCCAGTGCAAACGCGCCTAACTGGGACGGAAAAAGAAAGAAAAATGGCAGTCTGGAGGCATTCCAGCTGAGGATTATGGTGCGTGCAACAGTAGGAACGCGAAGTGATAAATGATATATAGAATGAGGCCTTAAATGATGCCCAACATTGCGCTTGAAGTGGGCTAATTGACACATGATTCCAGAAGAATGAGTCTATTTGAGGACATTAAATGTCAATTCAGGAGTAAGTGAGAGTGATATGAATACTTTTGCTTATTTATATGCCTTGTTGCATACGCATTGAACGACATCAAATGTTAGGGGAAAATTTTGCGCTGACTTTGTTTCATCCACGGATTTTTTTCTGCTTATACCTACAATTATATATACTTGTGGAGACTACTGGGAATAAAAACAGCTGGATCTCGTTGATTGGGTTGGGATAAGAATTTGCGCGCTATATTCAGTCAATATTCTAGGCGCAACTCATAAGATCTTACTATTGGAGTGTAAGGATCGTGCAAGTGTAAAAAATTTTGTACGCCTACAGCCTTCCTAATTTCGTTTTTAAAGGTAACGGAGGCAGGAGAAATCTTTCTTATATATTGCGGTAGTTTATTCTATAAGGTGGAATAGTTGACGATGAATAAGTATTTCCTAAGTGCTATCCTGGACGTTGGAACTGACACCGAGAACTCAGCGTGTCGTAAGCCATAGAAACAGTTATTCCTTAATTGGGGTGCGGAAACACAATTTACCAACAGTCTTATTAAAACGAGAGGTTAATCTGAACTCGACGCGGTCGTAAGAGGTCGAGGTTTAGTTTTGTGAAACATTCCATGTATTTTAGCGAGGAAGAATAGCCCACAAGTCCTTCTGTAAATATTCCTTGAGTATTTTTAATCTGGAGTCTATCACGCTGTCGCAAGCTGCGGCCCATGATGGAATAGTTTAGATCTCACATTTGTTTTATATAATAACAACTTGCTTTCCAGGGTTCTAGAAGTTATTTGCACCGACCCAATTAGTCTTCTGGCTTTTGCAACTTGAATCAGGGTGTGCTCTGGGAATTTGAACGCACTGGATTAATGCAAATCCAGGTCTCTGACTATGTAAAGAAAGGGCCGACTTCTTGGGTCTCTGTAGGAATGTGACAGTTGTATGCAAGTATGCTACTTGCGTGAGCCGAGAATCTCATCGACCAAGCTGTGCACCATGAATCAAGCGACAACCGATCAATTTTTACGCCATTTAGGATAGATTTGAGATCACGAGGGGGAAACATGAATACAGTTTTTTTTATATCGTCTGCCTGATGATGTGAAAAATGTCGTTGATGTACAGCAGGAACAGCTATGAATCTAGTGCGCTTCCTTGAATAGCACCACTGGTAATCGGACGAAACTTGGATAGAGTTCCATTTAAATTCACTACCTGCATTCTGGAGGTCAAGTAAGAGGAGCAAAAGGCAGAAGGTGATTGATGTACCATAGCTTTTGATGTTTATGGGAGGCTTGCAATGAGATAGGCAATCAAAAGCTCTCGTCATATCTAGGAAAGTCACAATCACCAACTTTGAGTCATTGGCAGCCTTCGTCACTATTTTTAAGAAACCGGTCATGCATGATTTACTTTGAAAGAAACCATGCTGGCCGGTGCTGGTGAGGTAATGATCTTATAAGTAAGTTGTTAACTTACTTTTTGTTATTCCTTCCACAGTACGAGAGACAACTGGGTGTGATTGATGGTCCTATAATTATATGGCTCCTGCACTGAACCGTTTTTGTGAATTGGGACAATGACGGAAGTTTTTCACTGGTGTGGGAAAATGCCACAACTAAAAGAAAGATTAAATAAATTGGAAAATCTATAAGGATGCTTGCAACCCAAAATTTGAGGAAGGTTCATCGTGAAAAGACAGTCCAATTTTTGACAACAGTAGTTTAGTACCACTTAGGTGGGATAAGAATGCTGAAGATGATTCTGAGGAGACTGGGGTCTAGGCAGTATAATGGTGTTGTCGTCAGTTGTCATAGAGCAGGCAAAATAATTACTGAACACCTCTCATATCAGTAGGTGGTCATTTGAGCACGTGCACCTGAAAATGACAAATGTGGTGTGTGTACCAGGTAGGGAGTTGTTGGTTCTCAATAGTTCTGCCAGTGCTACAGCCTTGTCAGTAGAGTGTAACGCTTGAAGTTCCCTCTCCATTGAAAAAGAACTGAGAAGTGTCCTAATCTCCTTAGCCAGATGTTTCATCTGCAATATCCGAGCACTCTTTTGTTCTTTCGAATCTTGTTTAGATCAAGGAATGATTTTTTGATGCGGTCCAGGGTGCTCAATCCTTTTTGAATTGTGTCACACTGGGTTGGGGTGACTGGATCAAGGCAGTGATCCAAGGTTGCATAAAATTGACCGGCGGATAGTTTGGAATCCACTAATAGAAAGAAACAGTCTCGAATTTGGCCGCGAATTGTGGGGAGAAGATGACCTTACGAGGCTCTATGATATGTATAATGGAAGCTAAGGATATGACAACGGGCGATGAAATTGAAAATTCACAAACAATTTGGGAACGTTCACATTCGAGCAGTTTGTTTTCTTTGAATCTGCTCAATTGGGTTAGGCTATTTGTGGAGATAAGATGAAAAATACTGTCAGCCCTTGTGGCTAATGAAACATGCTGTTGTACACCGGAAAAAAAGGGGAGCGGTATTTATGGGAGCGGAAAGAGGACTATCAAGTCACTGTGGCGTTGAAGTCGCCCGCCACTAGCTTAGTACATGGAAGGTTGGCGGCCGAGTCAAGCGCACCAATTAGTGGTAAGAACTCTGACCAATGCGTACCAAGTGGACGGTAGGTGCAACTGATTAGTAAGTCCTGACGCCCGATAGCAACAGTGGGCCAGATAGAATCTCTCAGGTTAATGAAGGTAGGACGATTGTACCATGAGGCTAAAAGGGTGTCTCTTGTGTATATGAGACAGCCTCCCCCGCGCTTATTTATCCTGTCTTTCCTAAAAGCGTTGTAACCAATTAAAGCAATGACCCTGTCGGGGGTACTGTCGATCAGCCATGTCTCAGTGATAAGAATGAAATCATATCTACTTGTATACACCAACAGGCGCAGCGTGTGCACCTCATTTAGTATCCAGCGACCATTTCATAGTAACAATGAAAATGGCTCAGTAGTATTGGCATGTAAATGTGGATAACTAGGATAAATGTCATCATGGACGTGTGATTTCATTTGGGGGGTAGTCATTGCGAGACAAGCAAGGAAGAATGGATGTTGGTGGTGAAGCCTTCGGTGATCATGGCCTGTCACGCCTGATTCATAAGCTACGGTAGGGTTCAACCTGTTCGTTGGTACAGCCGGTAAGCAGCGTGCGTTCGTTGAGGAGCGAAGAGACTGTAACGCTGGTGACGGGTGTGTTATGGCTGAGGGAAAAACCGGGTAAAACAACGGATATCCTGACTGCATTTGGAACAAATTTGAGGGTGGTAGAATGTTGGAAGGTCTAACTTCTAGCTGACCGGAATCCCTGAGACTTGGTCTGGGAAATGGAACAGTGGATGCAGGCAGGTCGGCTTAAACGTTGTTTATCGGCCGGAGATGGCCAGTCAAGGGTAGTTCGGAAAAGTGTGGTCTTGCCCTGTATGACGCACGAATAATACAAAAGTTTGGGGGTCGGGTGTCTGGCCAGTAATCGGTTTCATTTCTGGGACAGCCACCAAGGTTGAAGTTATGATGAATAAGGAATGCCTTTGGATGGCTTACCGAGAGGCGGATCTTAGTGCTGCAGGGTTCTTTATTGGCGGTGAAATGAGATTGAGGTCTGACCAGAATCAGCCGTAACTCCTAAAGTAGCTGATCTATTTGACCACGGCAGATCTAATAGGTCACCGCGTAGCACCGTGTTATTATTTATGGGCTTGGCGAGCATCTCGGAAGGTGGAATAGGTTTATGTGCCTTAAGTGGACCCCCATTTATTGCGGTGGATCGCAACATCGATGGATAGCAAAAGTCCCTTTCCTTGGTGTCGAGCGCACCACTAGTCATTTTGGGGCCTGCAGCCTGTGGGGTGGGATGTGAACTAGAGGAACTGGCTTTGGCGACAGTGCTGTAGGGTGGGTGCAGGGTTGAAGGGGGCTTGAGCCTGACAGAACAAGTGACGTTGAGTTGCCGGAGCCTAGTTGGGGACGGTTGGGCGGAGGCTGAAATGTGGGGGCGAGCTCGATATGTCTAAGTCTACAACGGCGCGGCGTGTATCCGTGGAGGGTATTGGCTCCAATGAATTTCTGTTAGCCCGACAAATGGGTGAGACACAGCGCTTGTTTTAGATGACTCCAGTGTAACGGGCCATGCATTGTTTTATGCAGGCATCTCGGAAGTCAAATGCATGTGACTAGAGTAGTATAAAGTGTTGCCAACAACCTCCCTCTGGAGAGGAGTTTTGTCTATGGTTATTTTTATGCTTTTAAAGGGTTTAGTTGCGGCAAATGCGCTTCTCCAGAATTTTCGTCTAGAACTGCAGCATGAAGGGACAACTATAACGTTGTGTCCGCTTCCGCAGCCTTTTTAATAGACATGATATGTGCGCCATGCCGCAAGCGGCCAACAGTTTGCCATTCATGGGAACACGATCAGGGGATTCATAGACAATAACGTTGCGAACCTCTCCACTCTACTTGATGTTTCGGATTCCAGCACATCCAGGAAGTTGCCAGCGACCACCAGGCCATGTTTTTCCAGCCGTGTTTCGGGGTCGATGAGGTGGGATAGGCGTACAAACTTTGAAATAGCGCGCTCCAAATTGTTAGTGTGGTACATTAAACTGGATATTCTTCCTTCGAAAGACTGTGCCCCGTAATGGGCTTTACCCACCGGGCCATTGAGCACTACGGAGTATTGGCTCATTGTTCCGAAACGAGGGCCAAATTTGGAGCGCATTGTAGTGTTAGTTATGCAAACATTGTCATTGGTGCGCTTAGCGTGCTGATGGGCAACACGAGCGATTCCGATTTTCCCTGTAAATTTAAAGTTTTGGAAGAAAATCCAAATGAGTTATTACGACTATAGTGATCATGGGACACTGTGTTTAATCGGTTTGACACAGTTCTTTTAAGGGAAGTGCTAAGGAGTTTTGTGAAACAAGGTAATTTGTGTATATTTCCAATAACTAAGTGATTATCAACGGTATGGAGAAGGTTATGCGTCTACAGAATGTACCTAAAGGTAAATTACCAGGACAATAATACTGTGAGGCTGATAGTAGCCGTTAAATGTCTCGCCAAAACAAATAATACACGATAATATAACGGAAAACAAAACACCCTGAGTCACACTATGCGTCTAAACAGCAGGATGGTGTTGAGAGATATGGAATCCTGTGCATAGAAAAATGATTGGACAGGTCGATGGTTGTATCTACTCTTAAAACAACTAAGCAAACAAATTGAATTTGTGCGATACAGTATAAAATTTTTCACGCTAAGTCAGGTCAAATCTAGGGATGTAACTGCGCAGTCCCAGAAAAAAATTGGCAAAGTAACTTGAGGATGATCAATTCAAAAAGCCCGATGCTCAAAAAAA
Organism: Fasciolopsis buskii; assembly: GCA_008360955.1. NCBI lineage: Eukaryota > Metazoa > Platyhelminthes > Trematoda > Plagiorchiida > Fasciolidae > Fasciolopsis > Fasciolopsis buskii. The sequence continues at coordinate 103,000 of LUCM01009890.1, read as the reverse complement.
TCAGGCTACTATTTATGTCTAGGAAAATGATCCGAGCTCAGCGAATAATGCCAAAATGACGAAACAGTAACTAAAAATATCTACGATGAAAACTGAAGACGAGGGACGTCGTCACACAAGTCCATACTGCTGCTTTTGGTCATACTGCTGGTCAATATTCTGCTCTCAGATGTAAAATGATCCAATTTAACCGCGTGGATGCAGCATGACAGTTGAAATGGGAACCTTTATAGTAATGGGTGGCCGACTCCATAAGATTATGTTTTACCTGTCCATCTACGGTGGGGTATTGTCAAAGGCCTCTGCGGCATTTTTTGTGGTTTTTATGGCTTTTGCTATGAGTGTCCACCACTCTACTTCAAAGCAGGCAACCAATGGGGAGCGTTCGTTGTTATTAGCAAATCATACCAGCGAGCATCTTTGTTCTGTTTCAGAACGGTCTGAATAGCAGATATTTTGTTCGACCTGTATTACTTTACTCTTATATTGGGCCACCTTGGAATGTGCTACCTCCCTTTTATTGAACTTGTCTCTTCCGCGACCAACTCAATCTCTTTGCCCCTTCTTCCTACCCAGTGTCCCTGCTGACAACAAGCCCGATACTCGCGACGGTTCATTGCCAAACAATGTAGTAGTTGGCTTTCATTCTGCTAGCCCACATTTTCTCGAGCCTTTTCAACCCCTGAATCGGCTTTTCTTCAATGGGTGCACTCTCATTCAGGCTTGTCAACGGGCGTGATTGGCTCTCACACTGGACGCACTTCCGATTGATGTCTGCCTCGTGGGTGACACTAGGTTCGAGCAGAGAACTTCGAGAAAAAATTCATTTGCACTTCAGGAGATGGAGCAGCTCAAGCTGAGTCAGCATGGTGTAGGAATAGTCCTAATTGTAAAGGTCGAAGCGAACCTTTTGGATCGAATCCTGGTTAACAGTCGCTTGTGCGCCGTGAAGCTGCATCATTTGACCGATTCTCGATCAGACCAGCCTTGGTTGTGCTTGATGCACTTGGTATGTTCATTTTGCCACTTCTGAGCGGCGAGCACAATTCCGTTTTGCGTTTGAACAAGCCGGACGAAAATTGGGTTGCCTTAGACACCACCGTATTTACTGATGCAAGCGGACTTGCTTATTATTGCATTTCACAAACTAATCACAAGTGACCACCGAAGACTACAACCATTGTCTGAATGCTTGCTAATAATTATTGTAAATGCTTCCCCGAATTTGAAATCCCGTTTATTTTTACCACGAACAAATGGGCTCATCTTGACAAAAGCCTTCAATTAACCTTCGCTTCTCTATGGTGGCCCCATGCATTATCAGCAGATGTTCCTGTTGCTCAAATTATGCAGTAAAATAATCCAGTGCCACTCCAATGGGAACAGCAATCTCATGCATACACTGATTCAAAAAGCAAATTATTACATCATTTGGCCAATTAACTGGCTGATGATGGCGTTTGCTAAGGAACAGACGCCATTCCTCAGGAGCAAACCTGAACCGTGAAGACAGTGTACCGCAGTCGTCCGCTAACAAATTCGCCCACGTTGGGGTTCATATCTGATCATCCGTTTCTACAGCTGACGATATGAACCCCACGCGGCGTAAAAAGTGCCTTCAAGGAGTCACACGAATCCCGGACATTCAGACAAACAGTTGGATTTCTCCAAAATAAAAGCAGCCAAGCTCATTGGAGATGGGACTGCTTCCGGACAACAGAATTTCCAGGCAACACTAGCTGAGAATTCGGTCATGCGCAGTATGACGGACTCAAAACAGGCAAATACTGCGAGTTCATAGCAACGTTACGGGGCTCATTACAGTGACACGCTCAGTGGCACGGACAATGCGTCGGACGACGCCCCTCTGGTTTGTAACTTTCCTCTGCATCGTCAGTCGCGCACCGGTTCAGATGAGACCAGCGCAGAGGCAGGACCTAGTTCCAGAGCTAATGGGGGTAACAAAGGGGAATGGTCGACCACGTCAGCCTCTGAATCTGGGCTTTTTGATGTGTGCACTCTCATGCAGGCTGACCAACAGGCGTGATTAGCTCTGACAGTGGACTCACTTTCAATTGATGTCTGCTGCGTTAGTGAACCATGAATTTACGATTCGAGTAGAGTAATTCAATTAACTGCGCCTAATGTCTCGTCAAGATATTCTCTGCACACTTCAGGAGACGAAGCAGCTCAAGCTGTGGGTCAAC
>LUCM01009890.1:58278-84568 GCA_008360955.1 Fasciolopsis buskii | reverse complement strand
ATTGTCACCGCTCTTGTTACTTAACGGTCTGTGCCTCCAAAGTTTTCGAATTTTATACTGCCTCTTTTGATATCCAGCCTAGTTTCCGCTCATCGCATCCATACTGATCCTCACCTCCACCATATAACTCTCTTGATTATCCAGTACCCCGGCCAACAGACGGCGACAGCCATTGCCCTCCAGCCATATTTTGCGCCTGCGATACGCACCTTTGCTGCATTCAAACAATATAACTCGCAGTGCAAGGCTGAAAATCAGCCACAGAAAAATCTCTGCAAATCATTACCTTGCTTTGAGTTAAAGCCCTTTGCTCGGGAAATCACATTGCCTGTTATGATCCTGTAAGCGAAACAAAATTTCATTTTATGTTTGGTTTCCGTTTTCCGTGTCTGCACTGTGCCTTCTTGGCCTAATTTTGATCTTGCCTTGCGCATGAATCTCGTATGTTGAGAAATATACAAAAAAGAACAAACCTTCCAGATTACTAGAGGTCGCTGTCACCCCTTGTCACTTCGATTGATATTGTCCGTATTTCCTGTGCACCATCTATGTAAAAACTTGATCTTGCCTTGCGCGTGCCTCTCGCAAATCGCGAAATACGCATTATCAAACCCGCATTTTAATGGGCCCAGCATCCAGACCAATCCAGGTGCCCCAATCAAAGCCACAGACAAATGTAGAGTTAGACAGCTCATCATCATCTCCCTTGCCATGAACGTCACGAAAGCATTCATATGCAACCCTCTCTTCTACGGATTTTTCGGTAGGCCGCAAATTTCCCTCCTTTCCTCACGAACCTAGAATGTCTGGCACCAGTCGCAACTAGCCCTGTCTCACTCATGCTGGTAAAACACTAGATACTGATGAGGAATCTGCACCTATACCCTTAACAAGCAACACGCTACCCCCCGTTAGAACAACGCCTGCGTTATTAGCCCAGAAATTAAATAAAACCAAACCTTCCCTAATTCATCCTGCGATTAGCCCTGTCACCATAGTGCCTCAACTGCCTGGCTCTAACCGCAATAACCTTCTACCGCTTGCCTCTAATTTAAAGGGACCAAAAGGTCCCTTTCGAGGGAGATTCCTTAATTAACGAAGATCGCAGTTTAGCATTCTAGGGGTTCAAAATACTCGGCAATGCACCAGCTGTTCCCTGCCAAACCCTTTGCTGTTGCGTCAGACTGACCATGACAGCTTTCAGTGGCTTCTATTTAGCATAACTCCACTGTTATATCAGTACAATCACCAACCTTCATCTATCAGCACCCTGGACCAAACAAAAGGACCGTAACCCATCTCACTAACATCTCTTACTTTGATAACTACCCAGCCACAGACTTCTTCCTCCCTCCTTCTTGAACCACCACCAAATGCTCGTCGTTAGCCGAACCCAAGCCTCTTCTGTCCCCCTCCATACTTGCCCTCCAAATACCCCAGGTTACCCCCATACCATATAATGAAGTATGTCCTCTCTCGTTGTTCTGCCTCATCTCCAACGCCGACCGGCGTACCTAACTGTCCGCCCACTAAAACAGCCTTGTTATCAGCTACTTGCTCATTCATTTCTGCTATTTTGACCCGTCATGCACTAATTCAGCCTTTGCAACCACATCAATCACATCGCCTTGATGACAATTTAGCTCTCTTTCGCGCTAATTAACCGTCGTTCTATCATACATAAATTCAGTGAACTTAAAAGCTGCTGCGTCGTCCAACCTGGATATAATCTTCAGCGCCGAGTCTTGAATTAACGAGGGCACGCCTAGTAGTGTGGCTTCCCTTGCAGTATACTAATCTATTAGTTACTAGCAACGACCACCTGGGGGCGGTCGCCTTGCATATGTGAGACAGAGACTACCAGTCTCCGTTCTGACGTATTCCGCACTTGAAATGATCCGAAAATCGGGACGGCTCACTATTAAGTTTTTCTTGTGTTATCCATACTGCCTGCATTTGTCGCCCTCCAACCCGTGCTGCAACTTGGCTCCCTCTCTTAGCATATACTCTTGGACATCTAGCCTTCCCCCACTCAACATTCAAAATTATTGCCGGAGACTTCAATCTCCCCGGCGTAACTTGGTCCCCGATTACAGCTCCACCAAAATTAGCATCGTCCGTCTCCCACTTCATCATGGAGGTTGGGTAGAGCATGTAGATTCAGCTACCAAGAATAATAACATATTAGACTTCACCTAAACACGTAGTGATCGCCACACGTTGGTTGACGTGGGAGGCTAGTTTCCACAGAGGAAACACTTGTTTATGATAAGGCCCATGTCTGTGCTTCCATCAAAAATCATCCTAACTAAATCACTGGTCCATCCCACCCTAATTGGCAGTTCTTACCCTCTCTTTTAAGCCAACGTGACTGGGGAAGCTATCTTCCAGCGACTGATCCACAGAGGGCTGCAGATGATTTTTATCACAACGTGGCCGGCTGCGTTTCAAAACTGACCACTAACGAACGAATAGCCAGAAATGAAACAACACAACTTGCCCCCTTGAATGTCAGATATGTCAAGTTTCTGTGGTACTTTTCATTGACACATTGCATGCAAAATGTCACCGACATGAGAAAGGGCCTTTGCATGATTCGCCCAATCATCGTCCCATTGACCATAAGCTTATTATGTCCTGGGTAATGGAAAAGGTGGCACAACGTTCCATCGCAGTCTACCACAGCCTCCAAACTCTATGATACAGAACGAAACGGCTTTCTCCGATCTCGTTCATGCTCAACCTGTTAATTTGACTTTCCTGGCATTCTAGCCAACCTAGCAAATCAGGGTTTGGCTTTTGCAGATATTTATCTCGGTATTTCTAAGGTCTATACCCGTACCCCTCACATGCAACTTCAATATAAAGTTAGCCCTTCGAGCAGCAACAGTTCTCCTCATTTCTGTATTTCGGGTAACATAACTCAAAGATCACAGGTGGTATCCAGTGGCGGCATTACCTGTAATACCAGTTATGTTCGTAGTGGCATCACACACGGCAGTGTATTTCGTTCCCTTGTATTCCATATGATTATTACCGACGCACTATATTCGATATCTCAAGGTGTCCCTTTCCTATTTGCGAATTACTTAAAAACAATTTGCCTTCGTAGGACCAATGAAGCCATCACCGCGGTTAGAGAAATTCATGCTGATTTTTCTGCTTTAGGTCATTGGCATTCCTCCTGGATGATGAGTTTCTCTATCGACAACAGCAAAATGCTACCGTAGAGGTGAACACTACCTAAAGATTCAACTTCGCCACGCGGATCTCCTGTCGCAATTGGACCCACAATTCGTGAACCTGGTCTCTACTACTCAGCCTCTCTAAAGTTCTCCACGCATGCAGCCATTGAGTCAGCTAAAGTCAGGCAAAATATGAGTCTAAATTTGCACAGCATTCTCTGCATTCATAAGGTACGCTTTTGACCACTCCTTGATTATGTCACTTTAATATGCTTCGGCGCATTAAAGTCGGACAGGATTTCCATTGAACGTATTCAGATAAGCTTGACCAAGTAAGTGATGACTCGGTCGACAATTGTTTATTATATAGAACGCTGTTCAGCCTTCAAACATGAGCCACTTAGGGTGGGGCGACTGAAAATTAACCTAGCCTTTCTGCATAACCTGGTGAATAAGCGCACTTTTCCCACCGACCCACCTATATTCTCCCCTGCGAGCACCAACCCGCTCCGTCACAGGTCTCTAAACATCCACACAGAAATCGCCAAATCCTTTTTAAGGTCGCACTTCTATCTTGTTGTTTACGCCGATCTTTGAACAATATTCTTATAAGCGTTCTTTACATTACGAACCAATCCAGTTTTGCGGCTTCTCCAAATACTTTTTCCTTGCTTTTTTCAAGTCCCACAACTAATCATCTCTCATATCTCGAAATAGCGTTCTCGTGAATCTGCTTTCTATTTGAAAATAACCCATCTGACTTTTCCTCACTACACCTCGCATGATCTCTCGATCTGGTATCAGCAAATACGGCAACAACATGTCACAAGACATAGGTCGGTCATTGTCGTCTCATATAAGTTAGCGCCCTATTCCGCTCATTGCCCTTCCTAGGTTCCCCAGTCAGTCTTAATTCCTTCGCTTAAATGAATATTGGAATTTCCCTGTCGCAAGAACTTCCATTAATTCAGCAATTGCCTCCTTCCCTTTACTTCGTTCCGTCTCATGACTTTCAACTTGTCCCGTTTGTCCCTACACTTCCCAGTCTTCCTACTGTAGCATAACAACAAATCGTACTTTCCCCATAAGTTACTTTTCCTTCACCTGACGCGGTGCCAGTCATGAACCACAATCAGGCTTTTTAGTGGCCTTGTTCGTACTCACAGGCACGTGCTCCACAATATCAGTTTTGCTCACCCTGTGATTCCTTTTTCCTATCTTCCATTTCCATGGCCTTGTGCAGTGAAACTCCCAATGCAACAGAAGCAAGACCATAGCTTGCTAACGAGAAGAAAACAGACCACAAACAGCAGTTGTGAATAAATTGCCAATATGCAGAAAATTACGATCCGACGAAGGATATATGGAAAATTCTTATATGGGCTCAACCACTCCTCTGTTAAGAACAAATAAGTATGAAAAATTGTTACCGGGCTGGGAAAGAAATGGGCCACCTTAATTTTTGGGTTTGTGTTCCATTAGCCCAGATCATATTCTGCGAAAGGAGAGAAAAACAATGCTCCTGTTCACCTGATATCCCAATGGTCGTTATGCTGTAAACTTAGTGGAATGTTGGCGCCCATCTAAGTTTCCACCCTCCACCCCTGCCTCCCATTTTCACACCGGGCACGTGTGCTCAGGAACTCGAAGACGGTCGTCATATTAGCATGTTCGATCTCTTTAACAGTCCCTTCGCTACTTTTTTCTTCTTTCACAGGTGCCCACTAACCATCACAGCCAAAACGAAGGATGTCAGTGTTCTACCAATATTGGTTATTCTGAAACTAGCTGACGGCAAATCCTGCAACCAAGTCCCTAATCCAATTTCCTATCCGCAAATTATATCAGCGACAGCCCCCATCCAGCCCCCTCCGTACAGCTTTCACCTATTAAAAACGAACAGCTCTCCTTGCTTCCTTTCGCTTAGATGCTCTCCAAGCGACGGAATTGTTTTAACTTTCCCCATCGAAGTCACCCTTCGGAGTTCTCTCAGCCTACCTCCCTTTGCACTCTCCAGGGCCCAAATGAGCATCTTACCGACTGACCCGACTGCATTCACCAGGTTATCTAAGGCCCAAGCCCTAACTCCTCCCCCCTTTTCTAATTGGCCTCAGGTTTACATAGTACTCCATCTGGAGGCGCAAGAGTAGCCAACATACCAGTGTAATATAGACAGTACCTAAGAAAGGCCCTATCTGACTGCTGGGTAAATGGAACAGACCGAACAATTTTAAGGCAAGACCGAAATTCGGCGCATCCCTAAGTAGCATGCCATACACCGTTAAGATCTAGTAAAGTCTGGGCAAGTGATGGGCACATAAGCAAGCATTTCGTACGCATGAAAATAACATGTTGCCTCTCACACCTAGTTCCTGTTAACTTATTTGTACTTCTAGATGTTTGCTGCGACTTATTTAATCTGGCTTGGTGTCCATTTGTTTAAGTGATTGGTTTCCACCTGCGCGCCGCCATCTTGGTCACCCTTTGTTCTTACCGGTGAGTTGAGTCCCGGTTTTTGACGTCATATGTTGCCTCGTAATTCCTTCGCAGTTTGACTAGTTATCTCTAGCAAATTTTGGCGTCAAGAATCTTTGATTCTTAGGAGGGCCGAAAGGAATGTTACCGGAACAGGAACAGGGTCTGAACGGGATCCAGCATGCTACCCGAGCCACTATCCCCAGGGCCTGCCAATTGGCAGAAGTGCAAATACTACTGAAATGTACCCCGCTTTTCCATTTACTCACATATATCCAAGCTGCTTTAGCCACCATTTTATTTTTATGCAACTCATCATAGCCCCTCAGCTGGAACACTTTCCAGACTGTGTAGACGCACCGCGAGCACCACTCGGTCAAAACATTTGCAATTCAAGCCGTGCGGAAACGACATTGAGCAGGTTAACCAGCATGACTCGCTAGTGACAAATTACGGTCCTTACTACAAGTCCGCTCAAAATTAGAGTCCCCGTAGCGTGAAAGACAACGGAAATCTGCCATGAGCAGAAAAATCTGCATTACATCGCTTGACATGACTGCGAATAGCAAGCCCAAAACATTGACGGTGAACATTTGCGAAATTACCCACATATAAACCTTACCATTCAGCTATCGTCATACCTCTGGATATCAGTTCCAGTACTTCCTTGGGTTGTTGTCATTATGCGACCCCTAATAATCTGATCCCCGACTGAAAGCAGCCAAAATGGTCCAATCGAATTTTACATTGTTATTGAAAATCAGCTTATTACATTGCAAATTTCTCTGCATTTTCCTCCTAGCACTTGGCAACGGTTTCTTCCACAGCGCCTCCGAACTGTAATTCACCATTATGCACGTCATTATTCTGCTCTACTCCAAGCTTCCAAATGGATTTGGCACATTTCCTTAGTTGCAGGAGCCATCATACAATGACCTTCAGCTTCTACTCCCATTTTGGTGTCACTCGTTTATCGTTCACTTTCGTTCTTTCCTTCCGTCCTTTTAGCCGGGTTTGCAAATTTTTCATTCGCTATTCATGGTTCATCGACCACATTATAATCAAGCTCCCAAATTTATTGTGGGTTCGAGAGATTATTACCATCAACCTTCTCGTCCTTTCAAACTGGGTGAGTGCATATCCCGGGAAGATGACTGTATTATACTGCTGTAATTCCATATATCAAACCGCTGGAAAGCAAAGGAAAGCTCCGTTATTTATTTTCACAATCCCTTCTGGAACGTGCAATCTGTACTCGTGTTTGCTGCGCTCATGAGCAGAAAATCTGATAAGCAAGTCTGTGCTCCAAGAGTGAAGGGACATCAAGTCCTCTGCGACATTGCCAACGGTTGTTTGGAGGGCAGAAAAGTGAAAGTCGTATAAATTTTTTATACTGTCTGCAAACAGTGTTGGAGTACCAGCAGTTCTCCCTTGGAAGACTCCACCGGCTATCCATCAGGGTGTCGAAATAGTACCATATACAGGGACCACGTGTTTATGGGCCGTGAGATATAATAACCGATCCAAAATTGTATTCGCGATACCGCAAATTTTGATTTTTGCCACCAGTTTGCAGGCCGGAAATCGGCGAATGGCTTTAGCCATTTGAATGAATTCTGCTGTCACTGATATGTTTTCTTTGAAAACTTTTGCCACTAATTTCAGGAAGTCCGCCATACAATCGCCGCATGTGTCGCCACGACAGGCACCACATTGACCATCAATGCTAAGGACGTGGCCTAACAGATGGGATGTTCATCTCCTTTTTACCCATTCTTTCCATAATGCGCAGATGAAAGTTTATTGATTATTGAGTCCGTAAGTTGACGGAACCTGTTCAGGCGATGGCAATCATATCTAGGCAGCGACTTAAGTCTTAATAAAATTGTTTGCTAGCCACCGATCCGTTGACTGACAGACACATCGACCCAATTTGGGGAGCAGATAAGAGCAGAAGGTTGCTGCAAAGGGCCCTGTTGCAGAAAACCTGGTATTGGCCATATCCGGGCAACATACGCCAAGGAAACATGCGCACCTGGATCGAGTTTGCCGAAAATAAGGTCAAATATGTTACCATTTACAGCCGGCAGCTCGAAATACTGAATCCAAATGCCTGAACGGGTGCTAGAAAGAAATGACGAATGGTAGTTTTCGAAACCAAGGGGAGCCACCTGCTTGGGGACGGTGATATCGGCAGCCCGTTTCAGCACGTCAGTTATGGGTAAAACATCGGTTTTGCTGGTAGTACAGCCATAGTTTATGAACCCCAACAGAAAATCCTGAGAACCAACTGCCACAATAAACCAAACGAGATCTTGACGGTTATCAGTGGTAGGTTGATCATACGTGAAGACCAAAAAGATCTTTACATGTGCAATACAGCTTTCCCCGAAAGCGTTACTTGTCTATTCCAAAAGCAGGGTTAAAATCTATGGCGACATATTTGTCTGAAGCATTGTCAGCGAGCGAGGCTCCCGTGGTGATGATTAAATCGTGATTATTTACCTGAACCTATAGGCCCAGAGCCTGTACCTCATTTGATAAGAACGGGCATTGAATGATAACGGGGGAAACGGGTCAATACTATAAGTGACAGAACCCGAAGCATTTGATTCTGTATAAGAACGGTGTTTTGCGTGCGCCGGGGTAACTGGAGTCTAGGCGACACAATAGCAGGCCGAGATTCGGGGGTTGATGATGAAGACTCCAAGATAGTCAGAAGATTGGTTTCGTGAGGCACTATTGGCTTATGCATGGGCGGCTCTTTTGTACTGTGCTTGGGTTTATGGGTCGGTGACACAGAATATAAGCTAGCAGCAATTGGTGAAACACTGGATGAATTGGAGATGGAGTGGCTTCTGGACAGTATTGTTGCGGGTTAAAACACTCAAAGATCTACTCCGAGATGTTATTGAAGGTATGCCGGCCTTTCGGGAATGTAGCGCCTACGCTTTCAGTCGCCTGATGAGTTGAGAAAGTCAGGCTTCACTTTTCGAGCAAGGGAGAGTGCAGCCCGTTGTACTAGTGTGTCAGGCTTTCAGCTGGTCCCAACCTGGGTCTTGAGAGAGAACGAAGTTCCTTCCGTCCTGGGGGAATGTATGAAATTGACCCTGGTACTTCGTTGGGATCTATCATAATATTTATAAGGATCCATATATCTCCCAATCTGCAAGAAGTGTGCGCTAGTACGCAATCAAAATGAGTGGGATTAGCACACATGGACACAAAAGCTACTATCGGATAGGAAACACGAGTATAAACCCCGAATGAATGGGGGTTGGGAGCAACTCCGCCCTGCGTAAGCTTGAGTAAGTGCCAGCTGTTATTCGAGAAAAATCAGGCAAGTTTATCAGATTAAAAAGACAGAAAATGCAGGTGCACCGTTTGCTTAAATACACCATTGCGCAATGGAGCAATGCAGACAAAATATATTGCACTCGGTATGCGGGGCCCGCGGTTTGACTTGGACGCGTGAGTGGCTTCACTGAGGACCGACTAGAAAGTTTAGACCAACCGCCGCAAAGGAACAGAATTATCAGTTTCATCTAACACGAATCAAGAAGGATGGGATAGTTTGGGGCATAATTCCAACGGCCTAGTATAACATGAAATGACAAGCGGTTGTGAACTGGAGAAATCCCACTACTGACGAAAATGCACATCACGGTGAGGGCTTAGCAAAGACCAATAAGTTAGGTTCGGCATGCAGGGAAAAAAGGAATAATCAAAGTGAGGTAAACGGAGGTTGACGAATTGGAAAAAAAGAACATTCAGACTTTTAGAATTTTCGAGTTTTATAATGCCTTTCATAATATCCAGTCTGGTTTTTGCTCATCTCCATTCCGTTCTTACACCCACACTGATACTCATCTCCACCATATAACTCTCTTGATTATCCAGTACCCCGGCCAACAGACGGCGACAGCCATTGCCCTCCAGCCATATTTTGCGCCTGCGATACGCACCTTTGCTGCATTCAAACAATATAACTCGCAGTGCAAGGCTGAAAATCAGCCACAGAAAAATCTCTGCGAATGATTACCTTGCTTTGAGTTAAAGCCCCCTGCTCGGGAAATCACATTGCGTGCTATGTTCCTGTAAGCGAAACAAAATTTCACTTTATGTTTGGTTTCCGTTTTCCGTGTCTGCACAGCACCTTCTTGGCCCAACTTTGATCTTGCCTTGCGCATGACTCTCGTATGTTGAGAAATACACAAAAACAAACAAACCTTTCAAATTACCAAAGGTCGCTCTCACCCCCTCTCCCTTCGATTTATATTGCCCGTATATCCTGTGCATTAACTATGTAAAAACTTGATCCTGCCGTGCACATGCATCTCGCAAATCGAGAAATATACATTGTTTTCATAATTTTTATTACTAGATTAACATAAACCACAAAAAAGTGCATTTGGTGAACACATGGAGGACATGGGGTTTTTACAATTATGAAGGTAGAGATGGGTGCCCATAACTGCATGAATATGTCAGTGCATTGTCGCGGGGGTTTTCCACTGGACGGATGTAGAGCTAAAGCTAAATGTGATACAGAATAACGAAAGCCGCTTGCGTGAGTTAATGGCTTTTGACGACGCGAATTGTCCGCCGCGTAATGGTTGTGCGTCGGACATGGGTGGTCGCAAGACCGGTGTGCATGCCGCGGGACTCGTAGTCTTCTGACTGAGTGTTTAGGAAAACGTTACGATGTTTAGTTCGGATGCCGTTAGGTATTTGACGTTGACCTATGTGCACTCTCGGCTCATGACAACGGCAACCGGCTTGCTTTTCTTTTAAATCGATGGTGCATGGCCTCCTTTGGGCGAAGTATGCGCGCAATGGCCTTACTATTGTCGAAAGATTTGTTTCCAGTAGAAACGGGCGGATGCTACCTACGGACAGTAGCGTTATTCGGATGTAACGATTGTAGCTGGTAGAAGCAGACGGTGGGTGGGATTCAAAACCTAGGGCGACAAAAGAATAACAGGCTTGAAAATGGCAGAGAAAATGATGGACATTCTGGACTGCATTTCAACTGGTCGTTGCGGCGAGCAAATGAGAGAGAAAAAATGGATGGGCATGTAAGGGTAGAGAGATGAAATTCCCAAAGCCGTGTGATGGTTTCCATTAGGTCTTAAAGAGGATCAGACGCCATGTGCGTTATGGCAAACTGGTTATAAAGCTCGTTTGAGAAGCATGAAATTTTCTGTACCCGCTCAGTGAACTCTGTGGATGCAATCTTAGTTAGGGCAGTGGAGCTGACTGCAGTGAAAGATAACGAAGAGTTTGTTGATAGGAAAGAGGGTATTTAAAAGTCATGGATGCACCTGGACTGCCCGCAGTGACCACATTTTGATGCATTAGTAAAAGGAAATCGGTCCATAATTCCAATCATCGGTTTTGCAGTCGCCAGCAGAAGTAAAAACGCGCATAATTCAATAATAATAAAATAATGTACATTTCTCGTCTTCCGACAGTCATAAGCAGGACAAGTTCAAATCTGTACAGGGATGATGCAGAATAAGCGCTAATAACAAATCAAAGAGGGCAAGAGAAGTAGTGAAACCTTGGACTACTCAGGAAGCATACTAGAAGTAGGATCGGATTTTGCAAAGATATGAGCAATGCACGAGAACTCCAGTGAGAAATCAAAACAGAAGAACTGTTTTGCAGATTTAAACAGATTTTCCTGGGACTGTTCACGAGCAGCAGAATGCGAGTCATTCAATGTCTGAGTACACTAAATGTGTGTATCGCTGGCGCAAAACATGACCGGTGCTCAGTGGCGGGTGGCAATACATGACCGAAGTCCCCAGATGTCAACAACATGACGTAACGATCGAAAAAGTTAGGTTAAAAGGGGTAAAAATACAGTGAAAATACGAAAAGTAGATGAAAATTAACCAAACCAAGCGACACATCTTGCAGAGTGGATATGATAGTAGCATTTAACAACCATAAAAGTTTATTAAATGCTGAAGACGAAGGCGGAGGATCACCGTCAAGACTATGCCAAACCACTTTGGGAAGGAGATTTATGAAGCGTTATGCACAGATTTAGCAGAGAACTCATTAGTTTGCTGAATCGATTTATATGCTGCCCGTAGTAAGCTGGATTGAGGGGTTCGTTAGAGGAGAAAATTTTGTTTTTGGAGTAAATCAGTTACTAAATATACTAGCCATGAATGTTTTCTTCGCTTCCATTTTGATTGTTACAGTTTTCGATATTAGGCTGCAGTATGAATGGGGAATTTGAGTGGGTTTGCAGGCCATTTCGGGAGCAGTAGTAACCTTGTTTTGTCCAGTCAAGGTCTATCCAAGTAGAGGCATCCATGGCAATCACCGGCGTAGTTTGGGTTGAACGTATCAGTACTCCAGTGCCAACTCTGGTTACCAGCATCCTAGCAGGGGTTAGAAGCTGGCAGATTTTATATTGTATATTGATGGCAGAACCGGTAAGAACACGTCTAGCCTGGCCGCTGGATCTATAACATAAGAGAGAGAAGTGGTCGGGCTTGAGCGCCAGCTTTGGATTGTTGTGATCATTGAAAAGGAGACAAATAGAGGCCACATCCTACCTAAGGCTGGTTGTGTGAATAAAAGCCGCAGGGTCAGTTTGCAAATATTGCTATCCGTGTGGATATAGTGGTGAAGATTAATCTCGTAATTTGGACGCGGCCGTCAAGAAATGAAAGGCAAAAAGAGGGTCGCGATGCACGAAGGATGACAGAAGGGTAAAACGAAATGATTTTACGCCAACTCTTGGAGAGTTTGTCGGCGCCACAAAGAGCCCGGGCCCCGGCTCATAATGAAGTGCCTCATGTGGCAAGGCTACACGGGTCGTTCTGAGACCGGGGGATCTATCGTCAATGTCGTCTTTATGACGCAAAGTGATTCAGCTACAAACAGGTCTGTAACCACTCGGTAGTATTATTTTGTTCTTTTGACAGTCGACATGGTCAATCTGCTGTGCAGCAGACTTAAGAAAGTGAATAAGACTGAAGATGAAATTTATTGGAGGCCTATATGTTGAAAATATTGGAAGCCGGGTTACAGTATAGGTGAATTGATTTTTTGGACTATTTTGTTTTCTGATGGAGCTCTATCGTGGACGGTAAAATGACCAAGTCGTAGTATTTGGGATTCATCTAGGAACAGAAAATCGAAGCGGATCCACAAAATGATGCTTCTGCTGCGTTGAACTTGGTAACTGCCTCTGGGTTCAGTGCCAGTTTCAGGCGCGGTTGTTGGTTTGCAATTACCATAAAGGCCTACTCAGTGCCGCCAAGCAAGTAAAGAGATTAAAACGACATGAGCATAGCGGAGCACACAGGCTGAGCATATTTGACTTAACAAGTAGGTGAGTAGGGTTAACTCTAGATCCGTTCAGTCGTTTGGAGACCAGGAATAAAACTTGCGAGCTGGCGACGATTAGAAAAGTTGCACGAATTTAATTCACTCGCGCTTGACGGTATTTGCACCAAAAAATTAGATCACCTAGCTGTTTTGTTATTTAGGCGTAATATCGTTTTCGACTTAATCTGATTTATACGAATGTAAGTTTCGCTATTTTTTGAGCCACCATCCCACAGCATCACCCACCATGATCTTGCAGGAAGTTGCTTTGGGACGGCTTACCATATTGATCTTCCAATGATACCACGACTGCACTGAGATATGGAAAGCACCTGAAGGCTCAGGTGGGCCTGGAGACCACAGCAGTGTACTCATTACTTACGTGAAATTCAACAGACTCAAAGCAAACTTCCGGGAGTAGTACCGCGTTCAAGTGAAAATGAAAATAGATTCAAGCACGTTTTCTGCTTGAAACCATGCGATGGCAATTAATTCACGGAAACATTGGGACCAGGAGCTAGCACACTGCGACAGTACAAGACCGAAGATTTCAACAGCCAACGTTTGTGATTGCAAATACTTTGTCTATTATCGTAGGGAAACGCTTCCCAAAAGTGGTCCCAACCATAGTAGGGTGAGATTACAAGCTGAAATAAAGATAATGAGTATGAACATCAAAACGAAAGTGGCGACATGATAAGTAAGTGATCATTGTTTCTGTCTCAGCTATAAAATCGGGGGTAGGTTAAGAAAGTAGCTAGTGCAGCTTATGAGGGGCCTAGAGTTTCTCGGATTGCCAATAGGCACCAGTACCGCAGTAAGAGAGACAATAAAAGATTTCGTGGGATATAAGAAGAAGGGAAAGAAACCCCGGGTGAGGGTCAGATGCAAAAAGACTTAATAGAATTTAGGCCAGCCGGAAAGCCCTAAGCGAGCTAGGAAAAGCAGCAGGTATCAGGCAAAACCGCCAAATCAGCCCGGCATGCAGCCAAGAATTTTGAGCTGTTCTTTGAAGACACCAGCAGTGTGGAGAGCTTCTGCCTGGTAGAATGAGTGGCAGAGACGACGGGGTTAACCTAAGGCGCTACGGGCAGCTCCAAACAAAGTATGCATTTGTGCACCTGATCAACTGGGTCGTAGTTATTGGAGAGCTAAGTTAAGACCACTTGTACAGAAGTAAGGAAAAATGATTTTGCTTGCAAAGCTAGTGGTTTGTGTACTTTACATGGTTGTACTTCTAGTTGTATCGAAGTGGAACAGAGACGGGTGAGCTGAACCGTTTGGGGTTAGTTAATATGTGGCACGAAAACCTTATAACGTTCGTCAGCGGTTTAGGGTAAAGAAGGAGGGTAAATATAAAGTTAGAGGGGTGTGGCTAAAGAGCGGGAGTGTAAAAGAAGGAAACCGGTTTACGATGGCACAGTTTTGCGTTCCTAATTTAAGATTGAGGTGAAAGTTTAGGTTGCACTCAAAGGCTCGGTCTGGGCTAACTTTGCCTCAATTAAGTTGATGAAGGGTACACTGAGAAATTAAAAAAGGAAATCTTGCACTGCGTTAGATTTTGACAGGATCGACCAGGTTCTGTTAACATACTTCATAAGTCAAGGAAAATGACGGTGAAGCATCTTAGCATCTTAGTGTTATTATAAAATAGGCCGATTTATTCTCAGTAAAATGCATACCTCTGTAGACATTATGCATTTTAGGAATCTTTATGTTTACATGCTATATTCATTCGCATTGGCCGCGGTTGAGTGCTGTGAGCACCAAGGTTGTTAATAATCAAATGCACGTTCGTTTACAAGGTGCCGGTAGCTTCTTGGGAGCCAGTCCAGGATCTGGAGGGCGGAACTCAGACCAACCCAGTTTGCTAATTTTTAAGAGGCGCTCACAAACTGAGTAATGGCTGCTGATGTTCGAGGCCTAGTACGAATATAAAGGAAGCAGGAGGCCCTCTTTTGGTCAACGCCTGGAAAGTTATCCAGCAAAATGTTGTCAACAATAGGGAGACCGTGGGTGAATACGAGACCATGGATATTACTTCCTCTGGTGGGGTTTGCGACATGCTACGTCCATCCTCCTACGTGAGTCTCCTGAGTGAAGTTCAAGGAAGGCGAAGACGGTTAGACTGAAGTCATAGGAGTGATTTTGTACAAAGATTTCGGAGGAGGAGGGATTGCGCGGTAGGCAGAAACAAAGACATCTTAAAGTACGATCAACGTTGAATAGTTTAGAACGGAGGCGAACAGTCGGGGTCTGGCCCGGTAAGCCAAAGCGCAGTAAGGAGGAGGCAGTGAATTTAATGTTGACGTACTGGTTTTGGGAGGAACTTCGTAAGGAATATTCGGAATTGTCGTAGGTTTGACATCCGTGTAGCAGCATGGTGGGTGACTGGAGGCCATTTTCGGGTGATCGTGCAGTTGGTCGACGCAGAAATTAGAACGGACGTAAGTAGCGCTGCTATTGAATAGGGTGATAACCAGGGGCAGGTTGCTATGGCCATACCGGCAGTGGGTCTTGTGACAATTGAATTGCCAATGAGGATAAGAATGCATAGCGCACAGAGTAAGTACTGTGGTACCCACAATTGAGCGAGCGTTATTCAGCAACAGCTTCAAGGGAAAGGGGGCGTAATTACCAGCGATTTATGGATCACGGCTGAAAAGAATACGCATGGTCATTGGTGATTTGCGGTTGGCAGCGCCGAAAGCTATTGATATCAAACTTCCGCATGACTGACTGTGTTCGCGGAGGTATTCCGTTGTGACCAACCCTGAGAGAACGGGCCGGAGGAGGCAAGTCTAATTTACCACAAAAGTGGTCCCGGGAGGTAGATTGTGGTAGTAGTGGCAACCACATTGTTGCAACCCTTGAAGAAACCGGCCGATGGAAAGCATTTTTCAGGAAAATTTAGTCTACCAAACGGCGGAGAGCATTTGTGGGTGACAGAATATCTAGGAGGAGGACAGTTTGGCATGCGGGTGGGTGGGATTTCGTTGGCCTTGTAACATAAATACTGTGGATAGGGTGGATTGGGGTTGTTTCGATCAAACGGTGACAGCTGAAAACCCATAAGCGGCGGTGGTTTTTGATCTTTGGATTTATGAGGTTGCTGCGAACAATACGAGGGGGCGATACTTGTCAGCTTGGATCTAGTAGTTAAAATGTGAGCGGACGAGTGAGATAGAAGTTACAAACGGCACAAGGGATGACAAGGGGCAGAAGTTGGTTACTCATCTAGGGTCGGCTGAACGATGGATGTGAGAACGTTTTCATTGGGTTTTGAATCGGAAAAACCTGTTGCTTTTGTGAATAGCCACTGGAATAATCTGAAGACATGGGGCGATCTGGGTTGCCGTAGGTGCCCTGATGGCTTGTCCGAAAACAGTTCTTAAAACGCACTTATCCGCTTGTTTTGTGTGATTTTGGGAATGTCCGTCATAGGAATTAGCGCGAATCCAACTCGAAGGAGCTCCCTATGCCTGGACTCGATGTGTTTGGTGCA
The DNA here is from genome assembly GCA_008360955.1 of Fasciolopsis buskii. Taxonomy (NCBI): domain Eukaryota; kingdom Metazoa; phylum Platyhelminthes; class Trematoda; order Plagiorchiida; family Fasciolidae; genus Fasciolopsis; species Fasciolopsis buskii. The sequence continues at coordinate 68,050 of LUCM01009890.1, read as the reverse complement.
CGGTGCTGTGTTTTTCATATAGATAGGTGAACAAAATTTCAGATGAAGAACATGACGGGCTTTGCGGTTTTGCCGCTCCTCAAGCATGCGTACCCGGTAGTCTGTTCAACCATCCCTATACTAGTGCGCTCCTTTCTTAGTTTCTAAATAGAATCTCAATTGAACCATTACGAGCGTGAATAGATGATAATTCAAGTTACCAATAAAATGGTGATTCCTGGAAGGATTCTGCCGCTCAGGCAAGGCTAACCTTGAAAACGGCACACGGTATAAGCATACCTGTAGAGCAGTAACAGCCGAGACGCCGTTCGCGTGCCTCCGGGGAAATGTCTCATCCATCTGTGCGCGAAAGATACTACTGAGAAGAAAAAGCAATACATTTGGGTCTGAAAGACCGTTTGACTAAATGCGGATTTCGTATTACGTTTGCTTGCTCTAAGCCACTGGGATAACTTGTTTGTCACCCTTACTCGCCTATGTACTATTGTCATGCTGAAAACCCTGACGCTTGACCGGTAGAAAGAAAAGATAGTCGGATGCGGTAGCAGGTTGAATATATTTCAAGAGGAGCGTGCAGGCACAGTATACACGAGGAATGCGCAAATGGCAATCGCTGTAAGCGATCAGCGTTCGGTCGATTAAGCCATCCGGAGGAAAGAATTCTTGGTTTGCTGCATGCTTTTCGTTCCCTTTCTGGGGGTTAGCATTGCCTGACTAAAAAATCCTCCCACGCATCACAATACCGCTCGTATAATAACGTGCCATCCATGCACGATCTTAAAAATTTATCTGAGAGCCCAGATACATTTGCCTTTACTTTTAGTCCCTGTAGTACATAGGATGTCCTCCGACTAAAGAGGGCTTACCCAAGGAGCGCTAGCTATTCATGCCCATTTTCTCCCACCAAAGTTGATTTTACGCAAAATGGTCGGAAATGAAAATAACGCCTTTCTGATTTTCTGCTTTCCATGCTCTGCCCATATTCTGTGTTACTTCATAAGTGCTGTATCCAATCCCTATGAATTATTTCCTAGCCAGTGACCTCCGTTTTGCATATACGTACTTACATGCAAGCGAAAGTACCCCATCGGTTGGTCAGCCGTCCTTGGATCAGCAGGACAAAGTTATAAAAGAATGCGATAGCCGGGTTCCTGGAAATCGTTAGGCTCCGAAATTAATAAAACCCTAGGAACTTTCGGGAGCTAATATTTGCATAATTCTGGTTTGGAACAAGTTGTTGCCACACGTTTGAAGAGCTCGAACTGCGATTAAAATATCGCTGAATAACGAGTTGTAGGGCAGCTCCTATGCCAGCAAGCTAGGACCTAGGAAGATAAAAACAAGCCCCAATGATGCAGACATTTGAAAGCACTTTAAAATGAAATGTGAAAAAGCAAGTTAAATGGATGTCCATTTTCAGGTTCTCTCCAATTTCCCCGGTCCTTGAGCCAAGATCTTCGTGCCAAACGGTCTCGGAACAGATCCTACTTTGACTTTTAACTACCAAAATGGTCTCAGGCATATCGCCTTGATCCTGCCGGGGTTCCAAGAGGATTAATCTTTTTTCATGCGATTTCTGTCCGTCACCCTCGGCCACTGGTGGTGGCAATCGTTGAACACTCTTCAAACAGCCCCCATCTTTTTGGAAGAAATGAGACCAAACCTGACGGCAGAATTTAAAGTTAGGCCTAACGAAGGCGCTACGAGTAGGAATGAAAAAGTGCGGATTCCGGCAAGGCAGCACTGAATTCAGTCTGGAATTGTCTATCGTTAAAGCCGCAGCATAAAGGTCAGCACAGTTCAAATATGAAGTTACTTGGATTCCAAGGCCCGTCAATCTGCTTGCTGCCGCTATGATAAATATGCTATCTCCGTATGCTATTGTAGTTCCGGCTGCATTTCCTGAAATCAGACGGCTTTTCCTGAGTTAGATGGCTGGCCACCCCACTTTGTCTAACCCCGTAAAGCAACGATATCACAATGTCTAATCCAGAGAACCCAACCATCTGCACGTCATCCGCAACGACGAAAATAGGAGACCGCATCATCATTGCGAAACTATTTAGGGACATTAAATCCAGAGTAGCTGAGATCCAAACCCTGGGGTACACCATAGTGATCACCCTCGTGTTCTATCTAGCCTCACTGACCAGGAAATAAATGGTCCTACCATTTACAAATGCGTCCAATCACATCAGTGAACCACCAGTTGTGCCCACGTTTCTCAACCTCAGCAGCAGATGTTAACCAAGTCAACCGCCACGCTGACGTCGGGCTGACTTTCTTCTACCGACTATCTCTTACCTATTCTGCGAGCTATTTTGCCCACTAATCACAGGGGGTTTGCAAGGCAGGATCTGCGTTTCGGAAAACTATGTGGATCTTGACACATCATGGGACAATTTGCCAGGTACAAACACACCAGTTCCTTGACTATGCACCTTAGGGCTTGCTGAAGGCGCTTGTCAGGCTAACCTGGCTGTGGTTCCCTACATCCACGCATGAGCTGCCGCTGCAGATAGCCACTTTCACTTCCGCAATCTAGCCCCTTAACAAATATACCAATTTCAGAGTAACCTTGAGTAGCTTACGCAAAAACCCTGTCAGGCGATCGACCGAGTGCCTTACAGTGGGGACAGGTCTCCTATGGGACAGCTGATCTCCTGGCATTTATATTCCGCAGATAAAATAGAACCATATTCTCTGATATTCGCAAGTCGATTTTCTGGTGGGGGAGAGCATGACCCAAATTCAGTCTAGCTCGGTTAAGTTTTCACAGGGCAAGCTTTGGCCTGCGCCATTGGAGTATCCGGACTGCTTTCGTTGGTAAGCCTACCTGTTGGGCACCCACCCGTTTTGGTTCCAGTTCAGTGGGTGACGCTAAGAGAAGTGGAAAACAGATTACCTTACCTCACCCAAGGTAACGAGTCGTAGGTGTTAGCAGTTTAAATCAATAGTGCAGAAAGATAAAACGAAGGTACACCACACCCCGTTCCTTTAGTGTCTAGAAACACCACATCCCAGTTTCGATCCAACGCCTGCATCGTTCACAGGCTCCCAGGCAGTCGGTTTCATATATTTATGACCCTGTCCCAAAAGAAGCGCAACCTAACTAACAGTCTAGCTGGCGTTTTCGCAGGCTACGTGTGCGAGAGTCTAATTTTTGCCAAATAATTCATCTAGGCTGGCACCTGAGGAGCCTTGACCACCACTAGGTTTCATTGATGATTTTTTTGTCCAACGAAAAGAGCTTCAAATTTAAAGAGTCGTCAACCTTGTGATGATCCGCCGCGCCACTCAAGCAGTCGCGCGGATAATCACTGCATCTGTTTACGGTAGTTGGAGTCCTTTTGGAAGAAGAGTGACTGTGCGTGCACAGTGTCCTAGGTGATGTCGTATTATGGCTTCGTGTGGGGTATGAATACCTCCGATTCACGGGAGGATAAGACCGACTTCAATCCATAAAGTTCACTCTGGCTTTGGGGCCGCCGAGCAGACCGGTTTGTCGGCTTAAAATCTGACGTGGTTAAACCAAGTTCCTTCACCCAAATTAAACGGTCCTTTATCCTTTGACACTGAATACATCCGCTCTTCGGGCCAAAGACTGACTTTTTAGCGTTTAAATGCAGGCTCCGTTTGTCAGTTTAGTTCAAGACTGCACCTGCGTTGCTACTAGGATCGCCCCGCCCGTTGACTATACCATCACGTCCTCGTCTGCGAAGAAAACGCTGGGTGATTTTATGGCCATGATTAATTCTTTCACAAGGAGCGGAGGACTAAATATTAGTCTTCACGCGGACCCTCACGGAACGCCGTCCCTAACTCCAGGCTTGTCTGAACACCTATCCCCTTTCCCAACGTAAAATGTAATCCTAGTACGGAATGTTCCATCCCCCTGTATGCCTGCGCCGGACACCAAATTATTCCAAATTTATCGGGAGAAGGCGATGATTCACTGAATCAAGAAATTTGCTGAGGTTGAGACAACATAATTCATCTTCCTTTCCTTCATCCAGTTTTGGAGCGGCCTCATGAAAAAGGCGCAAGAATCTCGTTGGATAGAACCTTTTTGGAAGTCGTGCTAGGCTGCACAGAGCAAGGAGTGCTCTGTTAGGTACTGGAAGGTATAGGTTCGATTAAGTGCTCCGGCATTCGGCACAGAATGCAAGAGGCTTACCGGTCTCCATGGCGAATTTTGGGCCTTCCTTGCAGGAAGCCACAACTTTTGGATCGCTACAATCCTGTAGTATTGGGCTTTGTTCTGTGCTGGCCACGTCGGGCCAGAGATAATGTCTAGCAATGGCTTGATGATGGTCAGTTGAATATCATCCAACGAAGCGGAAATTGTTTTGTTCTACCCATCCAGTTGTCTAGGTACTTCTTCTTCTGCTATCAACAATCCTTCATATTAGTGCGAGGAGTTATCTTGCTTCAAAATACCGGGTTTAACCCAGGCAAATCCTGTGAACGTTATCGAAATACCTAGCCAGTTAACCTACTTTCCCATAATTAGTATTGATGATCTGGCTCCCAGTCTCTAGCGGAATGAGGTCAACCCTAAGTGAGGTTTTTGGTTTCACGCATGCGGAATACATTTTTCAGTTGCCGCTTAGCACGTCGTGCCAATACAAGCTTATGCTAGTTCAATTTACTTTAAGCCGGCTTTGGTGCACCCTTCTTAATTTATCCATTATGGATCCATTTTCGCTTGTTTCGCGCATTGTTGTGTGCACTTCAGCATTAATTTTGCAGCCTAAGTTTTTTTGTGAAGACTGACCTGCCAAATGTGCTTCGATTTGCAGTTGCTACACTTCAAATGTGCTGGTTCGTTCTGTAAAGTTTTTAGAGGTTCCTTGATTATTATCCATTTCTCCTCCAATTAAGTTTCATCTGCCATGGTCTAATTTAATACCGTTGTTCCGACTTGGGGCGCAGCCCAGCTCATGAGGTTCAGAGCACAGCCCTATTTATGGTGGCAAATATGGAGAACCCACTTCATTCAAATGCACGGTGGTAATAGGGGTCCAGTGTGATAAGTGCAGCAAGCAGTTCTATTGTCAATTTGGAAATATGAGGAAGAAAATACACAATCCGTAGTGCCGATACGACAGGCTCGATGGAGTTTCACCAGCGGGCAATCGCTCACACGGATTACCCCCTTGGGAACTAGTCAGGTAAGTCGGTGAAAGACCTTCGGGTAGGTAGAAGAAGTTACACTACGTAAGACACAGAGCGCAATGGGTTACAGAAGGGCTTTAAGGTTAAGGATAAACTTTTGCCTTAAAAAGGGAGAGGGGGATTTGGTACAGGCATGAAGCAAAGAGCCTACAACGACGGCTCCGTTAATCAAATGGGGCTGGAAGCAATGGACCCTTTGAGAATACACACAGTGACAGCAACCTAAGGAGGGAACAAAGCCAGAAGACAGAAAGGAACCAGAATTATAACTGCGGCCTCAAGAAACCAATAGAAACGTGAGAGTAAGCAAAAGCACAGGAACCCAAAAGGTCCGAGATTATGCTGAACTGAAAACCGGGTACTCGGAAATGCACTCGGGGCTGCGAAATGTGCCACATGCGCTGCATCAGATGAGCCAGGAGATAAATGGTGGGCACAAATCTGGTGACGCCTTCCCCGGTACAAATCGCAATGCCACTGTTTTATGTGAAGGAAAGGCAGAGGTAAAGGGCGGCCATGTACCACGTAGTTAATCCGTATCGAAGGGTGGAAATACCACAACATCTAATTATTGAACGTTTACCAAGTCTATGATGGTGGAAGGATGGTAGCGACTCGGGGGAAGGGGCCCCGCGGCCGAGATTCGTTGCGTTCGCTAGTTCACTGCACAGGAAACGATTCTTGGCAGTGGCTGATCGAATAAAAATTATCATTAGGGGATAGATCACAGCGGAACCGGACAATAATGTCATTCGCAAGATTAGATCAAAAGATACCAACGGTGGATCTTCGATATTCAATACCGCTTGGTTGCAGGCACCCGAACTGAGAATACTCAACTTCGTTGAAGGACGTCAACCGAAGACCGACCCGCGCAGTGGGGCTAAAGGTTAACGTACTGGGTAGGCGTAACTTGGGCGGCTAAGTCTGGAATAGACACCCGTATCTGCCATGCACCGGGGAACCAACAAAAGGATGCTGAAGGGGCGCCGGAGGAGATGACGCAATTAGAGGTGAGTCCCGAGGATATGACAGATTCTTCCGTTCAGCAGCCGAAATGAAGACAAGGGGAAGTGACTAGAATAACCTTCCCAAATCTTGCAGGTATAGGAAATAATTGGCCAGGGTTACAATTCATTTCTTTTGTTGTGGATGCGATGATTTTCAATTGGGACACGTTTGGGCAAGGAGAGTGAGAGACTGAATCAAGAGCGCTGGAATACTCAGTCCTTGGAATGGATAGAGGATGTCGACAAATAGGTTAGATGTTGACCCTAGTTGCTGAAAAGTTTAAGCCATACGAGGGCCGTGAACCGGATGCCTGAAATATGTAGCCTTTTTAAATCATCATCACAAATGGCGGCCGCATGACCTCGGTTGTATGTGCGTACCGACGACAGGGGTCGAAGCCAAGGGAACATCCGGAACTGTCTCATTTTCTCAGTGCGTTTGTGGGGTACGTGGGCAATAATCCCAGGGCGGAGGAGCTCTGCTCATGAGGCTGCCTGGGTCATCTAGACAGTCTCGGAAGACAATTTTGGGCCTCGGTTTTTGAGGCTCCTGCACGCAAGTGGCATGGTTCAACAAATTGCCCAAGCGCTTCGATGGATATTTGGCCGGGCAATTTCAGCCCATGACTTGGTGACAGCGAAGGCACCAAAACACATAGGGATCCTTGAGTTAGAAGGAACAACCGTGCCGTAATCGTTATATCACTGACTGCAGTGGCTGAAACCCCGACCAATAGAACAGGAACTTGTTAGATGTGGGTGAAGTGGACCGCCAAACTAAAGCATTTGGATTCAGTGGAAAGCAAAAGAGGTTGCCTCGATTTGCAACGTCAGTGAAATCAACTAAGAGCAACCTATTGGCAATAACAGTCCCGGCAGCGCCACTCTGCGGAAGAGTAGAACTACGATAGCCAGAGAGCGAAAACAAAGGACTTTCATGAGGTAAGGATGTACTTCTCTACCGAGATAACCTGAATATTAGTTCAGGGAAGCAGGATGTCAAGCATCCAGCAACACTGCTGACCTGTCTAGAAGAGCTGCTAAATGCAACCCAAAATCCTATTAAATCGTGTACAATCTGCGGTAAATTTGTGAGACGCAATGGGTGGAGAGCAAATTTTACCAGGCAATTGAATCGGTCAACAGCCATGGGAAAGCCGACGGAAAAGTGGAGTATTTCCGAGCTGTATACAGGCGTGATCAAGGATCATAGTGACTTACAGCCACCCCAGTCTTATGGAGGAGATGTCGAACGAGGCGATCACGAAAAAAGTGCATGACAGCCTGAGACAGATGAATGCGAAAAACGCTAGAGAACCTGATAGGATTCACCCAGCGATAGCAAAGGCACTGGTGGAGATCTTGAGGAGACCTTTTAGCCAGGTCCTGTACAGACAGCTGGATGAAGGGCGGCTTTCCGCGGAAAGATTGAGGCCGACAGTCGTACCGGTGCATGAAGACGAGGAAGGAAGTAACTGTGACAGTCATGGACAGTGGGATCTGACATCCATTGTGATAAAACCCTTGAAAGGTTATACTTGACAGAGCAGTGATCCACTGGAGAAAACCAAGCTAATTAGGAAAGAACAACAAGGTTTTTGGTACAATTATCCGTGTCCGCCCAACCTGACTAACTTCGTGGACGACGTAATATGTAGGATGAAGAGCGGTGAGAGAATAGAAATTTTCGACCTGGACTTCCAGAAGGCCCTCAATTTAACGAACGTTAGTCATCTTGATCGTAAACTGATGGTGAACAGCTGGAAAGAACACAGTTTGCAGAGTATACCTTTCAGGTTAAGAGTTATGGAACCTCTATCAGGCAGGGTTGCTATAGAGCGGGATGCCACAGGGGCCTGCTCTAGAACCACTGCTCTTTCTGAAATAAGTCAGCAACACAGCCAATAGGTCAGAAAACTGGCCTCATTTTTTAAGATGCCGTCAAGGTATTGAGAACAGCAAATTGTTAAGCTATCCAGAGAGTTCTGGATAATTTTTGCCAGTGCTAGGTTAGATGGGATTTTCTGTTGAGTTTCAACGACTGCCAGCATTTCTTGGAAGCAGCAGCTAAATCCCCTTGCCATACGGGTCAACCTACAAATTAGATCGCGATGGAGCAAATGTAGCAAGCAAAGGACCTCAGGAAATTAATGAGCACAGAGATCAAACCAGTCTGCAGCGTCAGTAAGCAGCCAAGAGGAGATGGTGAAAGCTTAGTAGAACTGTAGGATATAAGGAGTCCAGAGTGAGTCTGTCAATAATCAAGTAGTTTCTCTGACCGCGTTTAGAATACTGTGTAAGGACATGGAGACTTTATTCGCTAAGAGAGAAGGTCATTGAACGGATTCAGCTTGTTTTCACACACTGTTTTGAACAGCCGAAGCACTTGAGATATATTCAACAAAACGGGAGACTTCCCGCTTTTAGTAGAAGTCAACCGCTTGCAGCAAGAATTTCTTATGGGGTCCGAACTAAGGTTAAAAATGCAGGAAATCCTAGCCTTTGGGTCGCCTAACCCAGTTCAAAAGGCTTAACACGTTTTAAAAGCTCACTCGCAGCCCAAATCGTCAACTATTCCGAACTTCATCATGTTTAATAGCTTGCGCACCGAGTCCCCTGCAGACATCACAGAAGCATTCAATGCATATTTCACTTCTACTCTCGTTAATGACAATCGAACACGCTGAAATCCACCCCATGTTAACTTCTGTTAGATTATCCTCCATCTCCTTCGACGTTTCTGGCATCATCAATGTGATGAAATATGCCAGGCCATCCCACAGGCCTGGCCATGATGGCATCCCAAAAGTCCTATTTCGCACCCCTGGTTCATATCTTTCACTGCTCCTTCTAAATCTGTTCTTGCTCTCCATGTCCGGCGCTAATTTTCCATTATTGTCCCACATCACAAAAAGGGTTCCATGCATGAACCTGAAAACTTTCGCCCCATTAAACACTCCAGTTCTATTCAGGTTTATGGAAAACAATTTTAGAAAACAACCGCTCACAACCTCATCAACCCCTCCCAACACAGTTTCTCAGGGGCCTCACCTGCCTTACCCGTCAGTTTGACTTCTCAAAACTTGGTTACTCAAAGTGCTGATTCCCACCGGTGGATGCTCATAATCTTTTCAGACATGTAAAACGCGTTTGACCGAGTTTACCACTCCCGACTTCTGGCCAAAATCAGGACTTATGGATTAAAAAATCCCCTCTTATCTTGGCTATCATCCTACCTTCCCGATCGCTTTCACGTAGTCAATATCAACGGTTATTTTTCCCAGCCCTGTACTATTGCCATTGGGTTCATTCAGGGCAGCATCCTAGATCCTCTCCTGTTCCTGCTATAAATTAATGATATCTTTAAAGTTATTCTTCATGGCACACCATTCCTGTTTGCTGATGACATTAAAATAGTCCACTCTTCTGAGGCTGCTTCATTTAGCTCCACTCTTGCACTTATCAATAAAGATCTAGAGTCTCTTGATAACTGGTGTTTTAAGTGGCTTATGAAGTTCCCTGCTGACAAAAGCTCTCTGATAACATATAAATGCCATGTTCCTCCGGGTGCCCTCTCCATAAAC
>LUCM01009890.1:42231-55675 GCA_008360955.1 Fasciolopsis buskii | reverse complement strand
CCCACCATCTTATCCCATTCGACTTCTATCACCTACATTTCCTGTGCATCATCCCTGTAAAAATTTGATCTTGCCTTGCGCATGCCTCTCGCAAATCGAGAAATATACAGTATTCTTATTATTAAGAGCAATCTATTAATATTCCACAGAAGGAGGTAGGTAAAGGGGTGAACTAATACTTGAGTTAATGGTCGTCAAGTGACTGGCCGAAGAACGGAGTCAGTGAGAAGTACTTTTCCACGTAACAGGAGTGAAACGCCGAGAGTAAACAAAAAACGATTGTGAGATTGTAGAACTACATGACTGAGAAGTAAATCGTCTGCCATACGGGTGGCGAATGGGCGGAACAGGCAGCTAGAAAAAGCTCAAATAGTAATGACAAGGGAAGGCTAGACAACGCACGGGTTTCTGTGTATGGGTAATAAATTGTGAGTTATAGGGCTGATGGGGGAGAGGCAGGAACCTCATTAAATGCTCACCTTTGAAAATGTGCGGAATGAGTTCGCAAAACCGACTATCTTAACGTGGATGTCGTATCACGTTTGCTTGCTCTTAACCGTTGTGACCAATTGTGCGTCACTCTTACTCGGCTCTGTACGATTGCAATACTGGCAAACCTGACACTTGACCGGTACAGGGAAAAGACAATCGGAAGCAGTAGCACATTGAACGTATTTTGTTAGGAGCATACGAGCTGGGGGTGCGTGAGCAGTACACAAGGGGTGACCGCGCTAGGCGGTCAACGTTAGGTAAAACAACTCTATGTTCCGCCCTAAGCAGGAATCACAAATTTCGGAATTCCAGCATAGGGACAAAAGGCAGCTTCCACCCTCCTGTTGTAAAAGCAATGTGTGATAAAAAGACGTCTCGTTGCAAGAACTTAGTTGATTAGGCATTTGGCCGTAAGTTGCTGCAACCCAAATGGAGCTGGGTCCATTTTGATGCTCATTCCGGCGCGCTCTTCGAGAGGGCTTCGTGGTTTTCGTGGTCCTCTGCACATTGCTAGGTAGGTGGTGCAGTCGTTCTTTTACGGCACGGTGCTGTTGGTTCTGTGAAGCCACTAGTCGCTATGGAATGTTTCAGTGATTTATAAATGCTCCTCTATATCTGTATTTTTGAATGGTTTCATAAAAATGACTTGCTTCATTGTTCAAAAATTTCCCGTTTGGTCGGTTGACAACCGTTTTTTCTAGAACAAGCGTGTTATGCAGCCATAGTGTCTTATCTCCTCAGGCCATATTTTATTGTCATCTTGGAACTTTTCGAGTATTAGAAATTGCTTTCATTTATGCGGATACTAGACATCAAGCGATTGTTTTTGTTTTCTGAAGAATGTTCACAAGGGTGATTTTATAAAGTGATAGTTTCGTGCCCCCAAGGGACCGCGGTGGAGTTACTTTTCGCTCCATCACAACAAAAGCGGCTAAAAACTGTCTACCGAATCCTCTGTACTCTGTTTACTAGTCTCCATCTTGGCCAGAATTACAGGAAGAGTATTCTTTGAAACCACCGTTCAGCTCTCTAGCATAGGATCCACGTGCTGTTGCACATGTCGCGTTCTCGGTTCCGATCAGTTCGGTTTGTGCGGGACAAACTGTCAGCACCAACAAACGAATGCCGAACTGTGTTTCCAGCTGTTTCCCTTGACTTCTAGTACTACGATTGGTTTGATTTTTTTATTTCCTGAGGTGCGAGATTGTTTGGAATAGTGTCATACACGCAGCTGCACTTTGCATAGAGAGATCAGTTACATCAATTTCCATTCGCATTGCAAGATCGAAGCGTACTGCCCCGGAGTTATTACAGATTGTCAGTGCGATTAGGGGTTGCTATCTGATTGGCATATTGGAATCTGGTTCAAATTGATATGGAAAATGACTTATGCCATATAGACACCTGTACGATGTACTGACTATTTGTCCTTTGGTCTCCTGCTCGCAGTCAAATGTATGCTTGTTGGGTTTTTATAGAAGTTTAGTCTGTTCATACCGGATTCCGGTTATTTTTGGCATGATTCCGAAATGCGACGGGAAGTAGTGTGAAGTTGGTCCGTAAGTTTCAACTGATATGCACGAAGGAGCGGTGGTTGGCAGCATATTCCACAGCAGCAAAACCCGATTAGCAAAGAACCTGGCTCACAATCCTAGCCTATTTTGTCCTATTTGTGACTTGAGGCTGTGACCTCTTGTGCATCATGTCGGCGAGAATTGTAAATTATCACCAGATTCTAGTCTTTTTTTGCCGTTTACGATCTCAAGTGTTTGTATGAGACCTTCCTTGTTTTGTCAGGGTTTCAGCGAGCAGAGAAAGACTCGGGTCCTGGGGACGTTGAGTACAACTTCCTGTTTTGCCACTCCTACCGTCGTTGCTCGGTGTCAAACCTTCCCTAGACAATCTGCACTAGTCTAACTTCTTATCTACTTTTCTAAACGTTGACTGTTTTCAATTACATACTGGTTGGTTTGCAGCACACAGCTTGGGAATTACTGAAAGGAAGGAAATTTAAGGCCACTTGTTTCCGTTCTGGTCCTCGGGAAAATTGGGTCAGCCTTGGGATAGTTGAGAATATTTGCTCAGTGCCTTTCATCCAGAAGAATGCAAATTGGCTTGCCGGTTACCTTCAGTTCAGGATCCTTTGGGTCTTTATTCTGGATGTACTGTCATTCCATGTTTTATTTTCGTAATTAGTTTCACAAGGACGCGAATAAACAAGAATGTGTGGTCTGAGGTAGATTTTTCCTCAGTGTTCTTTTAACATCTGAATGGATGGACTTCTAGACATTTATCTTTTGCGTAAAGTCATTCGTTTCCATCACTTTTAGACAAATAATCCTTCAGGGGTTTCCATTCCCGCTGGGCAGTCAGCTGGCAGATACACTGTTCCCAGCGCGGCGTCATTTGAAATGCTATTAGATGGCAGATGAGTAAGACGAGTTGTTAGGATACAATCTTTTGCACGTAAACACTGTATATTTCGTAATTCCTTTTATGATTTGTTTATTTTGAGGAAATGCGAGATATCCGGACAAGTTACGTCGCATTTTGCCGTTATTTTTGGTCACCAATTAAATATTGGTCTTCATAATAGGGGCAGATGGATATCACATCCTACAGCCATCTTCCTAGGACAGCTCCAAGGCTTCATTTGAACTCTTGATCGTAGCATTGCACCACTGTATCTAGAAGCGTATTTTATTGATCCCTTCTTCTGTAGAGTCGGAATACCAGCAATACCGATAGACTGGCTTTTGATAAATATGGCGCTTTTCTGTTTGATTGTGATCGTTGAGTGGAAATTCCTCTTGTAGTTTAGTTTTTGACCCACCCCAGATGAAACTTTGCGGAAAAATCACATCATCTCTAGTCCCTCCGAAGGTTTTGAAGGTTTTCGTAAGTGGCTCCCTGCCTTTTAGAGATGCAACGGGTTGCATTCTGCTTCAGTCATGTAGAAAACGTTTGAGCCATCGGTGATCATATCGGTCAGGGGGCCACTATCGGCACCCAACATACGACGACGCTCCTCGTCGTTGTGCCTCCGATGTTCCTGCGGACGAGAACTGCATCGGTTAAGTCTGGTCGGATATGGACAGTCGTCAAGCATTGCAGCATTGTACACTGTATCCAGCTTGACTCGCCTCAAATTTCACAACCGTTAAGCTTGCACTGATTTGCTCGGGATCGACGTTTCTTCAAGACCCTTTAGTTGGCATTTGGTTAAATGTCTTCCGTAGGCATTTTTCTGCTTTATTATGCGCTAAGTTGTTTCCTGTGATTCTGATTAGTATATTATTTTCTCCCTCATTCTCGTACTCTCTGGGCATGGTTCCGAAAACATTGGATTTGTGTGGGGATTTATACCAAACGTTGCGTACAGCAGCCGAAAACTCAATTTTCACTGCGAATTTTGTTGTTTTATCTATTCCACTACTTATTCTGTCAAAGCCACTATTGATTGCTGCGCTTGGGGACCGAAACACTTCCAATGCGAGCTATACTATAATATTTTAATTGCCAAAATTATCATCGGATCGGCAACGACGTCAGTTGTTACTATAGCAGGTTGTTTATAGCCTTGCCAACTATCTAGAGATATCAGGTCCGAGCTGAAGAACGTAACTAACTGTTTTATAGCTTGGCTCTTTACAGGACGTTTTTATAACTTGCTAAGCTAGTCAGCATTACTCACTCGTTACCCGAGTCTCCACTGCAAATCACGTTCATTTTGTGAAATGACAGTGTGGTATGATTGTCGTTTTCACGGCGTATTCCGTGTCGTGTCTGTTCTCTGGTTTTCGAATGCATAAAATTCTTAGGCTGTGCACCAATTTTTTCGCTACGCAGGATAGACGACTAACCTAGAAGTTTTGCTTGCCGCTTGTTGATTAGCGATTGGCTGAGCAGTTAGCACCGAGTGCATAAAAATCCAGAGACATTCCTCGTCCGTTATAAAATAAACTGTGACTTTGTGTTCCTTTAATTCGTCTAGCATATCTTGGCCTTCCAGCGCATCTACTGTGGCCTAGAAAACAGCGTTAGCTAGTAGACGGCAACTCGCAGTCGTCCAACCCATCACCTAATATAGTGAAACCTCACCTGTTTCTTCACCGCCCCAAGTTTCAGGCGTATGGTTGCCGTTCCTCTTCCTCCTATGGTGGGGCTGGTGACTGCGGGCGTGCTCCTACACCTAGTAAAGCCACGAGATGTACGACAATCCCAGCCATTGAAGATAGTGTTGTCAAAACCCTGATTGAGCGCTCGTTCATCCAGTTATGTAAACGTGGATGCAGACCGTACAGCTGATTGTCATTTGTTGCCACCACACCGGTAAGATACCAAACGATGATCATCGGACGCTGACCGACGGTCAACTTCAGTCATTCAAGCAGACCTAGTGTCACAAGCATTGAAGAACACCGCCGCTGTTCACCTTACCTTTTTATTGAGGAGGTTTCTCATTACTCAAACAGGGAATTAAGACTCAAAAACACCATCTCACATCTTGTTTCTCCTTTGGTAACTTTAGAAATTCTTAAGCAGCAAACTTTAGAAAATCGTTTATGTGTATCTCAGGGTCTAGCGCACAAATCATAATAGTGCCTACGCAAATGAAAGGGATTTTTCTGGGATGGTTCTGCTATCTGACACCAGCCCTGCGTCTCGGAATTTTCTGGCGTTACCGCTGAGCTGATGAGTTTGATGCGCAGCTTACTGGCGTCCTACCTCTGCTATAAATTTCGTTTTAGTTCCGATCCCTGCATCTCATTAGACAATATCCCTTTAATCATAATTCGATGTGTACCGTTTTTTTGTTCCTCATTTTGCTAAACTTGGTGTGCTAAGGTTCCCCAACTGTATTCCTGAAGTATGGAAAGCGGGCTTTCAAACCCCTCGTTTACCTGAGTACTGCTTACAGGCTCACAATCATTCCGAACGCAGAGCTTATTGGTTCACGAAAACACCGTTAGGGTAGTGATACCCCTCTGATTTTGTTCTGTTGCGAAGACTATTCCCCGCCCATCGTCTTTTGCTCTCAGTTTGGACTTCACTGGGTCATCGAAAAAATTTCATTTTTGCCTCTGCTTTCAGTTCATTTTTTACCCCTTTTTGATCATTTAGTCTCAAACATTGCTTTTCTTTGAATCCAGCTTGCTTCCCAGTCCCAAGAAGGAAAGATGGTCCCATTCTTTACTGAATTTAACTTCTCTTGAATGATATCTTGTACTGTTTGAAGTTCCAAGGTCATAGTTACCTGTTCCTCTCCTTGGTCTAGAGGGTGAGTATGTGGCATGCATCAAGCGTGACATAAAAACGGATGCTGCTCTCTTTGAATGATTACTCATGTTTTGTTGCGATTACGAAATATGAAGTTTGGATGCTATGTTCGTCATTTGGAGGGTCCTGGTCATCAGTGTTTGCGCAGTATCACTAAGATTAGGTGGAGTGATCGCATGACCAATGTGCTGATTGTGAGTAATAGATGCCCTGGTTCAGCAAACACTATCAAAGCTGGTCTAGGTTAATAAATTTTTTGTTTGGATAACGTGTTGCGTGGAGTGGACACACGTCTACCGTACCGTATCCTACTTTCCGTCCACCCCTTGGAGTGAGATAGGCCACGTGAAAGTCACCAGATGACATGGGAGCGTGGAATGGGCAATGTATGACAAACTTAAGTGAAGTATGCCTCATATCTTCATGATTTGGGTTCAGAACATCCGCCAACGAGTTGGATGGAGACATTGAAGGATATGGCAGCGAGTCGTAAGCTGGAAATAGTGTCGTCGTTTTCTGTCTCATTAGAACGATTGAATGAAATGTGCGTTTGTACAGCCAGGTTACGTTTCATGCGCCGAATACTATAGCATTCTTTTCTTTACTCACCCATATACTTCCACTATCTGTCTACCATGCGCATTCATTCTGCTACCAACACTAGACTGTGTGAGAAAATCATTGGTCAGTTAGACTCACGTTGGTGTTAAATCCCTAACGATGATGATTACTTTCATGTTTTCCCTCTCCGTGGTTCTGATGGTTATTCGAATCCATCAACCAGCGACTCAGCTCACTTTCCTCAGTCTTATCTACAGCCATGAAAATTGCCTTCAAGATAACTACACCGCGCGTTCATGAGTGACAGCCAGTATAGATTTCGTCGCCACAGGTCTGTCGGCGGCCTGCTGGCGTACGTTTCGCTTACCTGGCTCTTAGTGGTCAATAGTTGCAATGATTTGCGCTTGGTGTCCTTGTACAAATGTATCCATTCCTTCTGACACGGAAAACTATTGTCGAAATTGCCTGGTTTTGATTTTTCTTTTTTCCTCTGCTCGCACCTCTCCATTGTAGTTGGCATAGACAGTGTGCTGTTAGACGTACTTGAGGTGGTCGCTTGCTTCCTCTGCGATTCCGTACCTTCTCGCTACCAACTGACTGCGCCACACGTCTCGTCTAGATATTTTCTTCGCACTTCAGTATACGAAGCAGCTCAAGCTGTGGGTCAAACTGGTGTAGGAATGATTTTGAATGAGAAGGGTGAAGCAGCCCTTTTAGGCTGGATCCCAGTTAACAGTCGCTTGTGTGCCATGAGACTGCAGGGATCAGTCGGCGTCCGCAAGGATAGTAGTATTCAGCGCAGTTTATTTGTTATCTCTGCATACGCTCCAACAGACTGCAGCACTGGTTTGCGAATCGATCAGTTTTATGACGAACTCGTTACTCTTGTTCGGAATAGCATTGGCTCTGACATTGTAGTGGCGGCAGGTGATTTTAATGCACAAGTTGGAAAACTGAGTGCATCGGAATCTTGTTTAGGTGGGTGATGCGCCTTGCCTGCTCAGCGAATGGATAATCGAAAAAGACTTCTCCAGTGTTGTGCAGACAGTCATTTATTCCTATCTGATACCGATTTTCTGACACAGTTCGCATCGCATTGCGACATGGCGCTCGAACTCGACAGGTACTTTGAGTCAGATTGACCATATCGCAGTTAGCTATCGTTTGCGCGGTTCTGTCCAGAACTGTAGATCGTACTGGACCACGTAGGTCGAATCGGACCATGCGTTAGTTTTGTTGCGATTTTTGCTGCAGCAGAATTGCCATCGACGCGGGCCACAAACGCGATTGGCTGTCGAACGTTTGTCTGATTCTGCTGTTCGCAACAGCTACGAACAGAAACTATCCGAGGGGCTAAGAACTGCGACCAGTAGCAATGTAGATGATCAGTGGGATCAAATTAAGCAGGCGATGAATTTGGCAGCGAAGTTCGCCTGTGGTCCCAGACGTAGTATTCATCAAAAACACTGGATCTCTCAAGCGTCGCTAATTCTGATGGAGCAAAAACGCGAGCTGCCTAACTGCAAGGAAATGAATAAGATGCGTCGGCAGTTGCAGCGTCAGTCGACCATGAGCGTTAGGAATGACCGCGAAATCTGGTGGGTTAGGGTAGCCGAAGAAATGGAAGTGGCGTCCGCTTCAGGTAACAGTCAAAGAGTGTTTAAGCTTATATGCGACAGTGGTGGGCAGTGAACTTCGGTTAGTGAAGTCGTGTGCGATAGGACTGGAGAGACCGGCACTACTCAGTGCTCTCCACCGGAGTGGTATGCCAACGAAGTTTGTGAACCTGTTGCGAGCATTGTACTCGCATACCTACGGTCGCGTTAGGGTATACGGTGAACTGTCACGTTCATTCGAAACGACTAGTGGCGTTCGACAAGGGTGTCCCATCTTTCCATTCTTCTTCAACTTCGTCATGGACGAGGTGATGTAAGGTTCTTTAGGAGGTGTCCAGGATGTAGGAGTCGAACTGGGTGGTGGGAGAAAGCTATATGACCTAGATTACGCAGATGGCGTTGCGTGTCTGTTCAAGTCTGCGGCCCATCCACAACGCGTACTAGACAGACCCTCGAGGTCAGTCGCTCGGTTCGGTATGTGCTTTGCACCTTCAAAGTGCAAAGTACTGTTACAGGACTGGACGACAGCAGCACCGAACTTGATACTGGATTGACTAGATTGACCGGGTGAGCAATGTGGAGGTCAGGAATCAAGCAGTAGGTGTCAATTCTGAGAACACCTTATGTCAGCGTGTTGGCTTCAGCAGCATCTCATCGTTTCCTGCCTGTGTAGGTCCACTCCCTTACTTTTGGATATTCATTCTTTTTATAGAAACGTAACCGTGGGGAAGTGGCAGCGGTCAGTGACGCGCGCCTTTTTGTTTAACGCTGAACAATGATGATGATGATTTTCTAGGAGTTACTTCTTTATTCATTTTCTGCGGATCTTTCGTCATTTTGTGCCTTGATCATTCTTTTCTGATCTTAGCTTCATCCTCCCAAACATCTTTTCGTTTCTGCGACATCGCTGACTTTTGTTCTGCCTTTGTCTAAAATAAACAGGCTTGATAACGCGCATGGTGCCTCCGCAGCATAATGTAAATGATATTGCAGAACGGAGACAGACATTAAGTAAAGAATAACACACCATAAGAAACAAACCGTTTTTTTTTGTTTTCACTGTACACATTTTGTGATTTTTGTGGTTGGTTTCGTATTATTTCTGGGGAAATAAGTTCCACCGACAAGCTATGCAACATTCGCGCCGCTGTTTTCGGTTCTGAACCATATCTGTCAGCGTCCTCAGCCAACAACAAGCCTCATCTTTTGAGACCAAACTGAATTCAAGGCTGAAGCTAACTTCCCTCTAACCATACTCCAAATCATTACCTGACCGCCGCGTCGCTTCTCCCAGCCTTGTCAAGCAAGTACAAAAAGAGCACGAAAAGGCGGACGATGAGCAGACATACGCACTACGTGTCCAAGCCACCAAAGGGGATGTAGAGCGCTTACCTTGGTCAGCACAGCTGTCCGCACTCAACACAAGACGGCGTACCTTGTCATTGCTCATCCGATGTTCCCGCCAGACACGAGCAATGCTTCGGAGGCATCGGTGGTGAGAAATAGAGAATCGCCGGACATTCTCGACACGGATAGGCCAGGTCTCGCAATCGTAAAGTAGACCACTACAAATTGTGGTATTGTGCACCTTCCGCTTGAGAGAAAGTAGGATGTCATGACGGCACCACAAGTGTCGTAGGTATGTGAAAGCTGCTTTGGCTTTCAGAGTTCGTTGTGACTTATCCAACACCTCGGCTAGGTGTGATTAGGCTTTCAAGGTGCTTGAAGCTATTGAGTACTCTGAACGATCACCACAAAGGGTGAGTGCAGGCGCAGACTTCTGTCAGTCTCAAAGAAGTTCTTCATATTTTTAAGACAAAGCACATACCGTACCTTGAGACCTCAGTCGCCAAGCGGTCCAACACACATTGAATTGTCTGTGCAGTGTCACTCATCAAGACGATATCATCGCTATACTCTAAGTCAAAAACTGTACCGTGTGAGGAGTTCAACACCACCGCTTAAAAGACCAGATGAAACATTCTGTAGAACATCCTTTATGACAAAGTTGAGTAGAAAGGAGAATATACTGCAGCTTTGCCGTACTCCATTGGAGACGACGGAGGGTGGCCAAAGCTAGTCATAATCCCTAACCCGACCTGACGTATGACGGTACAACACTTTCAGGACCGACATAATTGTCAGGTAGTTTATTTCTCAACAAACTGTCAATGCAGACCTGTCAACAGACTCGAAGGCTGTGCGAATGTCCAAGAACACGATGACCGTTGGTCTTTGGAGAGTAAAACGGTGCTCTAACACATGCCGGAAGGCGGAGATTTGGGGAGACATCCACTACCAGCGCGAAAGTCGGCCTGGCGGACGAAAGCAACTTTAACTCTACCGGGATTAGGCTAATACCCTTATGGTTAGTGCAGCCACTGTGTAAGCCAATTTTGAAGACGCAGACAAAAATCGACAGTCCCCTAGTGTTATGGTCGATGACCATTCTGAGGTTTTGGTGCCGCAGATTTCATTCCTGCTATTAATTTTCTTAAAGAATCTGTCCTTTTCTCAATATTTCGAAATTGACGTTATTTTAAATATTGCACGGTTGAATATTTTTATATGTCCACGAAAAGACTCATAAAAGCCCTTTCTGTGATTGTCTAGTCCACACATCGGTCAAGGCCACCCAACAAAACTCACTTGAATTCTGACTTGTGTTGGTGGGTCACCAATAAACGCGTGTCAGTACTCTGTGTTCGTCTTCTCTCTTCCGCTAGCGGGCTGGGCTGGCTCTCCGTATTTCGCGTCGCTTGCTGTTCCGTGTGGTCGCTCATTCAAATGAGCAGCAATTCGTCCCATTCGTTGTGCGACTACGGGCTTCGAGTCTTAAGCCCGAACTTTTGTGTCTCCAACCGGTGTGTGTTCGTGTCTTACTAGACCATGGGCTGTGTGTTCGTTCCTGTGATATCGTGCGTCGTGAGTACTTGTGTCTTGTACTTCAGTGTGTGCATAGCCCAACCAAACTCGGCAACATAACACCTAGAGATCTTAGAGAACAAAATTCTAATCGGTTCCATTCCTCCTCCATCTTTAAATAAGGCTGAGGAAAGCCCATCGCGCTATGAAGTCTTAAGGCTTGGATTTCCTTGAGGAGCTCCGCCTCAGCTGGACTTTTATCGGAGTGGCTGTAGGAGATAGATACCATCACATCATCATCATCTACATACGCCGATTTAAACAAAAGGCAAGCTTTACTGACCGATGCATTTTCCCAAAGGCTACATTTTTCTATGAAGAGTGGATTCGAAGGAAATAGGAGTGGACCTCACACAGCAGGAAAGAATAATACTGCTGCAGCCAACCACGAAACAACACGATCTAACTGCACAATACGCACGCGTTTCAATCATCTGATTCGATAGAAAATGACAACCCGACCCGACTATTCACAGTGTCACTGCCATCTAACTCCTTAAGTTCAATCACAGCCAGAAAGCTCGACCAAGTCCTTCGGAACCCCAACCACGAAGGCGTGATGACCTATTTACCAACGTAGCTGTACATTTTCTCTATCCGCACGTTGCCACAGTCATTGTTGCCTCCAGCATTGGCTTCTTCATTCCTTAGGAGGAACTCAAAATTACCGGACACAGATGGTAGCGAGGTCGAAACAACACGTGAGAGCCCACCGCTTAGTTCCACTAAGTGTGGTCATACGCGATATAAAGGGTTTCCTGGAAGCTAATACGTAGTATAAGAATCCTGACCTCCATATTACTCACAAGGCAAATCCATCCAATCCTAGCGATACTAGGTAAACATCGATGATCGAAAACTCACGGAGGACAAACACCTCCCACACGAATATTCCGTGTCTCGCAACGGTACAACAGAATTGAGCGCACTGCGGCACAGTAAATACGACCTTTCAACTTCAGTGAAATATCACATGGACGCCACAAGTGCTTCAATGCCGCGTAAATTGCCCGCAGCCCTCGATATAACGAACTACTCTACCTCCAATTCCCGAACTATCCATCGATTGGACCACGCAGACTACCAAGGTAGGTGAAACGGTCCGCCATTGTTATTTCCTCTCCATCTAGTGACAAGTTCGGGACCTCTTTCGTCCAGTCCTGCAACACTATGAAGGTGCACAGCGCATGCCAAATCGAGCAACCGACCTCGAGGAATCTATCTAGTGCGCGTCGCCCATGGTGCGCGGATTCGAACAGGCACACGACGTCCTCTGTGATCTAGGTCACACAGCTTCCTTCCATTTCGCAGTTTGACTCCTACGTTCTGAATATCTCTTAGAGCATCTTTCATTAGCAAATCTCTCCTCCCTGCCCATTCTACAATGGTTGAACAGGAATGGAGAGATGGGACACCCTTGTCAAAACGCAGCCAGGTCGTTTTCGGAATGCACACTTGATAGTTTCACCTCGATAGACCCTAACGCGACCGTGGGTATGCGAAGTACAATGCCTCGCAAGGGTCACTCATGAATTCCGCTGGCATACCACCCGAGTGGAGACAGACTGAGTAAGTGCCGGTTCGATTCCACTGAGTTGAATGCACCTTTCAAGTACAGAAAGACTACGATCGTAGGAGGGCGGTGTGTGTCTGGCAAGCTTCTAGTGACTGCCTAAGAGTGAATATCTGGTCGATGCAACCTCGACCTAGCCGAAATCCGGCCGGTTGTTCGCGGATTTTACTCTCGCGAATCGGTGTCAAACCGTGCAGCAATGACGAAACCAACACCTTAGAAACTATCGGCAATTAAACTAATCCCAACTCCATGATTTGCTCGGCAGTACTCCGTGTACCCTTCTGAAGATGGGCATAAAATCATGACTTGATCCCACGATAACCGAAATGCACTGCCTCGTTCCAAATATCACGAAGCAAAGGAGGTAAAATGATGTTCAAATCACACTTCTCCATCCAATTTGAAAGAAACTGGGGGAAGGTCGTCGGACCGGCTGCTTTTCCTCTCTTCAGAAGTCCGAATATTCGACTCCACTCCACATTCGTTGGGGGCATCAAGTGACAACCGAGTCTCAAATTCACAGGCTCTAGACGTTCGGACTAGATACGATAGCCTACAACTGATCTTTGAAGATGCTCTGCCCAACGGTCCAGCTCTTTCCTGTCTACCACGGGATGAGCTCTCCATTCTTACTCGCACACGCGGCCCACTTCACCTAACCGAAAGTTCGACGGGTGTTCCGCCCACCGCTGTCGCGTATAAGCTTAAACAGTCTTTGACTGTTACCTGAAGCGGCCGCTTCCCCATCGCTTTGGCTACCCTAACCCACCAGATTTCGCAGTCATTCTTATGGCCCATCGTCAAATGACGCTGCAACTGCCGACGCACCTTATTCACCAGTTTGCAGTTGGAGAGCTGGCGTTTTTGCCCCATCAGACCCAGCGACCCTTGCGAGATCCGTTGTTTTTGATGAACGCTAGATCTAGGACCACAGGCGAAATCTGCTGCCAAATGCATAGCTTCCTTAATTCGATTGGTGTGATTGTTCGCGCGG
>LUCM01009890.1:27608-42206 GCA_008360955.1 Fasciolopsis buskii | reverse complement strand
CTGGCCTTAAGGGAGACTGGCGCAAATGGCCAGCTAAATTGTTCGAAAGTTCTCCCCCCAGAATAAAACGTCACTGCTTATTGTTGATAGAAGAATCATCAGCTTCACAGATCCTGTGAAGCAGCTCGAATGAAGTGAAACAGCTTAAGGGAACTTCCACGGTGGCAGCATGTTCTATCTCCGAGGCTCGTTGAGACCAACAGATCCCGCGATCCATACGCAAGCTTGGACGTGGTTCACGTCTCGTTACCAACCGTGTTTTCTTAGACTCGCTACCAGCCCGAATGAACTGGTGTGCGTCAAGAAGACGCAAAATGAGTTATCAGCCTTGAGATCCAGGCGGTTTCAAAAAGCGTATGAGTAGATGGCCAGAGCTCACGATGCCAGCAGTAATGCAAATGGCTTTACCATTTTTGTATTAGCAACCAGCCTTGTTGTATGTTTTCAAGATGAGGCAACCATAGGCTTTCATCCAGTACGCTTCAAAAGGTATGATAGGCGGATCGGATCCGATTCCGATCGCCTGCCGCAATTTAGCCGACTTTGCCCTTGGCGTTTTACAGAAAATCTCCATTTTCTGTTCACTGAGCAGGCAAGGCGCATCGCCCACCTAAACAGGCTTCCGATGCACTAAGTTTTCTAACTTATGCATTAAAATCACCTGCTACCACTACAACGTCAGAGCATCTCTTCCGAACAAGAATAACGAGTTCATCATAAAACTGGTTGTTGTGCATGTCAGTGCTGCAGTCTGTTCGGGCGTATGTAGGGACCGCTTCAATCTTCGCACTTAAGACTATTCATGCACCGCGTTGAAACAGCTTTAGCTGCTTCGTCTCCTGAAGTGCGAAGAAAAAATTCTTGACGAGACGTTTGGCGCAGTTAGTTGAATTACTCTGCTCGAATCCTGAATTCGTGTTTCACTCACGCAGCAGACATCAGTCGAAAGTGATCCCACTGGGCACCGCGGTCCTGGTTATCCTGAGCAACGACCGATGTAGTATGGAATTACTTGTGGGCGTGTAACTCATTCGAATGCAAGGCATTCTTGATGAGCAACCAGTCCTTGTTGATGTTTCAAGATGGAGGCAACCATAGGCTTTCATCCAGTACGCTTCAAAAGATTGATAGGCGGATCGGATCCGATCCGATCGCCTGCCGCAATCTAGCCGACTTTGCCCCATGCGTTTTGAGCGAACAACAAAGCACATGGACAACCCGGTGCAAAATAATGCGTGGTCAGATTCGAGGGAAGTGCTTCAGTACGACCGACAGCTCGGCCATTTGTAGTTAATAATGATGTGGTCCACCGCTGGCTCAAAGAGGGTGGACGCCAGGTGGCGTTCCGGCGGTTGAAACGTCGAGGGTTTGAACACGGGGACAACAACTGTTCTCTGTTTTCAGAAAGACAATCTCCAATTTGGATGAAGGGCTGGTATCCACCGGCAATGGTTGATTGCAAGAACAAGTGTAAATTCCACTGTGGTGGTGAGTGGACTAAGCTATTTCCTTAATTGTCCCTATCATTACTCCGACTGACGCTCCTGAGTGATCCGCCGGGTTCTTCAATCATAGCTGTTAAACTTAGCTTCCGTGAACCGGTTTTCCTAATCAGTCAGCAAGGGTTGCGATGATTGCCGATGACTGCAGCTGTTCTCACTTCAACACATTTATTAATCCACCACCACCAGCAGTCACTTCTCAGGATTCGGGTCAGCTTATGTTTTTGTGATTAAAGCATCTCATTGTGTGGCACCCGAGGGGATGGATTTACGAACATCCAACAAGTCAACTGAAGCTCGGGATATTCATCGTCTTCCGGTATTCATGGCCTGGAAGTCCTGTGCAGCAGCTGCCGCTGAGTGTAGGACCTCTCTGATCTATTTCCAGCGTTCTCTCGGGTTATGGAAATTTCGTTCTGACGGTAACTTTCTTGAATGAATCAATCCGAATTGGAGCCTGCTATTATCGTCTAGAATCAGCTGTGGTTTCCGTGTTGGTATGACCACAGACTAGGCGCAAACAAAAGTGAGCGCGAACCAAAGCATGATCTGAGTCTACGGCAGTGGACCAAAATGATATGCAAACTTCGATTAATCGGATGGCAATGTGATCAATTACATGCTGCGAAAGCGAAGGAGGGTGCCAGATGGACCGATGCCGCTTTCTACGACTAGAATGTTTTATTCGCTAGAAACAAACTACGATGTAACCATCTTGACTGTCGGTAGTATCGACCGGGACAGAAAACCGGCCTTTCACGTGCCATTTCGTCTCTGTTGATTAGCGAAGTTGTGCGTGCGGACGTAAAGTACCTATGTTACCCAGGGTTAGTTACACATTTCCTCATTTTGTGACGCCACGTTTTCAGTTGATCTCAACGTGGCTTCTTTCACTCTGTAGGAGGAACGGAAAACAAACCACGGCACGGTAGACGAGTGTCCGTCATATGCAACTCGTGACCTTAGCAACGAAGACTGTTAAGCATAACACGCTGTAACAGAATTTTCTCCGAATCCATACTCAACAGGTGATTCCCAACACTCACATTGATAGCTCGATCACTCATCCAAACATCGACGATTGAAACCTCCAAGTGATGAACAATTTCAGCACGCAAACTTCATCTTCCACGATCATACAACAGAAATGAGGGCACTGTGACGCGCCAAACAGGGACTTCTCAACCACAGCGAAATATCACGTCCGCACGCGAAACGCCTCAGAATAATGCAAACCACTCGGGCTTTTCAGTTACGCATGCTCATCTCTAACATCGTGCTGTCACCGTTAGTCAGAAAGCAACAATGGCTAGTTGCTTACCCTTAGGTGCCAAACTCAGAACTACTGACGTCCAGTCGTGTAACGATACTTTAAATTCTCAAGGTCCAAAACGTCGAGACACAGCCCTCGAGTGTCTAATGCATCTTCCGCACAGTCGAACAGGCACACGAGGTCGTTCGGGTCACGCAGCTTCTCCCGATTCACCAGTTCGACGACTACTTCCTGAGCACCTCCCAAAGCATGCTCGATTGCATCATCAATCTCGAGGATAAACAAGAACGGAGAGATGGGATACACCTGTTGAATACAACTCGTCGCTCTGAATGAAATTTACAGCTCACAATTCACCCTTACGAGACCAGGGGTTTGCGGGCACAATGCTCACAAGAGATTACCGGATTTTTCTGGCACACTTCCATTTAAGAGCGCTGAATGGCGCTGCTCGGTCGACTGAGTCGAGTGCACCTTTCAAGTTGAAAAAACAAGATTACCGACTAACGGACTTTGGTACGCTTCAAGCGGTTGGGGTACAGTAAACAGTTGGTCGATGCAACCTCGATCTGGGCGAAGTCCGGATTGCTGTTCGCGGACATCACTGGGGAATTGCTGTCAGACGGCGCAGCATTATCGAAGTTTGGTAGCCTTGGTAGCCATCGGAATGAAACTGATTCCACGATGATTGCTTATGCCCTTCTTGAGGATGGGTACGATCAGCGATTCGCCCCACAATAACGGGTATTTTCGGGCTTTGACTGCCTATTGCTTCTCCCTACCTGGATTATTCGTCCAGTTTGCCAAAACGGATCCATCAACTTGGCAGACTAGGAAAATAGTCAAACCTTGAGCGGCTTAACGACGAGCATCACACCAAATCACCCATTGATGTGGTGTCAGGGGGTGAGTTGCTGGCTCACAAAAATAACGCTTGGTTGGGTAACGTGGATAGATGAGATCGTGCGGTCGAGTGAAAAGCATCACATGCAACAACAACAACAACAACAACAACAACAACGTGGACGAGATCTAGTGATGGATGACCACAGCCACAAGAGACACTGGGCAAGAAAGAATGGTACATAATGTCATGGCAAATGACTGCACCACCAATCCATCCAAAGCACACGAACAAACACGGATACACAGCAAAATCCCCGAGCCGTTATCGACCTTAGTAAGGATGAACGAATGAGGACGGAGTTGTCGTACTTGGAGCGATGGACGAACAGTCGAACAAAAACAAACCTCATATGCGTAACCGGTGGGCAGAGGCGCAAGTCATGCGAATGGAGAGACAAACATATTAGCGGACAGTGGTAAGCCAGACAGACGAATTTATCGCTAGGCGGACATGCACGATCAATGAGGTTGAAAACAGGAGATGGGAAGCAATTGCCGCCGCCAGCGCCGCTAAATCTTTTGCACGCGCTCTCTTCGTCTATCTAACTAAGCCAACATAAACGAATACGTGTGCATGCACGAACGCACGCGGTGACGTCCTGAATTGAACGAAATTGCCCTCAGACCAAAACAACGGCCTACCCACCTATCACTTGGCTATCGATCAGGAATGGAGAAGAGGACGCGATAGCATAGGCAACAGAAACTCCTACTGCTACAACAAACACATAAGGACACGCCACGCTAAATCAAGACGAAGCAGGTTCGGTACAACACGTGAACTTCGACTGGGAAAACAAGCGTGCACACGCGTATAGGCGGGCACAAGGGTGTGAGCTAACAGCAGAGTGAATAGTCTCCACCACCATCTAACCATTACGTCCACGTTGCTTATTCCTCGGTCGCCCCAGTGTATGCACCAGTGTCAGTTCGAATACGGAATATGAGCGCAAGATTCGAATATGTAAACGCCCCAAACAATACCATGACAACAGCAGCTCAATAAAACAGAAATGCTGAAGTGTTTGGTAAACTTGGAATGATATATTTGAGGAGGGGAGGGTTCGTGATGTAATACGGTCGTTGTTTCAAGCTACTTCCGACAGAGGGCAATAGGGACCTCTAGAATCACGCGAATAGTTTGGGCGTTTCCGGAATGCCCTCAATGAGCACGATGAGAAAGAAGCTAATCGTAATGAAATGGTTGTCCATAAGCTACGTGAACACACTAACATTCAATCAGCTATATGAAAACTGAAGCTGAATTTAAGGAATGCTGAGATTCGGTTCATGGATGTATACCAAGACTAGGGTAGAACCATTATTGAAACGTTTATATGGTATCCCTCGATCAATGAAATGGGTTGGAAAAGAATCGGGCAGACCTTTGTTCAGGGGCATGTAGGACCGAGACCGTTATCGGACCCGGTAAGCAAGATTAAACCCCTCTAATAGGATAGTCTGAACCTGAATATTGAAAAATCGAACCAAG
Organism: Fasciolopsis buskii; assembly: GCA_008360955.1. Lineage (NCBI taxonomy): Eukaryota > Metazoa > Platyhelminthes > Trematoda > Plagiorchiida > Fasciolidae > Fasciolopsis > Fasciolopsis buskii. The sequence goes on along the minus strand of LUCM01009890.1, from coordinate 37,033 downwards.
AATACAAACCGTAATGCTTGACAAAAGAAAATTAATGCGGAGTGTTCTGTGTCGCATATTGTTAGAAAAGAAGGAGAGATGGGTGGAACTGAGAACAATAGGCGAACAAAAATGACACATTATCCACTGTTAATCATAAACAGATTCCAAGGACAGACAGATTAGATTATGTGTGACGGTGTATGAGCCATGCGGACGTAAATACGGTGTTCTGAGAAATATGGCAGATGACGAAATGACGAAGTAAATCTATGCTTCATTACCTAAATGCAGCGCAGAGAATCACAGTTGTGAGCACACAAGTATCTACAAATCCAGAAACTATCACCGGAAACCTAGGGGGTCTGAAAAACATATGCTCTTTGGCTAAACTTAAAGAAGGGTTTATCTCGAAAACCAGAAGTTGAATCATTTATGTACCTGAATTTCGATGAGTTTAGACCCGTTCTATTTAGAAGGTTGAAAAACAATCACGGTCGATGACAAAGAAATGGACTGGCTTGCGCACTCACGAGAGGAATTGGCTTTTCGAAATGCGAGCAATTGAGCGATGGTCGACATTATGGGAAACAAAAGTACAGGCTGTCTGGGTTTGGCTACTGCAGCAGACTCAAACAAGCAGTGGGACCAAGTAAAAGCAACATAATTGTTTCATGGTCAACGTTAAAATGAAGAGAAAATTTACATGGGCTACGGCAACATGTCCATGCGGATCTGTCCAAAAACAAATAGTCTGCAGAAGCAATTCTGATGCTATTGGAAAACCCAGTGTCGTTTTTACGATTGAAACAGAATCGTACTATCAAAAGGAGCGTTTGATTTCAGCATACCATTACCGGAGAAGAAATATTTCGGCTCCTAAATGAAAGTGTACTTCCTTGAAAAATGATTCGCCTTGCAGTGTTAACATCTAAATTGCCAGTAAAAATAATGGAAACACTGTACGACTGCCGTCTTTGTTAGGAATCATCAGCAGTGGATATCTATCGCCCCGGAACTGGGATGCGAACCCGAGGGACGATTGTGAGCCAAACGCCTTGGCTACTACGGTAGTCGGGTTGACTCTAAAAAGCTCATGAAACATCAATCCATGATATAGCGCCCATATCATCAACTGGATTTACCGAGGCACAGATCTTTTCGCACCACAGAAACGACTCGTAGTTGACGACGGATTTTCTTCTCTACCTAGTCAAAATCAAGAACTCATAATCAGCACAAACACGAAATCCAAGGAAAGCTGACACTGGCTGAATTTTGCAACGGATATCCATTGCTGATGATTATCAACAAGGGTGAGGAATTTTCCATGATTTCCTAATGAAGTTGCTAGCGTTGATATTGCTTCATTCAATTGGTTGAAATAGCCGTCAGTCAAAAGTTTACTGTCTGCTCAATATACCATTCGGTCATGTCAAAGCAACGTCTTCAGGCAGAAGTAGACGACGTCTCAGCTCCGTCAAAGTTATTTGCAGATGAAACTGCACACTGTAAACATGTTGTCTAATCCGAAATTCGATGCCAAATGCACTTGGCAATACAACGACTACTATATTCGACAGCTTAGGCTCCTCGTTGACTGTGACAGAAAAGTTTAGTCTGTACATCTAATAAAGTTGTCAGCGAAAGCACCAAAGAAATCTTGATTAATACATTTAAAGTAACGTTATACAATGAAGCTCCGTTTCACGATTTTCCCCTTGATGCCATCAGGAAAACAGACCTCATCGCGAGGAATCGAATGACGCCAAAATAGCTACCTTAGGTCTGAGGAAATTCCCGAGATTTACGAGCAGGAAAGTTGATGAAATTTCGATAAACCATGATGAGAAAACATTATTCAAGGTTATACTAAACACCACCGAGAACGAATAATCATGCATCAACAAAAGCCTCCTAAAATTATCACTGGTGGTAATAACAACTCTGACAAGTTTGGATAAACTATCCGTCAGTCGGCAAACGAAAATCAATGGTAGTCCGTCCCAATTCTTAAGATAAACACGAATCAAGCCTTAAAGATATCGAAGGAATAGTTTCACTAGACTCATTTTCAAGGGTTCCCTGTCAATATTATCCAAATGTGGATACATCCAGGAAGCCAGGGAAGAGACCTTAACTTGCCAGCATTCTCATATCGATTTTCTACTCACGGAAATGAACTATGGTTTCAAAAGATCAGCGGTTTGATTTAAGAACTCTTTCATTCTACAGCTCTTACTTCGTCCCCTAATGCCCTAGAGACGTACGTAATGTCCGTTGTGCTCTTACTGTTGGAGTCGAACTTGCTAGCTTCTTCTGTAAACTTCAGCATTTTGGCGACAAAGCTTGGACATTAGTACTTTCGAAATTGCTATGACAACTTATTACCGGAAATGGGGAGCACGTTAGTATGGGACTCAATCACACTCGAAAGAGACTTATATACTTAGATTAACTGGTCGCAGTGACAATGCTAACTGGTGACAGATGCCGATTATCCGATACTGGGAAAGAAAGCAACACATAGTAGAGCTACCAGTTTAGTGGAATGGAAACTTGTTCGGCAAAAAACAAGCGCGGAACGCAAAGAATAACCGTATGAAACAATACTAAAGAATGAAGCTCGTTAAGTGAAGAGCATTCCAAGTGTGTGCGCATAAACACACGAAACATCAGTAAGGCCTCCGCTGCCCAAATTGCTGGACTCGTGGGACTAACTCGGATAGCGCCTACCCGTATGAATATTATGAAACTTCATTTCAACCCAGATTGTACAATCGGCAACCTTGCATGAACCTGCTCCCAGCGAAAGGAAATACGAATAACGATGCAATTTGAGAAAACCAAATGCTATATAGATCAATTACTCGAATTCTCATCACTGGAAGCAATAATAACGGCTTACGAATATTACTGATGTTTCATCCTAAAGTTTTGCGTGACATTTTACGAACTAGTAATTTGAAAAGTCTCCCATCAGCGTAAACCCTTTTCTAATAGTGCCACATATTTTCAAATGTGTTCACATCCGAAAACTCAGGTGGCCATGAGAGAGCCTATCCCTCCATCGTTCTTATAGTGATTCTCGGTAGACAGAACATGCGCCATGCACTCCCCAGGTAAGATGCCGGAACGCTTGAATTCATTCCCCCGAACTTCTTCCGTCTACACTCAACATTTCGACAATGGGGGGCATGGATACTCCCATTTCTCATGTTACATTAGCCTGCCTTGTTCCTTTCTCTAAACCGATCATTTTTGAATTGTCGTGATATCGTTATTGTTATGGGTTTGGATCGTCCTTCATCCAAAAGTGCACGGGCAAACACGTCGCGAAGAGGATGGCCGCAATCCAACCCGCACAGGACTCGATGTCCCAGTGCTAACGCGAGACCGTGCATGTGCCAACTATTCAATAATGGGGTTAAATCGATACCCTCAGCGAGCTGACTCATCTGTAAGTGACGCCGAGGGGTTTTCACAAATCACATGGCAAAAACCTGATGACTGTGTTCGACCACATGCAGTATGATTTATAAGAATCCAGTGACTCAACAGATGGAGGGGTTTTGAGGCGTTGTGTACATTTTATCGTGTCTGTGTTTCTTCTATTAAATTTCCTAATTTGGTAGACTAAACGGCAGCGAGACGATCGGCAAAGTCCATACACCAACTTTATTAATTGGAGGTTGTCCACACGCCGCGAAAGCTAGTTGACCGGTGGCAAGGAACAAAGTGAGGAACATCAGACACCATAGCTGAATTGAGTCTGATTCTTGGATCTATCGGCCCCAGATTTGAAGTGAGCTGCTTATAGACCTATATGGGAAAGTTGCGAACAACGAACTTCCGTTATAGTGCAGGACAAAAGCAGTGATTTAAAAGTCTTGAAGGAACCGCCCTCATTACATTATAAGAGCAAACTGATATCTACTATCATCACCATCCTCATGAAGCGCTAAACATCAGGAAAAGCCCCACTAACCAGTCTTTCTCACCTGGTTACACATTGCAACAACAGGAATGAATATATAGTTCGCGGTCTTATCTTTCCGTCTCTAGTCTACTGGTCGAGGAATTTTTGGTTAAAGCAAGTGAATTAAACAAACAGGGAGACATTACGCCAAAAATGAAACCAAACAAAAAAAACACGGGGCACTTGATTTAAAAAATGGTCAGTCTTCTTATTTCCAAAAACGCAGCATAATGATTAAACGAGTAAAAATCGGTGCTTATTTTACCATGTTTGGGAAGAGATAGCCTTGATGTACATGGAAACCGATAGAGATGGTCGGATTATACGGATCGTCCTAAATGACAAATAATGGAAGAGTTAAAAAATACTACGGCATAAAAGAAACGGCTGTTTCAAGAGAAAAACTATACTATTCACAGAACAGCTAGAAGAAACGCTGTAGTATTCATTTCCCGTTGTTGAGCAGACTTCGATACTCTTTAGAAGTCACTACCCAACGCAAGCCAATGGCGCTAGGTTCATAAACACCGGTGTTTGACAGTCAAAATGTGGGAAATAGTGTAGAAAAGCACATCAGATACTGCCAATGTGCAACTAGCCGATGAGCGGCAACCGGCTTTGTTACACACAGGTAACTGTCGTAGACACGGTAATTATCCTGATACGTCTCTTCATTACCTTAGAGTAAGCACTGTGCGAAAATTCAGTGACAAAAATCGGAGCAAACAACAAAATCTGATAGACGTACTTTAGCGGATGCGTCACAGGCGCCGGATACAAACGTCCGATTGTCCGGGGCAAGGCTTAGACTCATCACATCACCAGTATGCCCGGTAAAGTTAGCGATTTGTTGCCCAGTTTCTATGTCCCAAAGGCCACTACATAGGATTTCGATAATAAAAAGAGGAAGCGAAATGGTGATGACTAGGGAAAGGGTTGACGTAACCGTATACTCACGTACATTTGATAATTATATCAAGATGTTTGGATAGTAGGACAAAATTAAAAATATCATTTCCTCAGACTGAACAAGAAGAGTGCGACAACATCCTACCATGTTATAATGATAGCATCACGTCACGAAATACCATGCACTTTCATCGTCAATTTCTGTGTGCATTTGACGAGTTTTTTTAGTTCCTCTCTGAATCTATCTTCTGTTTAGCTACTTCAATGACCGTAAATCAAAAAAAGCTTCCCGATATGAAGCTAGAAACGAGATAACTCGCAGAAATGCTGCTCAATGTTCAATCTCGTTCGAATCAATCTGCAGAATAAACCATGAAGAATGAATGACCACCGTGAACGGTATAAATTTTACTATTAGATGTCAGAGCGAAACTTAACAGCGAAAGTCCGTACCTATACAATACAGATTCCATGAAAATTACCACTGAGCACATTGAGAAAACACAAGTTGGCAAACAAGCTCGTTTTCAGTGATTCGTACGCATGCCATTACATCACTATATATATATATATATCTTGACAAAATATTTTCACTATAGGAAGGATTGCACTAGTCATTTACAAATATGGGTGGGGAAGGGATTTGTGGTGTTAATTGTTTTGTTGTCTAGGGTTTGTATTGGGACGGGGGGTGGGCCAAGGGAGTTGAGGCGCAACCACAAATCCCTTTCCCACCCATATTTGCAAATGACTAATCCAATCCTTCCTATAGTGAAAATATTTTGTCAAGATATATATATATATANGTTTATACGTGGTATTAACCGTTCCTTACTAAATCCGAGACCCAAACTGTATTTACAGTAATTCGTAAATCTTGATGAACTACTTGTTAATCTGTATTCTGAAAACGAGCTTGTTCGCCAACTTGTGTTTTCACAATACAGATTAACAAGTAGTTCATCAAGATTTACGAATTACTGTAAATACAGTTTGGGTCTCGGATTTAGTAAGGAACGGTTAATACCACGTATAAACTATCAGCTCGGGCCTTGTGGGGGAAAAACTAGTCTTTTTATACCAAACATCTTGCAACTGACGTATTTCAAATAAGGGGGCGTAGCGAGTGACGGTGGCCAAAGGAAGGAACAATGACTGAACAACACAAAATGGGTACGATCAAGATGACAACGTTACAAGCCGCCAGGTCCCATTGGTAGCGATCACCAGACTTCGGGTGACGTTATGCCCAGTTGACAACAACACCGCAGTTCACAAGGCAGACGCAGCCACCAACAAGGTTACCGAGTTTCGACGCTTTTTTACTCACCTCTTGCAGTGACTGTGCCAAGCACATGCGAGGACTCAACAAGGTTTAATGACTTATTGTAGCTTGCCACAGGCTCAAACCAGGCCAGTATTAACTTTAAGGAGGGGGTGGGTGAATTTTTAGCATTGCACACATCTATGGATGTGAAATCCTAACGAAGACAACAATAAAATGAACTCTGGATAAACACCCCCTTTTCAACCATGTAAACAATTCCATAGTTTTACTAACGTTTTCGTCAAACGACAAGCAGACGAACGATATATGATAAAATGGAGTTTCGTTAAGCAGAGAAACGAGCAGATGGGCACGTGAACTTCGAATGCAGAAGTACATCGTGGAGAGAACGATGACGCTCTCAACGTAGAACTTTTAAACTTATTGAAATGCCCAGACAGAATAGCCTTAACAAGGACATCTTTGGATTTACTAATGTTCACCTCAAATGCGCCGTGGATCCTGTTAGCAAATAAAGATCCCCTTTGAACAGACCGGAGAAAACAAGTAGAGCAATAAAACCAGTCGTAACATAAAAATCACCATAGGGGAAATGAATACAACCATTGCTGGAGGGAGAAGTTCAATCAGCGGACGCATATACGACGAACAAACAACGACCCTTTAATCGACTGCAATTACCATGCACAGAACCACTCAACCGAACTGCATAGGAAAGACCGCTGACTAGGACCCAGTGCGTGCTCTGCTGGCACGCTCACATCGATTCAAACGCCAACCTGACCACAAGCGCTGGAAACCGGATCACTGGACATGCGAAGAGAATGAAGTTGCTCCTGGGCTACGAAGTGCAATTACGGAATTGAGATCCTGCATGTGCGTTTCGCAGAAGCGTAAATTTACTTCCAAAACTTCAAGTTCAAACTAGGGCAGCTTGTCACAATATCTGACTGAGTGTACAGAGACTGAAGGTACTCAAGAGAAGTAACAATACAGGGTTAGGTAATGCACCCGCAAACTACTTCTTTCCTTTCCACCAACGCTATCATTACGTAAATCCATCGAGCCTCAATTCTTCGGGGCACCTTGAGCGGTCCACTTTACGGAAGAATGTAGGTCAATGAGCCTCCCTAAGGAAAGAAAACCGCAGGCTTTGGGGAGCGACAATTCGCGGCTGTCCACACTATAGAAGGGGTTTTTCTCGGAGAACTCTAGTCAGAGTACTTGATTCAAAAGTCTGACGTACAAGAAAGCTCTGAGCGGAAGCCTACCTATCACTATCCATCCTAATCAATGAAATGAGCGGGAGTCTTGGTTATCCTGCACGACGACCGGTAGATGGAATTTGTTGTTTGTGTGACTCACGGAGGCATCTGGGTGGGTGCTGATACGGAGTCCAGCCGATAAGCAGACGAACGACCAAGGTTACTTACCAGTCTTTAGTTCTAACAAGAACCTGCCTGCAAGACAGGGGGCGTGGCTGAGTGGAAACCCATTTGCCTTCTGTCCACTCATTTTTCCCAAATGAGTTGCCATCTCAAATCAAACGCCAACCTCGAGAAACAGGAGAATGCTTTGTCGGACCTCTACCCATTGACCTTCCAGGAACATTTGAATTCTTAGAATGACATAAGCCATTCTGTATAGTTCACGGAGGCAGGAGAGCTGTCACAGCACGTCAAGGTCCAAGCTCGCTGTGAATGCGCGCAGATGTGAGTAGTAATGCAATCACCTAACTTCACAACATATTGCTTGAATGCGAGTGGATCATGATGGTAAAAACAACAAATTATTTGAATAATCGTAATGTTAGTATGTATTTTGTTTGGGAAGTTAGGAAAAATTGCTACTGTGGGCTTAGCATGGTTCTTTCACGACTAAGGGAAGCAATATCCAAATATTCAGACGTGAAAGAGAGCGGACTCAGGGTCAGCTGACAACGGTATTCAACTAATCTCGAATATCGAAGGCTTCTTTAAGAATGTGATAACGTTGTCAAACTGAAAAAGGCCAAAAAAGTGGGAGAAATGTGAAGGGGCTTGACGCGCACGTAGTGTGGAGAAAATGTTGCATCGCAAAGAACATCGAAGTTGACAAAAGAGGAGAAAATTTTCCATCATGAAGGAACCTAAAAAGTTGCCGAACTGTGAAGCAGTCGCAGATTAGCCCGCACAAACTAAGGCCAACAGTACTAACGATGTCTCATAGACTGATGGTGAAACGTCGGCGATCTAAATGCCAAGCTCAGCGACCAGAACCTTCAAAGCCAACAACCTAAGTTATCAACAATAATTTCAAATCCTTTGAGAACACTGACTGCGACATACTGCAGACACCATTTTCATAAGAACAGCTCTGGGATCAAAAGAGGAACAAGCACGTGCAGGTGATGGAAATTTCTGAAGACGAGTAAGGTTGTCATGTGAAAACTACGGAGGCGAACTTGAATTTGATTTGTTTGCCTGAAGCAATGGAAGGATGACCGAGTGCATATCTTAGGCCTTAATAGAGGCACACAATGATCACTACTTGGAGCACGAAGTTTCAGGGAAAAGGAACCAAGGGGGTTGGTAACAGTTCTATGTAACATGGAGTCGCCTCCGGTGGAAGAAACGCGGTCGGTCAAATCACAGTCATGGATAGGGTAGATGCATGATTCTAATCACCTACAATAAAATTACAGACTAGCCTCAAGAAGAGGAACAATAAATGGTAGCAAATCGAAGAATGTTGAGGTGTTGTGTTGTCAACTAAAAGGGACAATGTACAGGTTCGTCATGATCGTACTGGTATGCCAGGAAAACCCGAGATGACACCGGGTTAGGAGACATCCCATTCCTATTGTGAATGATATAATATTAATAACACAGCGTTGTTGGTAGATGTAATGCGCCAACGTTTCGACTACCGTGGGTAGTCTTTCTCAAGGCAAGTTTTGATTGTAAAACTTGCCTTGAGAAAGACTACCCACGGTAGTCGAAACGTTGGCGCATTACATCTACCAACAACGCTGTGTTATTAATATTATATCATTCACAATAGGAATGGGATGTCTCCTAACCCGGTGTCATCTCGGGTTTTCCTGGCATACCAGTACGATCATGACGAACCTGTACATTGTCCCTTTTAGTTGACAACACAACACCTCAACATTCTTCGATTTGCTACCATTTATTGTTCCTCTTCTTGAGGCTAGTCTGTAATTTTATTGTAGGTGATTAGAATCATGCATCTACCCTATCCATGACTGTGATTTGACCGACCGCGTTT
>LUCM01009890.1:8896-25221 GCA_008360955.1 Fasciolopsis buskii | reverse complement strand
AGTTGCATATATGATTCGGTGACCTGAATCACATTGCAGCTATATTGGAGTAAGTCGTACATCTCTGAGGTGTAAAATATTTTTGCACTATCGGATTAATCCAAGAACGTCGCCTTGTTCGCCCATGATAACGGTTGGATGAGGTAAAGTTTATTTGTGAATCAGCGTTTCGCCAGGTGGTTTTATAAATGACGAAGTGTCGTCAAGTATACAGAAGTTTTGACTTGCTTTGTGATAACTGTTTCGTTGGCGTGACATCCGCTGATCGACCAAAGGTCGAGTATGTCTACAACAGTAAAATCAGTCTTTCTATACGTACAAGAAACGTAAACGTTGCGGAGGGTACCGGGAGAATTACATAAGAAAGGCTGGTGTTAGGCGCAGCTTATTGGGTTGACCTTGAGAAGAAGTGCTGAATTTGCTTAGCTCAGTAAAATTGGAACATGTAGTACGCAAACCCAAAGGTTGACTTTCGGGTCGTACAACGTTCTTCCAGATAAGTGACGATCAAGAGGTGAATACGGACGACCAGCTCATGACGGGAAAAATTACATGAGAACTCTAACCAGTGAAATGCCTGGGGTGAGTGCAGTTGGACCAATTAGTTACGGCCCACGGGAGCCTCCCAATGATTGGTCAGAAGCAATCAGTTCTAAGGCTTTGTATATCCTCATCAACACAAAAATTTCACTTACTCAAATTCCCTGTCTGTTATTTCTTATTCGCTTGGCTTTGAATTAACCAATGCTGCAAGGTGGAAACTAAGGCCAGAGCACGTCGGTGTACGGTTGTTAAAACTGAAACTAAACTGGAAAATGATAACAGAGTTCATAAATGCTTGTGATCTTTCATAGGCTGAACAATTTCAGTCTAAAATACCATGGACGCTGTGGGTATGAGACAATGGGAAAGCTCTAAGCGGTACTGTGTCAGTGGTGCCTGTACTAAGAGCGTGCAGAGGAAGATACGCATCTTAAATCATATTTATGCACAGAACCCGCTACGTTTGTTGGTAACTTTGTGAAAAGACTGCAGTAAGCTTTACTGCGTAGAAATATGGTGAGAAAAACTGTTGCCGGCATAAGCCATAAGAAGACATGAAATGATCTGGTGAGGAAGTCCAAAGTCAGGATAAATTATGGTATGGTTTAAAAGTCTGGTAAGGTTACGTTTATAAGTACATCGCGATACTAAACTGGGTTCTGATAACTTAATGGTTGACGTTAGAAGGCACTGTTGAAAACATGGACATGTACCATCATTCGGACGACCGAACCTAATGAAGCTAACGACTAAGTTGTGCGTGACAGGCCATTGTGAAGTTTCAGTGATGCCACGCAGAAATTTGAAAAAAACTAAATTCCATGTGCATCACAAAACAAATACAATCATCCACGTTCTTATTAAGGGTTTCTTTATGAGCCGAGATAGGATGGATAAAAGCGGCAACGTAAACAATGAGAGATGTTCAGGAGTATCAGAGATAGAAGCATCAGAGGGGACGTTTCCGATTTTTTATTACACAAAATGAATTACAGTCAAAAAATATAAACCCCAGAATCAAACGATGTACGGTAAGAGGGGATGCGTGTAAGAAACATTCAAATAGGATTCAGGTTGTTGACTCTGGTTTCAAAAACAGAAAGACTTTAGGTGGTTGAAAAAACGGAAGAAGGAAGGGCGCTCCAAAACCTTTTAGTGCAGGGAATAAAGGAAGATTGAAATAAGGAACTGCCGAAGCAAGTACAAAAGACCAGAAACCAAAATAATAGCCAGAGAAAAAAAGACACTGAAGCAACTGCTCGGTGATGAACAGGTGACTGCAGATCTGAAAACAGGGAGGGATTACCGATCAACCGAACAGCTCTTCGTTGAATCCCATCAAAAGAAAGAGCGGTAGAGGAAGCTCCGCTCCACACATGACCGCAGTATTCATGTGTGGGGCGGATTTGCGCTTTGCATAAAAGGAGATGGTGAGTGTAAAAAGGTGTCTGGTGCAGAACAGAAAACTAGCTTTACGCGCAGCACGAGAGGAAACTGGTAACAAAACTGGAGACCAACAAAGTGATCGAGTGGAATGAAAAGAAGTCGAGCCAAAATTTAACTGCGGAGGATAAAAATGTTTGAGTGAGTCAGAAAGGAGAAAAGTCTTGGGACGACTGAAACATACAAAGTTAGCAGAGCTCCAAGCAGAGATTAGCCCCAGATCGGAAGCAAGTGATGCACCAAGATCAGTACGATTATGCTCGATACTGATAATGACCTGATGAACACTTGAGTAGGAAAGAAAGCAATGAATAGCGGCACTAACGACAAAACAGTGAGGAGGAATGGATGCTGACATAAAGCCATCATTAATGAATAGAAGAAAAAGGGTGACGCAAGTGTGGAACCTTGGTACACATCAGCATTCAAAGAGAACGGCTGAGACAGAATCCTACCGATTGGTACGGAGGTTGTCTGCTTTCTTAGTAAAAATTACCTCCACGACACGAGAGCCGGATGGAACCCGAATAATAATTTCGACAGCAGATTTTCATGTCAGACTCGATCGAAGGCCTTGAAAATGTCCAGTGAGGCCGGAGAGATTCTTCGTGATTATCGAGGGCAGCGGACCAAGAATGCGAGATAACAGCTAGCAGATCGCCCGTAGAACAACGTAAGTGAAATCTATATTGGTGATCCCTCAGCAAACCTTGGCGTTCGAGGAACGGACTCAACCGGTTTGGAAGGCTTTCGAAATCACAGAATTAAGGGTGATGGGTCGATAGTCGTTGGGTCTCCAAATCCCGTGATAGGAAAAATAATTGCATTCTTCCAAGGAGAAGGGAAAGCATTTTGGTTAAGAGAAGAGAGACCGCAGTATGGTGGATAATTCTGGAGCCTACGTTTTCACGTCAATGGATGGAACACCATCTAGACCGAGAGATTTGGAAACGTGCAGACTAGAAGCTGATGGACCTTTTTGGTAGCTATAACAAAAAAGAAGAGCTGGAAACGTAAGAAGGCGGAGAAGTAGGACTGAGTGATGTGAGGCAAACCGGGTGGTAAAAACATCTGTTTTGTCAAGCGAGTCGCAGACTACAGAGAGGTAAGAATTGCGGATGGGAGAAAAGTTGAAATAGCGAGAATTGCAAGGGACCAAAATAATCTGTTACCGGTAGGGGATGACGCTAGTCATTTAGCCTTGTGGCGCGCGAAGCGATCCTTAGCCCTCTGTATGATGAGCGGACATCTGTTCCTAGCTCGAACAAAAAAGATAACGGGATGCGTAGTTGGATGAGCAGTGCCACCGGCGGTGAGCAATTTTTCTAATAGTTAGTCATTGCTGTGCACGTTGAAAACGGTAATTTGAAAACTGGGGTCGGCTGAAGTCAATGTTTCAATGTTTGGAGATAATAAGTTGCTGCCACTGAGGGAGCAATAAAAGGGGACAAAAATAATGATAAAAAGATGGAAACCGAATTTTCAACCACATAAATTGGAAATCTCAGTTAGAGAAATTCAGTTGTGAAAGTCGAAAGAAGGCGGCAGGTCGATGGAGAAGCAGAAACGAAGCAAGTATTTAGGAAATGGAAAGTGTGCTCGGCAAAGAAGAGATTTGTTCCGGCTAAAAATAAGGCAACGAAGGAAAAAGAATGGAGAAAAGATGTATGGAGTCAACGTTCCGATCCAAACTACGAATGTTAGTGAGCGCGGCTAGAGTTTCGTGCGTGTTCCGTAGCAGTCTTCTCTCTAAAAAATACCGCAAATACGCTAGTGAAACTGTGACCTGGCAAGTGTGAGCCACCAAAGAAATAAGGCCATAGTTCCATGTAGTCTTCCGCCAACCCGGCAAGGTCAATCAAAAAACATGAACGAGTCGATTAACCGATCACTGGCTCTAATGCCATGCATGTCGCACTTGGTTGCATAAAGGCCAGAGGCGCGCGGTCGAATAAACTGACTCACTGTGAACTGGTCCCCACAGAGGAACCATAGACGACGACGGACAATCAGTGATGTGAACGGGGATTCTGGAAGAGCTGACGAGTGTGGTGAGATTTTCACAAACGTCTTTTTTCTCTTCTCATTTGGTTTTCTTTTTTTCGCCATGGATCTTATGGCGCAACATGTGCATATACTGGTGCAAATACATACCCTTCGAGCATTGCGTGGGCGAGACCGTCTGATTCAAACGATTTTCAGGGGTTTAAAGCAGTAGTATTTCGCAAACGTCAAAAGTAAATGTAAGACGAAGGTTCAAAAAAAGCCGTCTTAAGGTACTTTGGAGACAGCACTCTTCTGCTTTGTTAAGACTAGACTGACAACCTCAGTATTAACAAGGGTTAATATATGTGCGGACGAGCCACCATATAATAGCTTGTTGGTACCAAAATTACTTTTCTGTCCCAGATGATACATAATGCACATTACGATCTGGCAGATTTCTTCAGTTTCTGAACTGTTTAATAACTACATTTCCCATGAACCTATTGTTGTTTGTGAAGCTGTGCGAAGTAGGAATAGGAGAAATGACTTGGGATTGAGGAGAACCAGTAGCAACTGAATAAGACAGTCGAAAATCGACATGTTTGATGAGACCACACCACTAAATCACTGAGATCTGCGTGAGCAAATACGGATGAATTAGTGCGATAGGTCATTTTATGCAACTTTCGAAGATTCGACAAGGTTTGCGATCCCAGCATTGCACGAGCTTCATCAGTGTTAAGTTGGACACTAGTTCCCAGGTTAGCTTGCTACTTGAGCGACTTCAAGTAAATCATACTGGATTCAGTTCCATTCTGTGTTGGCTACAAATAAATCGGCTAGAAGGCTCCGCAGTCGTCCGGTTTACAACCACCAAAGATCTATTGAAGCCTTATATGGTTTTCCACTTTAAGTTCTAGAATCATGGCTGCCAACAGTCAGCCACAAAAGCTGGCATTGCATATCCGAGCTCGATCAGGTGACAACACTATCTACGCACCCGTAAAGCTGTCAGGAACTCAACGCCAACGCTGGCATTTGCGGACGGAATTTCAACATTGGTTCTGTTCCCTACTTCCTCCAAACTTCCTCTCCATTTGCAGTATTTTGCACCGAAACCCAAATCGCCCGATCACCAAACACCATCCACCTTCAACTTCCCAACCTCTGTTTCGTTTCCAAAGCAAGTGACTCTAGTTTTATTCATCAAGTTAGTTGCAACATGCAGATTACTAAATCTTGACTTTTCTATCACGATTACTAAGTCACGATTCCCTCTCTTTAATCACTACTTTTGCCATTCATCGCTCCCACGGTAGTGGTGACTTTTCATTTTTGACTTCCATTCGACTTTCCAACCTCCAGACCCCGATATCATGCTGCTATCTTTCAACATCCACAACCGAACATGGCTAGAAAACTCTTCTGGTGTCTTGCACCAGTGACGTGGAGCTGAACAACTAACTGTTCAACAATCTATTTCAGCACAACGGCGTTCCAACGCGTACATTCGATTGATTTGGTGGCCGTGCTCATACCGACGAAATTAGCCTTGTTTCTGGTCCATCTATCTACCCAAATATTTTCATTTTTCTCAAGGCTGATCGGAAAATCGTGTCACTGCATCCTCCAGCTTCCATCTACCTTAGGAGCCACAACCGTATACCCCAAGACGAACATTCATCTTCGTCATCAAAATCATTTAGCAGTACAGAGCAGGAGAAGCCTCACTGGCCGTTAAATGCTGACAGAAAAACGGATGTGCAAAGTGCGTGAGAGAGTGCATCAACAGGGGCGGGAGAAGAAAGTGTCGTTAGCTGTCATATCCTTCAATTTTTCCAGTCAGGCAGTTGAAGGATCTTCCGGACCATAATCAAGAGGACTTGAGACACCTGCTTCACCGAAGTTTGCTGCACATTTCCTCATTCAATATCGCCAAGTTTTCTGTTGATCTCCATGTAGTTTTTCCTCCCCGTAGGAGGGACGGAAAATGAGTCGCGGTGTGGTAGAGACGTGTTTGTCATATGCAACTTGTGACATTACCAACGAGGTCTACTAACCACGAAACATTGAGATAGAATATCTTCCGAACCGATACCCACTACTATACTTCTAACTTTCATATTCCACACTCGACCACTCCATCCAAATCCTAAGGATAGCATACAGACATCGATGATCCAGGACCTCCAGGCGCCAAACATCTTAAGCAAGCAAACTCTATCTTTCACAAACATACATCGGGAATGGGGGCACTGTGATAGAATACAGACGACCACTCAACGTCAACGAAGTATCAGGTTCAGCATATGCCGCCAGAGCCTTGGGTATATGCTCATCCACTACTGATACCACGCTATCATCCTTCGTCACACAGTTATCGAAGTAAATGAAGCAGTCCACAATGTCCTTCATCAAGCATCAAGTTCGGTACCGCTGCCGTGCCATCTCATAACAACATTTTGAAACTTCAAGATCCAAAACATGTCGAATGAAGCTACCGCCCTCAAAAGTGTCTAGCGCACGTTGCGCACATTCTGTACAGGTGATCGTCTGACTAATCTAGGTCACACGGATCCTCGCCAATCGCCAGTTCGACGCCCATTTCGTGCACAACTGTCAAGGCATCCTCCATTAACTCGTCGATTTCGAAGTTAAAAATAAAAGTATAAAATGTCTTTGTAAATGCACTTGACAGGTACCCATTTACCTTTATATATATATATATATATATATATATATTGCACCAATATCAACGCAACAATATGTACACGGAATTATACAGAAAGTGGGTAGAAAAGGAAATAAAAATAAACAACGACAAAAAAGTTTCTGTGTATTTCAACCGTACACATTTTGTGATTTTTCAGCGTTTCCGGTGTTCACTTAAGAGGGACGAGCTCCACAAACAAGTTATACAACATTCGCGCCATTGACCTTGGTTCTGAGCCAAGGCCGAAGCTGACTTTTTCGTAACTATACACCAAGTCATAACCTGACCGCTGCGTCGCGTCTTCAAGCCCTGCCTAACACGTGCGAAAACAGCACGAAAATGCGGACGATGAGCAGGCATAAGCAATACATGCCGAAGCCACCGAATGCCATGTAGAACGATTACCTTATTCAGAGTTAGGCTGTTTGCACCCAATATACGACGACGAACCTCGTCGTATTCTTGGGCGCCCAAAGACATGCGACCACGATTCTCGCAGGAGGTTAGCGAACTTCTTTGGCATACACTTCCAATGAAGAGCACTGAATAGTGCTGTTCGATCGACTAAGTCAAAGGCGGCTCTTATGCTGAGAAAAGCTAAGATTGTCGGCTGACGATGTCCGCTGCAACTTAAGTCGACACAATCTCGGCCCGGGTGAAATCCCGATTGCTTTTCTCGGACATCATTCTCGAGAATAATTGTCAGAGGACGTAATATTACCACAGCTAGAGCCTTGGCAACTATCGGAATTAAAATGATCCCATGATGATTGCTAAAGTTATTGTGCAGTCACTTCCCGAAGATGGATACAATCATTGACTCGCTCCAGAATAATGGAATACAATTCTTGATCCAAATGTTACGGAGCAAGGAGATAAGTCCTCCTGTCAAAACCTCCCTAACCAGTTTGAAAGGAAATGAAGGAAGGGCAAGCATTTTGGGGGTAGAGCTCAGCCAACTGGGGCGATGTCTGTGAAATTCTGGCTTTCTATAACTGGGATGATCGCTGTTTCGGTTGTCCTATTTCCACGTGTCTCAAACTTCGCTAACATTCTTCTTCAAGGTATGGATCCTTTTATTCCGCATCCTTCCAGACCCGGAAACCCAGAGTTCTCCGAGTGATTTAACCACACACGCATTTGCATTGTTCGCTAGAGGTGTTCAGGATTCCATCGTTGGAGCTGCTCTCCCATTACTGCCTATCACGACCGCTTTAAGCAAACTATGAACAATTGGGCGAGAACCGGAAACCGTGACCCAGGAACATGAAGTAACATAGTTTCGAAAGGTTAGATGTGATGACGGACCTTAGGACAGTATTTCGCTGTTTGCCACTCATCGTCTTTAAAATATACGCTTCTGAGTTGCTTTTTCTTCAATGCTCCTACCCTCCCAATATCATGGAAACGACGAGATGTCCTCTGCTTCTAAATAAGGCGGTAAATTTTGCAAGCACAACGACCGTCCAATTTCCTTAAGATTTATCACCTCAAAAGTGGCGATTGCCAACTGCGATCGTTTTTCAAACCCGAAGGATTACTGAGCGATCGCCAATATGAATACTGACAACGCCGTTTCGGAGTAGACCCGGTGGCCTTGACTCACTCTCCGTCAGCCATACTTGAAAACCATTGAGAACGACATTTGCTTTCGATCAGTATCTTCAAGGCCTTCGACTGAGAAAAGCACGAAGACTTTTCGGAGAAACCGTATACTTTCCGATGTTTCAGACACTCGAAAGGACGATATCAAGCTTCCTCCGTAACCGAATTATTTCCTTTCAAATCTCCCGGGTTCCATGTCACTCGCTTTCTTTGACTATCACTATCAAGGTTACGTATTCGCGTTCACTCTTTTTTCTCTGCTTATTAACAATCCTCTATCAAATAAGTTCAATCCAGTTCAGTCATTCGCAGATGATGCCTCTCCATTGTTTCCTCCCGTAATACACACACTGCCATGCAAACACCACAACCGATGGCGATAGCCGTGCGTCAAAGTTTCGCCGGATTCCCACCTCGAACACATCACCTCCTGGGGTTCATCAGTCACGCTGACTTCTACGCTTTGGAAAATTCCCTTCTTTCTATTTTCCTTAAACCTCTTTCATTCACTCATTTGTTTTCATTCAACTGATCTGCACTCCACAGATTCCATCTCTTCTCGGTTTATATATGACTTCCTCGTTATGCTGACCCCCATTCATATCTCAGCTAGCTTCAGGAGATGCGTGCAAAGTTGGTTTTCTATTTCGTGCCAGACGTTTCATTACTCCAAATCATCCGACTCGCATTCGAACAATTCAGCTATGGGTGTAGTGAGGCTTTGTTTACTCTTTCCGTACTTGATCGGGCTAAACACAAGGCCAGCCGGTGGATCGATGACTTTAGTGCAACATCCAATCTAAAGTCACTAGCCCATCGCCGAGCGGTTTTGAAACATGAGTGGACACATTCCATATCTAATGGGGATCACTTCATGGATGGGACCGGGGATCTTGAGCCCGGAACATGGAGTGTCAGAACAATATGAGGTCACACTAGGTCACGTGTCGTAACGAGATAGACAACATCGAGCTAACCACTACCATCAAAGTGACCAGATTTAGGATTCGAACCCTTTCGCTGACAAACGCATAATCCACCGACCACCTCCGGTCATTGCCTTTTACTATGAACACTACTTCAGCTTTTGTTCTTCTGGGCTTGCTTCGTCAATTTCTTTACCTTAAATCTTCGTCTATAGTTCTCAAACTTCTAGCCATTCGCACCAAGTTTTAACTGAAAAAGTGGCACATCTCTCTTTTAGCCTCTCCAAGCTATGAAATACTCAGTTTATTCATTTTCTTAATCCACATACGATCTCTTTTTCTTTAAACTCAGAGCGAAAGAACTGATTCTTACATGGATGCTACCCATAAATTTTTTACAATTTCATTTGACTGTAGGATTTGTTCCTTACGTTATAAATCACTGTGATTGTAGTAAAGGACTGACGAAGAGCCTATGAGGAACTGTTTCAATAACGGGGATAAAAACTTACCAGGTCACATCTCCCGAACTGGTCACGATGCGATTGTCGTCGATGAACCGACAGCATGATAGATAGCCAGTGTGGCCTGGCAACTCTCGACTGACTCGGACATTGCCCTCACGCGTTTTTAGATTGTAAATGGAACAAATATTGTCAAGGCCACCACAAGCCACATAATTGCCGGACGGTGCGTATGCACAGGTCATGACCCAACTACTTCGTAGTGGAATGGCATGAACCTAAAAATGTGAATTGATGGTAATGATGGAAAGATAAAAACAAGACAGATAAAGGTATGATAGTGACAGAAAACAAACCGAAACTGCCAAGTGAAATGGACATCTAGCAAATATGAATATTCAGCAGAAAGAAAATAGTATGATGATGATGAGCTACATATAACAAAGGTAGAATGATGGAAAGATGGCATTTCGCAAGGGCGACAAGGGGACATCAGGAAAACATTTGCCTCATTTCACTTATTTTTGGTTTCATTTCCGAGCGAAAACCCTGCCCCAGCAATAATGTGACAGTTGAACAACGGATAACAGAGGCCAAACCGTACCAAGGAGGGACATTTAGCACTAGGTTGACCTCGAGGAAATAAAATGGCTATAGTGGGTGTCCGGCAGTTCCAATGTTAAATGACATTTCATTTTGATTCCCTGGGTTTCTTTAACCATGAATTAAAATCCACATCATTGAGCATATCGAAGTCCATGTTTGCGAATGGAAGAAAAGTTGACGTCCGGTAGTCAACAGGGTTCCGAAAAATTTAATAGACAAACAAAACGTGGAACTTTATGAGTTCAACACTGAGTTCCTATACCAACGAAGACCACAGAATAACGAACTCAACAAATATAATGTCCCTAAAATTAAAACCCATTACCTAAGTTGATTTTGACCCGAAAATGCCCCATGTCCCGTGACGGATAAAAGAGACAATACTGCTGTATATAACTCAGATCTGCCGCAATTATAAATCCGCCCATAAACTTGCCAATTAAAACAAATAGCATATCAGGAGAGTCGGATTCGTTGTGGTTACTAGCGGAAGTCAGACAGGTCAAAAACACAGACTTCGACGAGTAGTGAGCTAGACAAGGGACGAATGTCTTCTTCGAGCAGAAAGAAAAGCAGAATCCGGTGCCTCTGACTGCCAACCACACAGAAGCTGTGCACAGTGTCGCCCAGTCCGCTACCACGACTGACCTATTGTGATCCTCGTTGGTTCTTTGCTACTCACAGGTGTGGTTTACGGCACCGCAACATTAGTGCACTAGGCCTTTGAAACTGAGGCCTATCCTCTCTGGTTCAAATGTCTAAAAAAACCTAAACCGCAGGGCACATGACAGTATACAGCTCATAGACATTGCTTACAATCTCACAATGGCATGTAACCAGGCCTGCACGGTGTGAAGTCATAAGGTTGATAATTATTCCGAAAAATTTCGATCAATCACCAATAATGCAGGCCCATTTTCTGACGGAACATGAAAAAATAGGCGAACGGTATTTCAATTAGTGAGTTTCGCGTTTTTGTTACCCATAAGTGCAGCAAGGAGAAAGCACGAAAGAATTGATGTGAGGTCCCTTAGGTAAAATAAATTACATAAGTGTCTAGCTTAGTGATATCACAACTTAGCCGCTAATCTTCCGTCATATTTCCTGAAAGATATTCCTTGGTCCACCTTTGCATTAAAACGTCTTCAACTTTTGATGACCTTTCTTGAGCATATGCCCCAACGGTTCTCCCTAGGTAAATCTAAAAACGTTACCTTGTGTGGCCAAATATACGATTAAAAGAAATCCAATTTTTCCAGGGAATGAAAGGCGACAAACGATTCAACAATGTTCACGAAAGATATCGGTGATTGTTTATTGTCGAAAATAACGAATCAAACAGTTACTCATGAAAAAAAACACTTGTCACACGAAACGAAATTCAAGCTTTACTTCCGCAGTTCATGCCAGTAATAACTGTAATTATCAACGCCATGCAATTTGAATTTACTTGTTATATGAAAGTCTCACTGAGTGCCGCAGTTACTACGGTGTCCCGCCAAAGTTAAACAACCATACTTGTTAGTATACGTGTCAATTTTCGATACGTCCAACAAAGAAACCAAAACAGTAGTTGTGCTGCTCTCCTCCTCATCTGCGTAATGCATACTGTCCTCTCCTAAGACAACCACTTGGCAGCAAAGTTGAGATAGCAAGCAGAACGCATAAAGCTTCACACAGTACGACCTACTATATATATATATATATATATATATATATATATATAATGTACGCATGCTGCGTGTAGAAAAATTTATGCCCTGGATTTGCCACGTGCTAACTCTTTCGTATTCTACCTCCACATTATCATTAGCCCATCGCAGCCAAAAGTATTTCTGTGTACTTTACGCTACTGAGTTGCTCATAGCGAATGAGAGGGGACGGCCAACAATCACTCAACTTTCTAATTCAGTCGCCTGAGTTCCAGGTGGCATGGCTGTATCCACTAAATTAAATCTTGTTTGGTTTTAAGAACCTTTAATCGAAGAATGAGCTCTAACCCCACAGAAAGGGGGGGGCGGACAGTGCATAAAGAATCGATGAATATAACTCAACGAGGGGAAAATCCCATTTACATGACATCACTCAAGTGGTGAAAAAATCCTACGATTTATCGCCAAATTTGACGGATTTAAATTGGGACGAGTAAATAAGCTAACCAAACTATTCTGTACAGGCATTTGACCACCGTAATAGCTTGATTGCAAAGCAATTGGCGATTGATACCCGTACCATGCCTCAGCTTCGTTAAGTTTTCCACTTTTGTTTCCCAGACTGACCTCGTACATCTCAAATATCGCTATCCATTTCAGAACACATGTGACATTACACTCTCGTTGCAAAAATGAGCCCTCCGAGATGAAAACTGGTCGCTGAAAACGATAGAACTTATGCTTATTTTGCCTATGTAACGGACGGTAACACAAAAGGCAAATGGCAACGAATATCAGAGGCATGAAAGGAACCCTCGAAACATGATACAAACCCATAGGGTTGACTGAATGTGACTGCTTGGTTCACTTCCTCTGAATGCAATTCTTCACCATAAGAAGATCGATATCGGAATTCAAAATATACTAACCAAAAGCGATTTGCAAGTTATGACTAATGACCCGCATACGAATTTCGGTTAGCAATGGAATCCATAGAAGCTAGAAACACTTCTGTTAAGAAAGACCGAGGCTACCGATGACTCTAAGGGTAGGACTGCGATCGATCGAGGACAACTTAGAAGCAGTGGACATTGAGCTTACTGACAGGGAGTCCGGAAGAAACAGCCAATCGGATAAACTAACACCAGCCACTGGTGTCCACAACTAATCCACAAAAGACAAATTCCTGTTTGCAAATTATTCCGTACTTATTCTCCAGCGCGAACTTTGAACGGGGAAAAATTCTACCACCTTTAAAAATTCCAACAGCCCGTGAAAATCCTTGTTATTACAATCGAATATTAGGTGAATTATTTCGGAAACCCTGAAAATTGTTGGCCAAAAGTATTCACCAGAAAAACCTCATTATCTGGCAAATCGGGGAATGTGTAAAAAAGCCACATAACTTCAATTTGTCTCTCAGAATGACTAATGAAAACATTTAGTCGGATTTCCGGAAGTATTCATCTCGAATACCATTATGGACACCAGTAATGAGTTGGGGATGGAAACAGGAGACTAGATTGATTGTGATCAAACTAACAGAGAATGCAATAAGCACAATTTAAGGTTTAGATCATAACTAAACGCCAAGCTCAACGATCGTTTCACCGGCGATGCCCTGATTGAAAGGTCAGATGGAAGTGTGCCGAGACATACTGGATAATTATTTGTTCTTGCAGTTAGATAGCAAGGTTGCAAAAGCAAGCTGATTTGATTCAATCTGTGGCGTGTTGAAGCAGGTTTGTTCGCATTCTCATGGAAGATCGCGTGCACAATAATATTAACCTCATTAAGAAACAGGAAATTCACGACCAGAGACGATGCAACTGACTTACTTTATTCGTCGTATAACCATCCCACACGATTAGCTTCCCATCCTGGGAGGCTGAAACTAGGTTTCGTGAATCTGTGCTCCAATGCATTGCGTAAATTTTGGCTAGGTGACCTCGAAGTGTGCGACGAGTGCGCATCTGTATCCTGCCCACCGGTTCGACATTGGCTGAGGCTTGAGCCAGGGTTGTGTCCGCAGCTGCCTTTCGAGCTTCCTGTTGGAAGAGATAAAAAAAGATGAGCAACTGAGATTTGGGGATGGACGGTGAAGAAATTTCAACAGTCGCAGCTGAAGAACAACAAACAGCGGTGGTCAAGCGCCTGTCACCATGACGGCCAGAGGTTCGAATTCCAGATCCGCTGGTAATCCTGGTGATAGACGGTAACTAGCTGTTGCCCGGCTCGTTACAACTGACCTGATGCGGTTCCATGCCACTCCAAGTTTCAGAGTCATGGTTTCCGATTCGCCCCTCGTGTAGTGGGCAACAGTGGCCATGAGGCATGCCCGCCACACCACGCTCATGCACACAACAAGTCTTAAAAAATTTGTTTTCTGTTCTTAAGTATTCCGGTTAGTGAAGGAGCACTGCAATTCAGAGAACAATGTAAAGAGATAGAAAAAGACGCGTCAATACTGCTGAGTGAGTGTGCTTAAAGGGAGTGCAGGTGGGGATAATTATTTACTTCATTACGCAACACACTGTTCGATCTGATAGAGACAGAACTGTTTGAATACGAATTTGTGGACAGGATCGAACCGCTAAGCGACTAAAAAGCATTCCCAAGATGCGAGGCAAGTACATGACCTCCTCAGATTCCCACGAACACCTGGTCCTGAGATCTCTAACAGATCCATATTTGGTCGGGGGGATTAAATGCACAGCACGATAAGTTACAAATGTACTAATAAGCGCAGAAAAAGTTAAAAGGGATGAAAAAATTTCAGAAGCCTCTATTCCGGTCCAATTTCGCAACAAAAATTTAGCAAATATGGGACCGTTAAATCGGACAAAAAATCGACTGGCACGGTTGGTGAATTTTGCAGCTGGTAAATGCACGAAGAAGGGAAGGACTTGAAACACGCATTGGGTCACGTGACGTAACTTAGCTGTTAAGGCTCCTTCGAATAATTTTATTCACACTGACTGCACTCCTACTCCGTAGAGAACGCACTCCGAAGTTTGCTTCGGGAAGGCCACAGATTCCGATGAGTGTGGAAAGTCTCGTGTTCGCTCCCGCTACTGACTAGACTGGATGACACCAATATATAGGTATGCATGTTTAGATATACAGGTCTTGCCGATGCAACAGGCGTCATGAGCAATTTCTGCTCCAGTAGGCAGCAGTACAGTGAAGTAAGCATTTAAATTCGCATTCCTTTTATTCAGCGAATCTTTACGATAACAAGTCGCATGCTTTGGAGTTATCTAGTGAATAAATATGTTAGGAATTTAGTCAATGCTCCATTTCAACCAACTATGCATATCATAACCATGACGCATCACGAGCTCACTAGGAAGAACAAAGCAGGATAAATCCACAACAATCTGACACGTGCAGCGATAGGAATCCAGCATCAGCATAAAGTGGTGACTGACCGGCCCGCCACAATAGTTGAGCAATATTATGGTCATTTCGACGTGATATCCAACAACTCCAAAGTAAGATTGCTTTTACTTCAAACTCCCAGCTTTCGAATTTCGAAGGCAAGATCTACTTGCTAGGTACCTTCATCACTCCACGAAAAAACGTTTTAAACAGAATCAAGCGAGTTAGATACAATATGTGTATTTAAACTAGAATAAATCCTAAGACCCTTCCAGAAACGTCCATGATATTTTCATGCTGCAGTATAATTTCATTTTTCATGACTGCAAGCGTTCACATAGACAACAAAGGTCACCCATGTTTAACGGGTCGTTTTACAGTCGTTAAACATATACAATGGGGGGAAAACTGAGAACAAATTCATGGTACTTGCTGATGTTTCTTTACACCTGGCAAGTACCAGAGCCTTAAGGATAAAGAAGGTGGAAATTTTTGAATGTATCACAATCAGTGGCATATACATATACATATTAAATATATATTTCATATATATATATATATATATATATATATATATATATATACGACGTGGTTGCGGTTCGAAATATCCATCAACTGGCTGCCTGGAGTCACTGAGGAATACGGCAGCGAACTGTGGATAGTATCCACTGTGTTGTCATTTTCAGCCCAATCAGGAGAATTGAAAAAGCGCCTCCGTTAAACAGTCGTTGACTGTTACGTGAAACGACTGCTGATTCCGTTCCTTTGGCCACCATGGTCCACCAGCTCTCACAGGCTTTTTCACCGATTATCGTCGGTTGGCGCTGGAGATGTCGTCGCATCTTACTCAGATCCTCGCAGTTATTGAGCTGACGTTTTTACTCCACTAGGGTTAGCAACACTTGCGAGATCAGAGTCTTTGATGAACAATAAATCTGGGACCACAGGCAAAACATGTTCTAGAGGCGCGGCCAGCTTGATTTGAACTGGACGTCCGTTTACACTG
>LUCM01009889.1:18208-43011 GCA_008360955.1 Fasciolopsis buskii | reverse complement strand
CAGGTATTCGTCCGACCACACTTGGAATACTGTGTCCAGACATAAAGACCATATATGGTGAGAGATAATAAAGTGCTGGAACAGATTTGGCATGTTTTCACACGGCGGTCTAGGCATTTGAGGCACATGGGATATGAGCAGTCTGTAGGCGCTTGGTTTATACTTCCTGGATAGACGCAGGGAAAAAGTTTACTTAATAGAGACTTTCAAGATCATTATGGGTAACCGTGAAGCCCTATTCCAAATGAGAGGGAATGATGCAGTAAGAGAGAACGGAAAAACAATTGTGCGAGAACACGTAACAACCGAGTTGAAGAGCAAATTGTTTGCCACACGAGTGGTGAATGGCTGGAATAGATTACTGGAAGAAGTGATCGAGTTGGGATCAGTGGGGTCTAATCTGATCTGAACTAATCTGATCTGAACTGGGCTAAACTAAACTGAATTGAAGTGTATTGAATAAATTTGCACTCTCCGAGCCCTCCTGTCCCTCCAAATGACACAATGGCTACAGGGCATCCTATTTTGTATGTCTCTGTAGGCAGCGGAAATGGGTATTCGAAGACTGATGACCAAGAAAAATCGACCAGTGACCGTCTCTGGCTGCTTGCAATCGCGCCATCACGTCGCAATACCCTTCGAAAGGTTTTGATAAGTCAACTGTGATTCCTTCCAGTGCTTGCATTATGGAGGACGGTAACCCAGATGAATTTGAGTGAAATCATGAATTGTTTTTGGGTGAGAAGTGGAGATCGGTTAAGACTTTCGCAGTAACTTGCTCTGTGTTCAAGACACGACACTTTGCCAACCTAGACTGTTTTCCCTAACGTCATACAGATTAAGAAAGCTTGGATCAAATTCTCAATAGAACTTAATTATTCCCGTGCTCGCTCATGCAAAATGGTGGTCACAGGCACTTCCAGGCAAGCCCCTGGTCATGCACCCACTGTACATTGTCCACGGGAACATGTACTTGAGCGGATAGAACAAAAGCTAAAGAATCATGAACTTCGTATTTCAATCTTCATGGCACCACTGGGTGAGACTGGAAAAAAATGTAAAGCCTGAGTGCGCAAAACTTCCTAAAGATAAAGCTGGACAGACTCTTTTGCTCGATGTTTGCAAGTGCGTCGACTCTGAATAGCACAGGGCACATTGTTTTCTCTTCCGCTACCATCTTTCTAGGAATTTTTTCCACTGTCTGCGTTACCCTATCTAACTATTTGAAGTCATGCCTCAAGAGTCTCTTTCCTGACCACCCTCTTTACACCGTTCGTGAAGCACCGAACTGGTCCCTCATTTGCTCAACTGGCCAACTCTCCGTCTCATTGTAAACTGCAGATCAGACAATCGGATCAACACGTTCTTCTCTTTTGAGGTTACAGACAACAAACCCCCTTTCCTCTTCAAATCCACATTTGCGTCTGAATGGTCTAATTCATTAGAATTATCCCAAGTATATTCTAACTTTTTAAAACAAGCACCAGTCACCGAAGATGGGGTGGTTTGCCAAAGTGCCATTTTTTTATCCGTTCAGTAGTAATTTTCAAACGAGTAACCTTTTCATTTTCATGCCATTTAACATGTGAACATGTCGATTTTAATCGAAACACTCTCCTCAGTTCAGAGGTCCATATGAGCCAATGAATGTTTTTACCAAGTTGTCAAAATGAACTGGGAAGAGAGAAAGTGAATCCTATTTGACGGTTGTTTGGAAAATAACAGTTTGCCTTATTCGGTAGACTTCATCACCTAACTAAGTCCTTTCTTGTCACACTGTCATTACACAAAATTTGTATAAAACATGACATTTTTTGTTTGAGCGACAAAGTGCGAACTGAAAACTACTACAAAGACCGTCATTTCACGGTACATCGCAGCAAATCCTGACAAAAGGACAGTATTCCATTGTTCTAATCAGCTTAAACAACAGACACAACGAAAATTGCAAAGACCAGCTGTAGATTAGGACGATTTAATTGATGCTTCCCAGAGAAAATGCTGACTTCGGAAATTACTTAAACGCCGAGGTGTGCCGATTACAGTATCTCAATCCGCAGGTCAGGAAGCACAAGTCGACTAGTGGGTTTCTTCGGCTACGAAAGCTTATTTTTTGCTCCAACCTTGACTGTTCATTGAGGACAGAAAAAATAGCACTAGACAGAATGAGGAAATGATCTTGCAGAAGACTTTCGCAATGCAATACCAAAATTGTCTTCTTTCTGATTCAGATTCCGCAATTGACTGACCACACGGTCGACAGAATAGAGAACAACTGACCCAACAGTAACATGGGATAATTGTATTGTATGTATCTTGGAGCTGGAGTGGTGTAATGGCATCGATCTTTCGGAGAAAATCGGTTACTCTCGGACACCATTTTCTATAGGATCTGCTTTGATGCGTGATATCAGTCGTGTGACGTTTGTTTAGTTGCTTTGTTTTATTACACACTGGATCTGCACGTTTCCTGTCATGTGAAACGTTTCGAAAAATCTCCCCTTCAAGTCGCTTGGACCATTCGGCACCTCTCTACTGTGATTTTGCAATCTCGCGTATTGTCCTATCGGCGCTGCGACGACGACACGATATATACAGTGCAACTTTTCCATCGGTTCAGGTGCCCTTTATTCTGTCGACTGAGGGACCTAGTCCATCGCGATATTGGCGTCAGATAGAAGACACGTTTAGGGTCGCACTTCTAGCGTCTTATGCACCAGCATTGATACGACAATACACAAGGTTACAAAACCACAGCCGAGTGGTCGAAGCGATTCGAAAGCGAGGACTCCGGAAAAGAGTAGCATGAGCGGAAACGCACAGATCTGGTGTGTGATCAAACAAAGGCAACTAAACAAATGTCACACGATTAATATCACGTATCAAAGCAGATCTTATATATGTCCGAAAAAATCGATTTTCTCCGAAAGATCGGCGCCATTACAATTTCCTGAATCTGATTCTTTATACCACCGGGGGAAATTTTCCTCAAATGCGATTCAGACACCAGGAAAACGTTCAAAATAATCCTTCTTTCAGGAAGGTATATTCGATCTTTCGAAATAGAGATTATAAGATCTATTGTAGTGACTGTAGTCATTGAAAGTCATTTGGCATTATTCAAGCTTTTTGGTTGATGCATTTTGCAGGCATTTATTTGCTTCGGGATTCTGCCTTTGAGATGAAGTGTTAGTTATTCCTTCTGATGGTACCGATAACTTCTGTTGAATACATGTCCACAGTGTGAAAAGCATAGAAAATTGCTCATATGCAACCGTCGGTAATCAACCGGTCGACATAATGGCACGTCAATCTAGGTTTAGGAGTTCAAGTCTTTCCAGCTTCCCAATGACAATCTTCGTTTAGTTACTACACTACACGATGCACTTTAAAGCGTACACCTGTGAGTTTGTTCACGGAGAAACGGTAAATGAATGGTAGATATCGTTCACGTCCTAGTGAGTCGTAAAACATCAAGCCCTACTGGTCGAAGATTGATCAGAGTTAAACATTAACTCCGAAACGAGATTTTAAACAAATGGGAATTACGATACCTTCGTATAATGCTGAAATATCTTGCCCCTAACACTAGACCCACTTTTAAAGGATCTTTGCGATTGCATAACCCGCAAAATAAAGTACCATTTAAATGGCACGTAAAGCGAAGTGGTGTCCCGCTTCTAGTTCTTCTCCGGCCGACGCTGACTCGGACCATTTTTTGACACCAACGTTTCTTCGTAAATAGGATAGATAAATAAACAGCACGAAACATTTTGACTTACACCGGACCATACGGGCTGACGATAGCTCATCTATGCATTGAGTACGGCTAAACAGACGCCAGAAATAGACGGAATGTAGAAAAACTTATCCTCTAATGGTTAGTGAACATCTTTAAACAGAAGACCATTCGCGACATGGATACGCAACACTATTAAAAAGGCACTTGCACAAACGCATAACAAACTGTTTTGTTTTTTCCTGATTCGCTGTTACCAATAGTTCACACTAGCCACAAGGATATCAATCGGCATTAATCGATACTGTGATTGAGCTGATCCTTAACCGGCCAGTCGCGTCTCCTCATGATCTATTTAGGCATGAATTTCGATCGAACAAACCACTAGCCCATAAATTTACTCCGAGCCCTGTCGTTGTCATGCCCTACAAGCCCTCAGTCCTAACAAGCAGACATTACACTAGAGGTAGCGGAAAGTCTGTTTAGTCACTCCACAATTTTTAATGTTTGAAAAAACCAGGCTCACGTGCTTCAATAGTTATGAATTCACCAAGATCAGTTGTCGTTCCACAAAACGTCTTTGAGCAGAATATTGGCTGTGTGCGACGTACACGCGCTTCAGATTTAATTGTCAATCTATCTGACGATGCATTAGATATGACCTGTTTTATCTGTCCTGGCAGAGTTCTTTGTTCAGGTATACCCTATGGATCACCTTGGAAGTTTGGCTGTGTCAACGTTGACGATGGTAGATACGTTTCCAGGGCTTTGACAAATGCTGGCTGATGTGCTTTCAGATCAATAACAGAACCCCCCAAAAATATCACTATCCCAGTGTACATCACACAACTAGTATGAGCCGAGCGATGGATCTCAGCGAAATTTCGAAGAAGGTTCTCAAAACCGTAATCAAAACCTTTTGAAATTTGCATTCGCACGGAATTCAATGGGCGAGTCCGCTACATTTCAATCAGAACAAGTTGCACTCATCACCGGCTGATACAGGAGGGGAGAGCAAACTTCGTCAGCAAAATGTTATGTTCAATCACGGAAGAAAACTGACAAATTCATTTGAGACATGTTAATTTGAGTTCGGCACAATCAGGACGCCATCGATTTCATGCAGAAATTTTTGCTGGAGATGCCAAGGCGTGGCTATGAAATTTAGTGTTAACCCGGAGACCCCTTGAAATCTTTCCTTGTTCCGATGTTAAACTAATTTTGGATGTTATTTAATCAGTAATTTCGATTTTTCCCGTTGATACTGAAACTTTCTTGAGCGGTTGTTGTAGCCCTAACTAACTAGCGCACAAGCAACCAAAGAAACATCCCGCACAACAGGCAATGAAAACTGAATTCCGGTGAGAACATCTGGACCGTCGAATATATAGTACGTCTAAACCAATAGAAAATAAGATGGACATTTACAGTCCAAATAGACTAGTAATAACCAATGACAATCAGGTTCACTGCCCTTGAAACAATCAATGAACAGATGTCAACAGTCGTTCACTGACGCTCGTGTGTGTCTGAATGTGTCCGCGTGTGCGTGTGCGTGCGCGCGGGGGCGCCCAAATGATTCATCGAACAGAGCAATGTCCACGAGGTACAGTGGGAGACTGCAAAAATTTTCATAGCGCTGAGTTTTGTTGTCTCTTTGTGTCATTTCAGTAGTTCCTCATGTTGCTTCGCAGTGCCATTTCCCAAGTTTTTCATAACCCATTTCCTTGATAGTATGACCACCATGGCTGGTTTTATCAAACAACAACAAAAAATATCCCATTCACTCCAACCGAAAGTCAGCCACTAAGTCCAGTCTGCTCTACGGAATAGCCACTAGAATGCATCACGTTAGTGATATTCACAAGTACTTGCGCGTGGTGCAGGATTGATACCACCGTCAATCATCTGCGGTATATATATATATATATACATATATATATATCAGAGAAGTGCGGTTTCTGGGACGCAGTTATCATCACGTTTAAATACTTTTTCGGCAAACGGATCCTTCACGATCACCCGATTTACTACAGAATTCTGTCATAACTAATCAGAACTGCTGTCCGACTGACTAGTCAAAATCAGGTACACCTGAAACGTGACCGATCTAATGTGAATGCGTTTGAGCTTGTGTTGTGCAAAATGTAACGGTCGTGAATTTTCGGACCGAATGGCTCAAAAAGAGACTCGGAAAATTGGTGCAGGCTGTGCTGTTCTTATTGTTTACGTTTCAATAACTCACCGTCGTTCGTAGATAAGTGATCCACCAACATACCCGGAACATCCATCTATTAACGGATATTTGGTTTTGTATGTGTGCACACTTTTTGTGTGCGTTGAATTGTGGGCAGAATGATTACTTAGGTTTCTTTTATACTCTATACTTTGATGCTCTAAGCAGCGGGGCTGACGAAAGTGACCGGAATCGGGACATTCGGATTGCTCATTCGCCAGTCCAAATTTCGATTTTTACTGCCTTTTCATCGCTGCATGCGCATGAGTACTGCTTGTTTATTGTCATGTCCTCAGCGTGCTCACGTTCAGTACCTGCTTTGAATTCGAGTTTAGGCAAGTACGGTTTTTTCGTAATGTATGCTATGCCCTTTTGTTATGACCTAAAAATCGGTCGCCTGGAGTTTTGGTAACAATCTGCATTAATCCTTTCTCTTGTGTTCTGCTGCACTTGTCTTCATCAATCTAGCCGTTCGTTCAAACTATTCTTCTGGTCATTTTCTTGCGCTGACTTTCTTTGCATTTTCTGGCAGCCGAAGTAAGTCGAAATGATGTGGGAAGTAGCGCGATCGTGTTTTGCACGATCACCGCCAGTTTTGTGCCATTTTCCATCCTCTGCAGTACTTTTACCATTAGAATTTAGCAAGGTTAATTTCCGAATTGCTTTACTGACATCCTCTTCTTTTATCACAAGTGTCATAGGGTTGTTAAAGTATCACTGACAGTGCACGAAGTTAGTCGAGTTTCTTTGTAGTTTGTCCGTCAGCTTTGACCTGATGATGTTAGCCGTTCTGTAATCAAACAGGATACTCATGGCTAACCAATCAGTTTGTTTGTACAAATTTCTGCTCATGGATGGAAATGCTTCATGGATCTTTTCATCTGCCCGGGTATTTTGACTTTCCACAAGAAGTTCCACATCGCTAACGTTTGGCGATTTATGATGTGTATGTACATGTGTACACGTGTGTGCGCACCTGTGTGTGTGTGTGTGTGCAGGTGTGCGTGTGTGTTGATAGGTGTTTGATACCGTGCCATAATGAGATGGTCACTGTAAACAATGACCGCATTTCACCTCTCATAGTTCAGTCAAGCTTGTCAATCGGCTCGGTGTATCGAATATGATGTTTATGTGACTCTGAAATGTTCATTTGTTCGCTAAGGTTTAACAACAAGTCGCTTCACGAACATGCTACGTGATCACTAGGGTTATGGTCTAGAATGGTTAGTATCAACTGTGTGTTTGTTCCCGTACATATATATATATATACATATATGTATAACGTCCTTGTTGAACGGATCGAGCATTCTGTCATGTGTATCTGCATAGATGCATGTGTATGCATATACTTACACGAGTAATCTAGGCAGAATCCAGATAAGAATTGCACCAACTCGGTATTCCCTATGAGACAGTGGTGTCTTTTTTCCTAAGGAGCTCCGGCACATTAAAATGGATTTATCGTCATGTTGGGACTGTGCACTTCAACACATGGTAAGTCCTTCGCGGTTTTGCGTCCGGGAAACTTTAATATTCTTGCACTTCGTAGCTGAAAGATTTTAGAAATTTGGTTATATCAATATTTATTTCTTATGTACGATCTTTACAAAGTATCCAAATAACCAAACATCTTTTTTTGCGAAATTAGATCTATCCAAAAATTGCATACAGAAGACAGTGCAAAAATACTCGACAAAGTAAGTGGACGCACGTTTCCGTAGGTTCTAAAATGTGAATTCGTAGTAGTCAGCACTTCACCACTGATCGATGGCAATTTGCAATGTTTAATTAAATGAGTAAAATGGATAGTTATTATCCCGTCTTAGTTAAAATACTTTCAATGGGCATTACTACTGGATCGATAAGTTGCATCATTGTTTTTCAACTTCAAATACGACGGAGCACAGAAGTAGGAGTTGACCGCATGAGTTCTGTAAATTATTAGTCAAATTGCACCACACTCATTATTACTAAGTCTTTATTGGGTTGTTTTCATATGACTCTGTGTGATGTAAATAAATAAACACATAGAACTAATAAAAGAGAAACGTTATTTATGATTGCAATACCTTTGTGTCTTACTACGTGGAAGACTGTGAAAAGATGGCAGTTTAGTCGGTATTACATCTGAGTTTGATAGAGATGTCTCACTGGTTACCCCTGCTTTCTTGATGATGGACTGTCCTAGACAAGTTACAAACAATATTCAGTAGCGGATGCAATCCGATCGTGTCAGTCAGCGGATGAGTTCAGGTGGCAAGACCAGGTCAAGACCACGTTGTTTCATTGGCTACCAGTGGCCAGCTGACACAGTTGCGTGCTTGGAAGGGAATATTGAGGGCGTACGGACTGAGAAAGTCGCCTCGTGATTTATACTGAACCAGTTAAGATAAGCGGTCTGGGTTCGACAAGAAGACGACGAGAACTCTGTCAAGTGAAATGCTTCAAAAGGGGTAAACCATTAAAGGCGTGATCCGGACTACCGATGAAGTAATGACAGTCATACAAGCGCAAATATGCAAGCAATTATTCTATAAATGAGTGATGCTTTCTTTTAGTAAAACGAGATTTGTGCCCGTCCAGCCTAGGTGTCCTCCGACGAGTTGAGTAGGACGGATGATACCGATCTACAGACAGAAATGAGTGACTGAACAACAGACATGGAAATAGTAATTAGACGTTACTCAACACGAACCACTAGTAGGAAGTCGAGCGTCTGGTTAACACAGACTGCGGCCCCAAAAGTTCAGTGATGGATAAGGGCACTTCAGCGAGTGGTTGTTTAAATTTAACCCGATTAGTTTTATTTGGTAGATGCATCGTATATGATGTCAGAACAAAACTCCTGCATAATCACACCACCGGTTTCGCGCTTTTTGCCGGTCGTTAGTGCCTAAGGCATTCTAATGACAGTTGTTCCTGCCGGATCCGCGTCCTAGTTCGAGTGCGACACATATATGCACCACGCATGGATCTTACCAACGCTGAGACAGCTGTACGATGCCTAACGTCGAGTGAGACGTTGACACTGCACGATGAATTGTTTAAAAATAGACACCTCATTACCTTATGCTTTCTCAGCCATAACTACACGACTACACACCGCAGGCAGGTTAATTCGTCGGTCAGTGTTCAATAAACGAGAGGTATTGTCTTAATTCCGTAATTGCCAAGGTAGTCAATTGAAAGTTTTCCGTAGGGAACTCAGCAATATTTATGTGTGTTGATAAAGCTCCATGTAACTAATACTTTTGGAATTTGTTCCTAGAAGGTAAAATAATGCCCTAGGAATATACAACGCCCAAAATTGCCGCGTCCACCTCAAACTGATCGATTACTTAGCAAATCAGGATAGCACAAATTCTTGAGCGCTCTAAAAATTATTGTGAAAAGTGCCCCCCACCCAGAAAAAAAAATAATAAAAGCAATAACAAAACCGCGAGATGAAGGACTGGCAAAACAATATCTGATACTCCGCGCTGTTGGTGGCAGTAACAGCCGGGAACTGATTTGACATACTGTGGAGAAAAGTAAGACCGCAATGAATGCGGAGGATAATCGGCCCCGCAGCACGGATCAATCGGAAGCAGTCGCTCGAAAAATCAACAACGTCTATGTCAAAGGCACTTTCCGACAGACAAAGACCGCGGTATCAACAAACACGCAGCAGAGCCACAGCTCAGATATACAGCACGATTCCCCCAGCTGAGAGCAACAGTCTAAATCGACAGTCCGGACAGTCGGATCAACACAACAAGAGGGAGGTTCAAAAGAAGGAAAGCAAGAGTGTTCGACGCATGGTTTAATCGGTCCGGCATTGCTCAGCCAAACAGGAAATGGATCTTGGGCGAGGGTGATGTGGAAAAGAACACTGCACACCGTCGAACAAGATCTGGGGATTGTGACTTGTTTGGTTGTGCAATAAACGTGTTAACTACTCGCTTACCTTCTTGGTGCAACGCGATCCATTGTTCGTTCTACATATGTTACAGATATTTCGTCCGAAACCATGTCAAAGCATTCTCAAAACCGCAGTCTTTGTGCACGTCTTATTCATTGTCATGTCTTTCCTCAAATGGTTCCATGCATCTTTATTCTCATTGAAACCGGATGAACACGAAGGACATGGAAAGATTCATGCCACCAGCAGTCTTCTTACGTTTCTCATTGAATGAGATAGCGTCATGTTCTTGAAAAGTGATAGTTTGATTTAATGATTCTTAAAGTTGACTAGTCTTCTGTGCTGACGATTTTATTTCGTCACTCAATCCCAGGAAAAGGTATCACCTTGCTCATCCCATTGGATCCATCTTAATCTTATATTACTGACCTTCGGTATCTCAGCAGTGAAATGCACGAATACTCAAGTTTTCCTTTCCAAATAGCCTGTCACGTGGTCATTTCTCTAAATGGCACGTGTTATCTCAAACCCCGTGCACATTCATGACAAATGCCGCTCACGTAAGCAGCTCGTATTTTGAATGGCTCAACCATGTGCAATCGAATGGAGGAGTCACTGCGAATGGTTTGCGCAATATGTTCAAGATTACCACGCCGCATTTGGGCATGGTGCATACTGCAATCATAGCAACTGTTTGTGCAATCAGGGTGGACAGACATCATGTGATAAAACTGCAAACACGATCCAAAAGTAAGAACCAATAAAAGAAAGTTGACTGAAAAGTGTGTTACCAGGTTAGGTATGATTGGGCAAAAAGCTCATGTTGTCACAATTTGGACAGTGAATGGCTAACTCTTCTGCCAAAGTGAATAATTTCCCATTTAGTCTCCTACAAAAGATGATCTCACACTTCGCGTGCCTAACCGACTATATTCGTTTTCATGAAATATTTACCATGTGATATCATCGCTTAACTCACCATAAAGAAACCATGGAAGCACTATACAGCTATTTCATCCTTGTTAGGAATGTACTAAGTAATCAAGCTCTGTAGGTCATATCCAAGGCCTTCGTCGTACTTAGGCTACCTGCAGAAAAGTCATCTATCAGTAGGGGTCAATCGCTGTCAGCTAGCGGACAGTAACCGTGCAAATCACTGACGGATAGGTACAGCATCATGTGGTGAAGTTCAACAGACCGTTCAGAACCTGCCCGGTAGCGTAACGGCTAAGGCGTTCGACCCAGAATCGTTCATCCCGGATTCGCGTCCCAGTTCGAGCGCGGTGGATATGCACTGCTGATGATTCCTAACAAGGATGAAACAGCTTGACAGTGGTGAGTTGAGCGATGATATCACATGGCGAATTATTCCATGAAAACGTTCAACCTCCTACTACTAAAATATATTCGTTTTCTGATGTGAATAGAAAATGAACCATCATGTTGTGTAACAGATGACTCAATGTAGATCATTTTATTCTAATGGTACCGCATAGATTTGAAACCTGGACTTGTTCGGTTACTCGAGTGTGCTGTATCTACCCTAACGAGTGTTAGCTCACCACTGTCGTTGGGTGTAGATTGGTTCGGCTGACACACAAGTACGCACGTGCTGACGGCCAGAGTATGACAGAGCAGACAGTTACGAACAAAAGCGTATGATGCACAGTCGCACATGCACGCAACATAAGGTGTCCAGCGCGTTGGTGAATCGTTTCTACTGATCCATGTCAGGTGAACACTGGTTTGCAAGGAATCGGTGTACAAGCGTTCAGTGTAGGTTCGGAATCCACGTTGAAGAATTGTTGGTGTTATCGTAGTCTGTTGTGTTGAGTTCAACTATGGAGTGAAGTGAACGACAGGATTGAAATTGCCGGCACTTAGACCGGACTATCGTCGTTAGTAAAACAAAATCACTTTAACAATCGGAGCACCACTCCAACACCCGTTTCACACACACACACTAGTGGACTTATTTTGACTACTAGAACTGTAAGCTAACGAACTCAGTTGAAAATGACAACGAGAAAAGAGACTTTCTTCTAACTCCCTCCCCTAACACCTTACCTCGAAGACAGAAGTTCATTCACCCATTTAATCTCGTACGCAGACACACAGAAACACAGACACACACACACACAAATAGCCCGGTGATGCCAGTCAACATATAACTACTATCCAAGATCATTTGATTGTAAACTGTGCCGTGAAAAAGGCTATACAGGGAAGCCGAAACGTCGGCAAATTATGCATCCCACCACAGGGTCGTTGCTGACTTTTAAACAGCTGCATACATACGCGCAGTGATTTATTTGTACCTCAAGGAGCAATTAGCAGCGAAGGACGATTACGAAAAAGTAATATTTAGAAAATTTGATTTTCATAGAAAAGATTAAAGTCACTTCTCCTTTCACCATACACACACTGATACCACATTTCTACCGGTTTTGTGCTGTTTTAATGGGACGAGAGCTCTGCAGACAGGACACAGAAGGTTTGCATCACCAACTCTCATTCTGAACCAAAACTCCAAGCGTTTCTAAACAAAGACAATCTTCAACTGTTGAGCCGCAAAACCTTGAGGCAGTCAGACTGCAGGGATTAGTCGGCCTCCGGAACGGTAGTCGTGTTCAGCACAGTTTATTTGTCATCTTGGCATACCCTACAACAGACTACGGTGTTGACATGCAAAAGAACAATCTTTTATGACGAACTCGTCATTCTTGTTCGGAAGAGCCAAGGTTCTGACATTGTAGTGGTGGCAGGCGATCTTAATGCACAAGTTGAAAAACTGAGTACATCGGAGTCCTGTTTAGGTGAGCGATGCGCCTTGCATGCTCAGTGAACAGATAACGGGGAAAGACTTCTCCAATTCTGCGCAGATAATCATTTATTCCTATCTAGTACGAATTTCCGACACAGTTCGCGTCGTACTGCGACATGCCGTTCTAACTGAATAGGTGGTCTGAGTCAGATTGACCATACTGCAGTAAGCTACCGTTGGCGCAGTTCCGTGCAGAAGCTTAGATCTTACTGGACCATGTACGTCGAATCGGACCATGCGTTATTTTTAATGTGATTTTTACTTCAGCTCAATGACCATCGACGCAGACCACAAACCCGAATGACCGACGAAAGCCTGTCTAATTCGGCTGTTCGCAACAGCTACGAACAGAAATTATCCGAGGAACTAAGAACTCTGACGATCAACAATGTAGACGAGCAGTGGGATCAAATTAAGCAGGCGATGCATTCGGCAGCGAACGTCGGTTACTATAGTCGTGCACTGTATCGCATAGGCCTTTGCGTAAAAAAAGTTGTCTCGTTTTGGTAAAAACAACGAGAGGGTAAAATAAAACAGGAAAACACTTTCACTCACCACTTTCTAAAAATGTGAAAAAACCCATCGAGAAATAAACAGAGCACATAGGGATAGGCTGCTCAAGAATTACGCTAAAACGGCGTCATGGTTTGTCAAAATGCATGCAAAATATGGAACTGTGGAGTGCGTATAGATATTGATTCTGGAGGGTATGGAACGAAAAAAGGGTCGTGTTGAAATCTGAGAGTGACACGTTGAAAGATCGTTGTGCAGAGGATTCGTGGGATCTGAAAGAAGTTTGTGAATAAATTTCCCACATGCTGATAAGTGTTGATCACAGATTGAAAGATAACTCAGTTAGCGGTATGGAAGACACATGGTTTATAATTGATAGCCCCAGCGAACAATTTTAAAGTCTCTTTAAGTAAACCTGGATATATAACAGAACCTCCCTCAGCTGTTTTCAAACTGCGTGGCCAAACGTTGTCAAAGATCTCAGCTCTTTGCTTCGTGATATTTGGAACGAGAAACGTATTCCGTTATCGTCGGGTGAGTCACTGATTGTACCCATCCACAAGAAGGGAACATGGAGTGATCACAGCAATTATCGTGGCATTAGTTTAATTCTTGCAGTTACTAAGGTTTTAGCTTCGATAATGCTGCGCCGTTTGACACCGGTTCGCGAGAATAATATCCGCGAACAATAGGCCGGATCTCGTCCAGATCGGGGTTGCATCGACCAGATAATCACTTTTCGCCAACTACTCCAAACGCACCACACAAAACACCGACGCCCTACGATCGTAGTCTTTCTCGACTTGAAAGATGCTTTCGACTCCGTGGATCGACCAGAACTATTCAG
The DNA here is from genome assembly GCA_008360955.1 of Fasciolopsis buskii. Classification (NCBI taxonomy): domain Eukaryota; kingdom Metazoa; phylum Platyhelminthes; class Trematoda; order Plagiorchiida; family Fasciolidae; genus Fasciolopsis; species Fasciolopsis buskii. The sequence goes on along the minus strand of LUCM01009889.1, from coordinate 28,951 downwards.
TGCTCTCCACCGGAAGGGCACTCAAACGAATTTTGTGAACCTGTTGCGAGCATTGTTCTCACATACCTATGGTCGCGTTAGGGTATACGGTGAACTGTCACGTTCATTCGAAACGACTAGTGGCGTTCGACAAGGGTGTCCCATCTCTTCATTCCTGTTCAACTCCGTCATAGACGAGGTAATGGTGGATGTTTTTGTAAGGTCTCCGATGTGTAGGAGTCGAACTGGGAAATGGAGATAAGTTGTGTGACCTAGATTACGCATATGACGTCGTGTGCCTATTGGAATCCGCGAACCATGCACAACGTGGACTAGACAGACTCTAGTGGTCTGTAGCTCGGTTCGGAAAACATCGGCCGATGCCAAACGCGGAGCAATATCCTACATAATCTAATACGAAACCGTAGACTCACCGTTGCACCACTTGTGTCAGTCTTGCGGATAACGTTGAAGAAACGGGACAGAGAGGTAAATCAGATCCACCCTATGCAATCCAGGGCGATTGCCTTGATCAGATGGGTGCCAGCAACAACTAACGCGCTATGAGACGTCACATTATTGCTTAACGTTCCCGTCAGACGCGACTAACCCTTCAGGTAAATCAGTGTTTGCACACAAACAAGCACTGAGCATAGTAAATGAGAAGCGAAATAGCCTAGCAACCTTAAGGTGAAACACAGCGACCTGTGCATCATCCTCTTTAGGGAAAATCCGGATGACATTTAGGCGCCAAAGATGCCACATATTCGCAAAAAGCTTCTCCGATACGCGCAGTTCTCGTCGTGATTACCCTAACACCGTGTACGATACGTTTCAAAGCAGGTAGACCAAAATAAGGACAGTACCCTGAATCGATTCATCCGACACTAACCCGCGCAACTCAAATATGTCCCAGAGTTTAGGATGAGGACAGGTAAGCATTCATTGGGTGACCAGTCAAAACACAGTTCTGCTTGATATCGAGCGTTCACGGAGCAGCAAATATACCACGACAGTAACATAAAAGCAATCGTGAAGAAAACACTAATAGTTAAATGTTCGTAGAAATATCTCTGTAATAACCTTAAGCCGAACACAAGTCCCCTAGATACCTAGAATTTCCGATTGCTTTGAACTGGTCATTGCAAACGTTTGACGGGGAATATAGGCTACTAAAAGTCTTCCGAAAGTATCGAGCATTTTGGAAGTCCAATGCACATACCGAACCTGGATGCTTCCCGAAATTATGCTACTATTGATGATATTTATTCACTCTGTTTAGGTCCAGATATCTTTAGGCACCAGATAACAAAACTTCTTTTTAGTAATCCAAAGCGTGCAGCTATTCGATTGATGCTATCGATCCTGTATTCGAAACCAATATGAAACCAGCTTTATGGACTTCAGGTGTTTCCAAGAGTCTAATGCACCTTTCGTGTATGAACTGTCTGTTCATGCCATAATAGTCAGTTTTAGTTTCATTCGTCGCGAACTTTTCACTGATATGACTGGTTCAACGGCACATCAAAATCAAACACAGTTCGCTCCCTAGAAGACACTGAAAGTAACCCGAGAACTACCGGAAAGTTATAAGGACCATGGGGCGGCTTAATTCGAATTCATCTGCTTTATGTCTTAGGACATAAATTCGACGGTATGGAAACAAACCTAATCGATCAGAATGAGTTGGAGACTGTCTTGTTCTAAAATGACCAGTCGCAATTTTTAGAGCCGACCGACGGAACTGAGAAATGAAATATCTGAGGGGTTACATGATTTCAAACTCCCGTGTGCCAAGTTCCACTTGGACATTACAAACATTTCTATCTTTGGCGGCCGATTAAAATTCTCTCACGAGAACCTCATTATGTAAATCGGAATCAAATCTACATCTGACAATAGCAGATAGCGAGTTGGAACACAATTTGTGATTTCGACCATCGCATTCTATTCCAATTTCGTTAGAAAGCTCATTCGAACAATCAGTTTCCTATATGGAACAGTTGACTGCTTATAAAGCCTCTACGAGCAGCAAATGCGTTAGGAAACAGTAAATAATCATCTATTCCAACAATGAATCGACATCGCGAAATATACTGCGCCATCTCCCCGAAAATCTAAATTCGCAACTTTTTCAGAACAACTGAATGCCACATTAAAAGCCCTTTACGAATTTGTGGAATGTTGCATTCCTGAAAAAGTTGCGTCGGGATCCACGTAGATGAAATCCAAAACTGACTGGGTTTATAATCGATTAGGGGAAAGCAAAACCAATATAACAAAAGTATCTGTCATATTCATCTACGTGTGCAGTGACACTCGTGCGGTAGAGCATTTTGTAGCTCGCATTGTTCAAAATCCACAAAGTGAGGTACGTGTCTCAGATCGGTTTTTTATCGTAGCGCTTCTATCTTGAGAGAAAAAAACGGCATCATCTGTCCTCAAACACTGTCAGCCTTATCTAGAGCATCTGTGCAGAGTAACCCTCGGTAATAAGAGGAGATCAAATTTGACCCCCAGATGTTCAAGGAAGCATCCCACTAACTACCATCGACCATTCATTTCATTTGATTAGCCGACTATTCCTGATTTTCCTATATTCGTCAGCTAATATCCCCAATCTCGTCCAGGGTGATTTCCTATTAGAACATTCTTAAATTTCGCCAACTCGATTGGGGCAAATGTGAGTTAAAGTTAGTCAGAACTAGGTCGGTTGGAAGGCTCCAAGTTCTCCTTAATCGAACGCGCACATGCACAAATCAGAAAGCATCACCAATATGGTTTTCCACTTGCCTTTGGGGAGCGTAGTTCAGGATTCAAACTCTCCAATCTGTATATTTGTGTGTGACAGTCCTCAGTTGGAGTTCTTCGATTTCTTTTCACGACGACACAAATGTCATGCCCTGTTCACCTTGCTTCTGTGGTTCTCCTTTACACCGTTTCAAATGCAGTTATTTGGACAAACATATCCTGAATACATGTTAGTAGTAGGAGGTTGAATGCTTTCATGAAATAATTCACCATGTGATATCATCGCTCAACTCACCATAAAGAAACCATGGAAGCACTGTAGAACTGTTTCACCCTTGTTAGGAATCATCAGCAGTGCATATGGACCGCGCCCGAACTGGCACGCGAACCCGGGACGAACGATTCCGAGTCGAACGCCTTAGCCATTACACTACGGGGCAGGCTCCTGTATACTACCACCATACTCTTACTCAAACCACGGAACGCGTATGGCATGCTCGAAAGTGCTCGGGGTCGAAAAGATTGTACCGGCACCAATGGTCGCAATGGCTGCCACGCCCAACTTCCGTGATCCATGTAGAACGCACACGTAATTACACACACACAAATAAACACAGATATGTAGACACACTCCAGCGGACGGCGGTCGTATTCGTTCCTCGTCTGCCTCGTACACTCATGACCTTGACACCTATTGGCTATTACGCGTAGACTTGACATGAACCGTGAACCTTGTCTCCTATCTATTTTGCCGTGTTTTCACGTGAACTGCGACGTTTTCTTCATAACGCAGTTTCACGCTTGTGCGCTGTTTTTGCTAGTCCCTGTCACAGGAACAAAGTGAGAACATAACGGTTGCTTCGGCAATCGAGCTGATGTCGAGTTATGCACCACGCCTACCTGAAACTGCACCTCTGACATCGGTAATGAGTACTCGAATGAATGTCAATATGTAAACATTCTCAACGTCTGATTTTGGAAAATAATAGGAGAATACTAGGTCGACCGGTTTGGCCAATCGGCCGAGGATGGGAGCGGGCTTTAAAGTGCGCATTGGGTCACAAAGTACCCAAAACACGGTTGTTCATTCAAATGATTATGGCGATGTATCGTGAATATCCCTGGAGCAACATGAGGCAGTTTCCATCATAGTCCTTGTGATCCACCTATTTAGATCTTGTTTTGTCTGACTCCTCTGCTACGAAGACGATCATTTCGAATGTTTTAACCACGAAATAAGACGAGAAAAACTATCTCGACTGTTTCGGATGGAAGGATTTATCACATGACGATTGTGAATTTTGTTTTAACACTTGACTAATTGTTCCTGGTTGATTTATTCGATTGTCACATGTTGTAGTGGCCTGATTTAGGTGTGATTCAAACGATATGCAGTCATTTGTATATGGGAATTTGAGCGTATGACACACTGCCCCATGACGTTCGCAGCTTCTCGCTAGGTTAGTGTAAAAAAATCACAGTAAAGGGAGACTAGTTGAATAAGTGCGCCAAATTCGATTGTTTTTGTTCCGAATTTGTCGTTTGAAGTCACTAGAAAAATAAATGTAGAGTAATATACCAGAATAAAAGTCTGAAACTCTCAGCCACATGGCGGTCCTCGATACAATCCATGATTTCTTTGTGTCAGCGATTTGTAGTGATTGGGGTGTGGCTGATTTGGCTATCGGTCGGCTACATTTGAACGGAATCACATGTGGCGAATGTCACCTGACCTTCAGATTTGAAATGACAAGATTGGTAACTCGTGTCAGTGTTGCAACAGTGCCGATTTGTCATACCACCGGTAAGTAAAAAATGCATACAGTAAGCAATGAAGGCTTCGAGGACGAATATGTTAAAACACGGGACGTTCACCACGTTAGCATCTGAGGTAAGGGTACTCGATCCTTACACGGTCACACGTGATTACAGGTGAATTTCAGATAATGGTTAGCTGTGAGTCTCAGCGGATCAGGGACAATTGACTCGACGCATCTGACGTAATTAGTCCGTATCCCAGAACTGTTTAAAATTTGATAAGAGATTCCCCAAAATCACAGACTGGTTTGAGACTGGTGCTGAGTACGTATGGTTTGCATGCTCTGATGAGGTTTATCGTGGCGCTATGGCGTGATATTACCGAACAACCTCGCTTGGAATGGGAATGAAAATATAACTAACAACAGAGATAAATTTACAGGATACTATTTCTATCGTGATTTTTTTAACGCTAACAGAATGAAAACAAGAATTCGACATACAAACGGTATATACATGTGGCTTACGCGTATGGGTGGTGCATCAGCAGATGTGCTCTTTTATCGACCTAAGGCTTATTATTTCCTCCGAAAAGGACTCAACTACTTTATGAAATGATTCATTATATCCGACTAATCACGAATGCACCGTCCAACTGTTTCATCAGGCTTGTTAAGGGGGCTCGAACCTGGTACGATTTATTGTAAATCGAATCTCCTATCCCCAAGTGTTAAAGATGAGAACAGGTAAAACAGGGCAACAATGGTGCTCGGAATCGATCGGTCAGATTCAGGCAGGTTCAATTTAAATCCAGACTTGATGCAGTATGCTGGAGCAGGGCTCCTCCGGAGGTTGCAAATGGTCAAATCTACAAGGTAAGAAAGATAAGACTTCGTGAACCGGAGCTTAGCAGGCATGGCATACTTACCAAATGACAACATTATACAAAGTACATCGTGAAGATATGCGACTGACCAGTTAAGGACCAATCCAGACAAAGTACCGATTTATCTCTATCTTTCGCCACACAGATAATGTGAAACACGTGATCAGACAACAGTAAAACACCACTTGTTAGACGTTTGTCCAATTGTTTCTGTGATGCTCAGACAGATTCAGTACCCGTTCTCAGTGGGTTGTGTGTGATCTGTCCAGCTTCTTCAAGATAGGTTGAAGTTGAAGTAGGAGTTGACTGTTTTGTTAGCAATGTGTACAGGAGTGCCAAAGTTTACGTTGATGTTGAAAAAATAGTTGAAGGGTGGCCCGAATCACCCAGTAGATAAAAAAGCACAAACTTACATCACGATCACCGGGATTAATGTCATATTCAGTAGGACGGATGGTACGTTAATTTGACCGTAGAGCACAGAAATTCGGAAATATCAAACTAAATGCAAGTACTACCTGTCGGTCCACTAAAATGTGGCTCTTATAGGCCCGAAATATGACGTGCCATGCACGCACACACAAACACACACACACACCAAACACACTGCAGGTTCAAGCATCGCCAGCGCCTGACGTCAGCGCGTTGCTTTAAGGTGTGGGGGCGATAGTGGACACGCATGATCCCGTGACGGCAACTGACCTTGAATAAGTGTAATCTCTCTACACAATCGATAAACCGAGATGACCCATCGCTGGACTGTCACGTGCGCATCATCATCGTTTACAACAACGATCAGTGCAGATTCTCGGTTGCAACATACGGATAGATATAGAGTTAATCTACAAAACGAAACTGAATTGCAGTATGTATATATATATATATACATATATATATATATATATATATATATAAGGGTACAACTTTATGAGGACCGCAACATACTTTCCAGGTACGCCATTTCTCAACAAAAAAGTGTACCTATCAAAGGCTCCGCGAATATCCAAAAACAGTATGATTTCTGGTCTTTGGAAAGTAGAACGATGCCCTAACACCCGTCAGAGAGTGAAGATTTCATCGACGCATTCACGACCAGTGCGAAATTCATCCTGATCCTCACCAGTCTGTCTTTCACGCGTGCTGCACAACCTGCGAACAATGATGGACGTAAGAAGCGTTGGCGCTACGCCAGGCGGCGTACCGGCAATATGAAAGTCTGAAGCTCGTACTAGCAAGGAACAATTGATGGTCTGAGCACAAAGTCAACAACCGTTCCCCGTTTCAAGAAACACAGGAATCGAGAGCAAACCAACCTCCTAGATGCTTCTCATTCGAGGGTAGCCGACCTAATCAAGCATTCATACCCCCTGTCAAAACCACCCGTCATCCAACCTAGCCTTGCGTAAGAGGTCGTGCACCCTTTGATAAAAAGCATCATCGATTGTATCTGAGCTCCAATCTAATGGTGCGTATGTTGAGACAACAGATAAGTTGCGTCTATCAGATCGAAAGCTGTTCAATTTCCACAAACCTCTAAGTCTCACTGTGCATAGCCAGCTGTCGACTGGGATCCAGTCAAGTAGTCCAGCCTCAGCCCTCTCACTGAGAACTATACCAAAGTCAGCAACATTAGAAGCCGCAGTTTCGGAGTCCTCAGAGGGATGGAGGTGAAAATTCACGAAGTAAACAGATGGGGGATGTCATGCGGAAAACAGAGCTGGAGTTTTGAATGCGAATCCCTTGAATATCACCCCCATAGATGGCTAGGATCTCTAGTGTACGGGATAAATACTTCTGTTGCCATTGTTTAAGTTAGACCACCGTGTATCTTTACTTCTAATGGCAGAATTAATTAGTGATTAATACTTATCGCAACCTGGAAGAAATAGCTAACATGAACGATTGGCTGCGGTCTCCAAATATTTCAGTGACAACGGGCAAGTAATTGGTGTTGGATAATACCGGCTTGTAGATACAACAGATGCGCAATGATTTTATAATCCAATTATTGGCGATTATATTTTTCTGAACCTGAATGATATTTAATCGAAGTTCAGTTCGTTTTTTTTCAATTCACCTTAAATACGTGAAAAGTCGCTCGGAAAATATTGTCACATCTCAGTCACAAATTCTCGCCTCACTAATTCCCTTTCAATTGTTGAGTAAATTCTAAATTTTTTATACCTCAATCGTACTTCACCAATCCACTAGTGACAAGCTAATGTGAATACGTGAATAATTTACACGTATTCTCAGTTGGCGATGTTATTGTCCATGGAAAACTCACTGTGATATACGATCATGTGAAATCGTGTTCCCAGCATTCGTAGTGGCCATCGATTTTCCGTTGGGACAATGAGTTTAATTCCCTAGTTCCCATATGATGGGATGAACGTATTTCGGAAGAATGGGAAAATCATCAGCAGTGTTGACGTTTCCCCGAACGACGACCAATTGGTTGTCCAGTCCTGCTCTCTGTGCTTGAACAACTTAACCCCTTATGTTAGTAAATATTTGGTTTTACGCAAATGCGTAATGGCTAAGCTTTTCGATTCAAAATCGTTGGTCCCTGGTTCACGTCCCAGTTCCGACGCGGTGGATATGCACTGCAGATGATTTCTAACATAGATGAAACATATGTACAGTGCTTTCATGCTTTCATACTGGCGAGCTAAGCGATGATATCACGTGGTGAATTATTTCATGAAAACCCAACATTGTTCAACATTCGTACTCGGTTTCAGGCACAACTCATTCACTTCAAGTTGTTTTAATTCAGCTGAAATCTGCTCCCGGTATTCCTTTTTCGCAGAGTCGTTGACCAGGCAACCAAATTATGTCATTTGTCCTTAAATAATAGTCCAATTCCGCAACCGATTTGGACGTATTGTTGTCGGCAGTATCAATTGCATGAACCATTTACATGTTAACCTCTGTGAATAAAAAACTTACAGCTTAATCAATAAATTTGATCGAAAATCTTCACAAATTGGAAGAGATAGGTAAAGTAGGTGTCTCACGTGTTCGTCTTCGTGGTTGGGGTCCGTAAGACTCGTCAGCTGGCTGGCTGGAGACACTGAAATATATGGCAATGAACCGTGAACAGTGGCGATCGTGTTGTCATTTTCTATCGAATCAGAATGATTGAGGAAGTGCGTTTGTACAGTTAAACTGTGTTCCGTGTGTTGGCTGCATCCGCGTCTTTTATTTTCCCGCATGTAAAGGTCCATTCCCTGTTCCACTTGGATATTCACTCTTTTTATAGAAAAGTGTAACCCTTGGGAGAATGCAGCGGTCAATGAGGTTTGCCTTGCTGTGTAACGCTGAACGGTGATGATGATGATGATGATGATGATGTTGATGATGATGACAGAAGTGATTTCATTGAAGCTTCGAACTGTCCACAAACAAGTTTTTTCACATATTTGATCTCGTGCATGAAGAGAATGGAGTTGATCATAGCAAATTCACTGTCCCACCCACCATGGAAGAGCCTGGAGATTAATTCGCTTTTCCAAAATCTACGCAGCCCCGGTTTATCATTCCAAACCTAAGCACTGAGGCAGAAAGCCTTTTCAGCAATTTTGTCCCCTCGGCATACGTGGGTTGTAGTTCCTGGTCAATCTCGGTGATACTCGTAGTTTCTGCCCGTCTTTTCGAACCACATGATAAATGTGACGACGGTCGATTTTGTTCCGCAACGAACACCACCCTCGAGGTCACGATATCCTAACAGCATTGCATGTACCTCGTGTCCCCAAATGCTGGAGACAACATCACAGAACTTCTTCCGCAAAGGGAAGACCCACCGTGAAGTGGACTACTCATATGCTGGGAAATAGGTAAATCAACGAATATCCATCCAACTCGTGAGCAGTTCTTTTTATTCCTAAAGTCTAATTTCTTGTGTAGTGGCATAATTCGCTCCAGTTACATTGGACGTGGGAATAAGATTGTGGGGGGATGAATATCGTCATGCCTCAAATTCCTTGAAAGCCAGGGAATCAACGGTTCAGGTTGCTTTCTAACAGTCTTACTCATGTGATGAAGAATCAACACTCGATCAGAAAGCATCTGACGATCGAAAAATCGCATCTGTTGTGTTGGTCATAGTTAAAAACACAACCTGGACGGTGCATATAAAACACATCCAAAGGATTTACGACGCGAACCGATTTTCTAAAAAATTTTTTCTCACAAACAGCGGAATATTGAAAGAAAATGAAAAGCTGTCCAATAAAAACCAAGGAAAATCACGCGACCCAACCGAAGGCGAGACTTTGAATGAGTAACCCAGCGGATTAGAAAGTTTGGAAACATCAACTCATTGGCTTTCCGCCCAGTCACTCACTTTCACCAATAGCTCTTGTTAAAGATAACAAATTTCTTATTTCCACGATCGACCGATAGTAAAACACTTGGGAAGGAAACGACAAACGATTTTTTGGAAAACCGTCAACCCGATCAACCAACAACATAAGTCTTCAAAGTCGTCGAGAGCACGATAAACAATGAGTCAACCACTTACAAATCACCTATGGAATATTTCACCCTTTCATTTTTGTACAAGCCATCCATTGTTTAGTTCGAGTTAAATCCCTAGTTAGGGTGATGGGCACGTGCTGATGGCTACCATTCCGTTACTTCAACAACACATTGCACAACTCATGTGTGTACCACCTCGTGTAAGCAATCTCTGACCGTACAAATACGGCAGACCGTACTATTCAGCGTCACTTCGTCGACGTATATTTAATGCTAGAAAAGATGCCGATTTTTTGTTTTCTAATGTCATTACTACTCACAGTTTCGTGTAAGAAACTGACTGATCAAGTTGCATTCACGTAGATGCTGATACAAGTTAGAACGCCACAAACGAAACAAAAGAGCATCGCGATGGTTCGGGAAAGGTACCAGGTTGACCAGATGTTCCAGCAACTTTAAAATTTCAAGTGGATTTGTCATTCGATTCCCGGATGGATCACCACGAATGAGCACTGTCGGCCAGCCCTCGGCAACATCAAACAGTTCTACAACGCACAAACTCCCTTCTGTGCTATCGTGGACAATGATAGTGATAAACAAGTAGGACTAAAATGAGCCGTAGAATTCCTCATTCAGTTAACATACTGGATAGATATGACAAGAATATAAGAGGAATTTGGGAGGAAACAGCTGATTGCGACCAAATTTCTCCTCAATTTCCCAGCTGATTCCAGTGCACACGTCGTTGCATCACATCGCGTGACATGTTCGAGCGGTTTATCCTAATATCAATACTGTCTGCTAAAAAGTTGGTAATCTGCAGCCCCGAACCGTGGACGCACTCGACACAATCATCCGATAGCAAGGACTTGGTTACTCTGACA
>LUCM01009889.1:3417-17317 GCA_008360955.1 Fasciolopsis buskii | reverse complement strand
CAAATACGTGTTTTCTGATGCACATGAAGTATGTTAGTAGTAGGAGATTGTGTTAACTAAAAAATTCAACTTGTGATATCAATGCTGAAATCAGCATTAAGAAACCATGGAAGCACTGCACGTCTGTTTCATCCTTGTTGTGCATCATCAACGGTGCACATCCACCGCACACGAACTGGGATGCGAACTCGGGACGAACGACTGTGGATCGAAAGCCTTAGACATTACGCTGCCGGACAGGTTGTGGTCGATTTGTTGAACTTCAGCTTTACTCTTTCAGATGGACGCGGGCCACTGGCACACCAAATCGATCCCTAATGATAGATGACTTATCTGCAGGTAGCCTATGCACAACGGATGATGTGAACATCCCAATTTGAGCTCGGTGTATATGCACCACAGATGATTCTTAACAAGAAAGAGATAGCTATACAGGGCTCCCATAGTTTCTTAATGGTGATTTCGTAGTCAACATGGTAGGGTGAATAATTTCGTGAAAAACAGCTGCAATAGGAAAACGATTCGGCCTACCGGCAAACCTGAAGTTAGATTTCAGTCGGCGACTGATTCTGATTTGTCAACTCTCTCCCTCACTGCTTTCCATTCGAAGCTCGTTCCCAACAGTTTACACAGTCCAGCTAATTTGGTCTTTTTCGCAAACAATTAGATCGTTGCACAAACTTTGATAACATGAATGAAGCTATTCGACCAACAAATCCGTCAGACTATCCAATTTGGCCTTGTGCCATGTGAGACTTCCATTGGATGAACCCATTGGTGTATCGACGGTCGGGTGAAATATGAAGAATGGCTTTCATCTCACAGAAATTTTACTCAGAAGGCCTATCAGGGATCTGGGGTGAGGATGAGGAGAAGATTGATCTCTTTACACATTGTTCATTTGCTTCATAGGTTTAAAAATCCAATGCGCTGTATGTGTGCATGCCGGGAGGGAGGGGACTTTCCTCCAACCGCGTTAATTTTAGCGTTCATCAAACTTTCGTCCAGGTAACAACTTTGCCAATAAAATTTCCTATACAGACAGACCACTGATGTGCTATCCACAAATAGTTGTCATATTCTATACGAAAATGAACATACCACAATAGCCTGATGGGAGTGGATTCAAGGTGTACCATTGTTGCTGCTGTTAGAATTATCTTTACTGTGTTTAAACAGGAAAGCAATTCTATCATAGGAATGTAACACAAATCATGTGCATGTTCCTGCAGTCAAATCAAAACTAAAACCGATTGTAATGACTGAAATCAGTGTTTAGGTGTGATCATTGGTGGAGCTGTTCTGGTTTCACGGAAACGTTTTTTTCTAATCACGTGTTTATCTTCTTGAGAAAACGACGCGAATAACAATACGCAATGAGCGTAGAGCTCGTGACCATATTACTATTATTATTGTGATATATTATTAAAAAAGTGAAATCACTATGATTAAATTTCGCAAATTCAAAGGGATTTCACAGGTATATCAACTGGGATGCGTGTCTCGACAAGGTCATGAGCGGATCAAAAAGAGAACAGGCCATTCGAAGAAGAGAAACAAGTAGGTTGTAGACAGTCATCAGATGGTTGGCAAAGGTTTGGTGAGCTAGTTAAAGAAAATGAACAAACTGTCAATGGAATCATTAGTGGGTGGGGCCCTATATAAAGGCAGACAATAACATGAGATACTCATTCAGATAGACAGGATTGCTTGGTTTACGAGTGAGTGTGCTTACTTAATTCAATAGATATTTTGCATTTTCCGACGTATTTTATTTCTTCTCTAAGTTCCGGCTTTTTCTCCATTTCTGGTTTGTTTTAATTTATTTGAGGTAACAAATATGCCCCAAATGGCACTGAGCAACATGGAAGAAACGCTTAGATTTTATTAAGACGAATCAAATACAAGACAGCAACACATAAATGTGTTAACAAGAAATAGGAAATATGAAATAATTCACCGTGTGATATCATCGCTCAACTCACCAGTAAGAAACCATGGAAGCACTTACTGTACAGCTGTTTCATCATTGCTACGACTCATCAGCAGTGCATATCCATCGCGCCCGAATTGGGACGCGGACCCACGGTTTCGTAATGGTGAGCTGAGCGATGATATCTATGGTGAATTATTTCATTAAAACATTCAATCTCCTACTGCTAACACGTACCAAATAGGAATTAGGTTAAGTCAAACTGGTAGAGTTTAGCTTCCATTGTTTAGCTACAAAATGCCGATCGCCGGAAGGTGCTCCTCGACTGAGTTCATCCAAACGTTACAAACTGAAATGGAAAGCATAAAGGGAGAACAAGTGTGAGCCAAAGCCCAGCAAGGTTATCAGTTATCACGAACCCTTACACAACTAAATTCAATAGTACATCTCACAACTTGTTCGTTACATAACAATGTTATTTGAAATGCCTAGTTTACACTTGTTGCCCGGCAACCTGTCTGTCACAAATAAAGTTTTTTTTCTTTTCTCAAACGCATCAGGAGGAGTTGCGATATAAACAGAATGATGATGGGAAAATGTTAGCAAATGTCACTTGAGAAAATTACTGGCTCATTTGAGTGTTGTTTGTTTCACTTCTTGTGAACATTACTCCTGGCAAGAGCCGATAACTATGTAGTTGTATAAACCATGTAAATTGCTTTGAAACAAGAGCTGTCTGAATAGTATTCAAACAATCGAAGACCGAACTGAGGAACGTGACGGTTTTTTTACACTTACCTGACTGATGAACATCAAAAACGATTGGGCAATGCTCCCCATACATCATGCGTTATTTGACGCATGAGTGAACATTGCTCTGATCCTAGGTCACGATCGGGATTAGTCAAACGGTCAACACTCTGACATCTCAATCTGAAGGCGGCCGCTTCGAAATGTCCCGCGGCCAGTCAATTTGCTCGGCTAGCAACCTTCGATTACAGCCGACCTACTCTTTGAAAATAATCCTGTTTGTCGTATCACTGATAACAGAAGCAGAAGGATAGGAGGTGAAAAAGTATGCATTAACACCAAAGATATTGCTAATGCCTTCGTTGACAGTCTCCACTTAGATTTTACAATCATAAATTTGGCGTCATTGTGCTGTGGTTCCGATCGGAACTTCACGTGACCGTCTATTCGATAGAACGACAAACAACGAAAGATGAACTGAAAAATACCAAGCTAAACAGCAATTTAGAAGAGAAAAGATTTCAAGTCCAAGTGCAAAGAGCCAGTGTCACTTGTTTCATCCCCCATCGTTCGAGGGTATCCCTTAACCTAACTGCATCTATACGAACCAGTACACTGGTCAAAGTTTGCATGCTTTTTTCCGATGTCATCGACTAACCACCTCAACCCACCCACCAACTACGAACTGCCTCGGGGAACGGCAAAAACCAGGACAAGTAGGCTTTGTATGCACGTGCACAAAGCATGTCCCAGACAATTAATCAATTCATATTCAGTTACTCTTCTAAAGAATGAACCGTCGAGTCCAGGATCTTGCGCCTAAAATCCGAGTCACCACATGTCACAATTGTTGCGAAGAAAACGGACTTCAAACTTGGGATTTCGACTAGGGATAATTCACACTTTAATGATAACGTTATCTTTGCAGTCGTGTGGAACACTGTATATAAAATCACGAGTAAAGTGCTCTCACCTCCTCCAACGTGTAAATCAATCAATGCCGTACACCTTTCAACCATCCCTCCATAAAATAGAGTCACTCAGAAGTGCACTGGAAAATTTCATCCCGTACCCGACTAAAACTTCCGGAAGGAGTTTACAGCGTGTGGCGCAGTTACGCTTCACCCAACCATCCAATTCCTCGTTCAGATCGCACTTTCAACAATCAATCAAAAAGATTGCATGAATTCCACTTGGTTACAAATGTGATACCGTGAGTTGCATTGAGCATTTTCGTTGGGCTACGGAAACACGAGTAGAAAGGCGATAATACGTGGTCGATTAGTTTGTCCGCCATCGAGTAGAATGTGTTATGTCAGAGTAACCAAGTCCTTGCTATCGGATGATTGTGTCGAGTACGTCCACGGTTCGGGGCTGCAGATTGTCAACGTTTGAGCAGACAGTATTGATATTAGGATAAACCGCTCGAACATGTCACGCGATGTGATGCAACGACGTGTGCACTGGAATCAGCTGAGAAAATGAGGAGAACGTTTATCTTTTATCTTTTACTTCCTTTATTCATGAAACAGCAATGTATATCTGTTTTCAGGATGGGTGCTGCGAGCAGCAGAAGTTTGTTAAGTGGGGAAGTTGACCGACGGTGGGAAGATTCGAACCCGCGTCCAAACGCCAGTACCTTATCCATTTGGCCACCGCCGGCTGTTTCCTCCCAAATTCCTCTTTTGTTCTTGTCACATCTATTCAGTATTTTAACTAAATGAGAAATCCCGCGACTCATTCTGGTCCTACTTATTTATCACCATCGATGTGCACGATAATACTGTAGAGCTAAGGACTGGCCGACAGTGCTCATTCGTGGTGATCCATCCCGGAAGCAAAATAAGTTTGCAGACCTGTAAAGGGATCACCATATCCACGAGGCTACCAATTTATTGCCTCGTGGTTGTTTTTTCGAGAGATCAGGATTTTGTTTATTTCATTTTTAGACCTTAACATCTCACTTGCACACCGCGGCATGGAAACTCTCTGACGAGCGTCGAATTCTGGGGCAACTATCACCCTGAAATTCGTTGCGCTGGAAACAAAACCTTTGATTGCACGAATTTTGATAATCAATTTTGAATAAGATCTTTTGGTATTGGGTAATGGCAGCTAGATTTTCCGGTTCATGCTGATTATGGTTGGAACAGCTGTTAACGGATAGCTAAAACAGTCACGCGTCCATCCGCGTCAAAATACGCGGACATGTGAGCCACGAAGTTTGCGCGTTTTCGATCGATAGGTAGCCGGGGTTAAAAGTCACATGACGCCGAATTGTGTGCATAATGTTCGGAGAAAAATATGGGTCCATCGAGAGCACGGAACCAGATGATTCTTCCGTATGACATGCTACGGGGTGTTCTTGATCTTTTTCAGCTGTAATGATAGGAGGAAAAAAATTATTCTCCTTACCAGGGCTACTTTACAAAAACGCGTATATCTAGAAACAATATCATTCTATCTATGTGCCTAGGGTCTGATTTTTACTTACCGATGTGATTGAATTTGAATAACTTTTGTAGACATATTTGGGCTTACATTCAAACCACTGATTTAAGGAACTTTTATTCGATTATCTTGAACAAAGAGTCGTGTGTGAAATCAGGAAACCGTGGTGAGATCCAGTGTAATATTCAACAGTTTGAATTTGCAACAGTGGTATTTGTTTCTATAGTTCTGGTAGAATATGATGATTTCGGACCAGCGTATTTGCTTCATTACCATTTCGTTCTTTTTGATTCTCTTTTTTAGCACTTCTCAGTTGGCGAATCTTTGAATCGAGCTTACTAACTTCCGTTTAGAAATGTCCGCGGAGAAACAGGAACGTCTAGTGGTCAGTATTGATCAGGGAACAAGCAGTTCCCGTGTGGTAGTATTCTCCGCCCGAACCGGTCAAGTTGTAGCCTGTCATCAGATTCCCTTCACCTCATCCTATCCGGCGCCAGGTTGGATTGAACAGAACGCAAATCAGCTGTACGATACAACTTTAGAATGTTTGAACGAATGTGCCAAACAGATAGAGGATCAAGGCAGAGATCTCAAGGTAAGCACATGATCACGTGTGGGTCTTTGATAATAGGACAAAACTTGATGATGTTGGTGGAAAGTTAACGTTTACAGTTGTTCATACAGGTTGTTGGTTTCTTTAAGCTTTACTGTCGTGTTCGTAACGCGGGGGTAAACACGTGTGAGGTAATTCTGTGCATTAGTTAACTTGGTAACTCTCGTAGCGGTGACCATTCAATAAGCATTATACTCCAAAACAGTAAATATCAGGTGCGGACAATGTAACTGTGGGTGGTAGAACGTCTGGTGCTTTCTCATCAGAGTAATGACAGGTATCTGCACAAGGCCACACTTAGTAAGCGGACTAAGAACCGGATGAACGGGTCACATGGAGAATGAAGTTGGTCTGGCACATGGCATAAACTAATATGAGTCACGGTCACAGAACGCCGAGACTGATCATCGACCAGAGGTGTACTAGGTGCTAAATTATGTCGCTACTTTGATATTCAGCCGCAACTTTTGCAGTTATTCGGAGCTCTTACCGAATTATTCCCAGCTTCTGAACTACAGTTTGTTATCCCCGCACTGCTGTTCACCTACTGAGCTAGTTTGTATTACTTCCAGCATTAATTTGGAATTGTATCAAATTATCCGGAAAATGAGCGAAGACCTCTCTTTTTCATAAGGCCTCGCAGAAGCTCATCTGCTCGCAAACTGCACTACTACTCAGTGCATCTTACTGCAAACCCACACATGCGTGCTCATTTAAGATGGATCACCTTTCAGACCTATACAGACAAGATCGCGATAGGAAAGTTGAGTAACGTACCCGAATAGTTTTGACATAATTCCGAAATGATGTGGAGAAGAGTTTAATTGGTCACCTTTTATTTCATGCACTTGATTCTATTTCATCAGTGAGCACATCTGACCGGACCAGCATGTAAGAACCCCATATCTGTTGGTAGTCTAAACCTTTTGTTGACCTTGAGCATGCCTCTCGGTCCGCCCGTAGTCCAACAACCGACAAATAAGCTAGTGATCTCACGTATTACATTAGGTTAGGGACAAACCATGGAGGCTCATTCGGGCATTTTGGCTGTTGTCGCGTTACCACCGAGTGGATGTAGTGAGATGAACGAGCCGCTAAGTGAACTTCAGTGTGTACGGTAAATCCACCGATTTACCGAGCGTAGCATTAAGTCTGATACTGTAGACAGTTGCGCACGGCAAGCGCGCCACAATTAGGTCACCTTAAGCCCACCGAGTGTCTGCGAGACGCGGAATTCGAAGTGGTAGCTGACGTGTGACAAGAACGATGCAAATACACTGGGCGCCACTTCACTGGAGGCAACGGAAAGCGGAATTGGTTGAAAACCAAGCGTGGATTGAAAAAATATCTTGCTCACATATGCATCTAAATGGGTTGCATTAAAAATAAGGGGTATGGGACCACGAACGTCAATTCGTTCATCTCCTGACAAATGAAGTTTGATACTTTCGATACAAAAGCTTTACACCCTTTTCTGCCCACTGCTGACTGGTGCTCTACAAATTCCATCGCTAAAATTTCACCGAACTGAGTCCAAGTTGACTCTTAGCGTAGCACACAAAACGCAGCCAAACCACGTTATTCACTTTGCTCTCTCAGTGGTGAACAACGAGCCGCTGCGTAACCCATCTGATATGGGTACAGAAACGACGACAAGCAAATAGTATAAATTAAAGAAATGTATTCATGAAATAATTCACCATGCGATATTATCGTTCAACTTATCGCTTATTAAGAAACCATGGTAGCACTGTACAGCTGTTTCGTCCTTGTTAGGAATTATCAGCAGTGCATATCCACCGCGCCCGAACTGGAACGCGAACCCCTGGTTTCTTAGTGGTGAATTGAGCGATGATATCATATGGTGAATTATTTCATGAAAACATTCAATCTCCTACTACTAACACATGCCAGGTATCCAAGCTCTGTAGGTCATATCCAAAGCCTTTCGTCATACTTAGGCTACCTACAGAGAAATCATCTATCAGTAGGCGTCAGTTGCTGTGCCCTAGTGGCCCATTGCCTTGCAAATCAGTGACGGATAGGTGCAACATAGTCATGTGATGAAATTCAACAAACCATTCAGAGCCTGCCCGGTAGCGTAATGGCTAAGGCGTTCGACTAGGAATCGTTCGTCCCGGGTTCGCGTCCCAGTTCGGGCGCGGTCCATATGCACTGCTGCTGATTCCTAACAAGGATGAAACAGCTGTACAGTGAGTGCTTCCATGGTTTCTCAGTGGTGAATTTAACCATGATGTCATATGGCAAATTATTTCATGAAAACATTCTATCTACTACAAATAACACAAAAATGTATGTTTAACAAACCATGCTTCCCGGACCGTTGCCTACTTTGTCTGGGGCTTCTGCGAAACCGTACGATATACAGACTTGCAAACAATTCCCCACTTTAGATGGGGAGAAACTAATGTTTCCCCCGGGACCTGGTAGGTGTTGGAACATTTTGACTTCGACCAGGAATGAAATGATAAGTTAGGTCAGTTAGTAAATTTGTCGGAAATCTTTCTCGAACGATTCAGCGATGAGCAGTTACACGCTGAGTGTGCTGATCCTAGAGATTCCGCCAGTTCGAGAATGATTTTGATCGCATACGAATCTGGATTTGACCTGCGCGAACTTTATCTACCCCGAAAGACTGATTAAGTGAGCAAGCGGAAATTGCGCGAAACTGCGTCCCACGTGATTCCACTATGGCGTCTGTCTTTCCTCTGTAAGGACGATATATAATATTACAGCCAGCAGTTTACGACTTTCCGATTGCAATGTCACGTCCCTCAGCACTGACAGTGCTCGGCGGCTGTCTGCATTCAAACATCGATTTTTCCGAAGCGGTGCACAAATCTAGGGGCAATGGAGGTGGCCACTGCTAAGGCGCATCCTCCCATGTAGGATACTGACAGCAGCCTCGTGACCAACCTAATTGTTCCCTATAGCCTGCAGTTGTGTGTCAAATCTTTCCATGATGGTTATACGTGTGCTGGATAAGACTGGAAGAAGTGATGCGGTGAGCAGGCCATAGGCCGATGTATCGCTCTGGAAAAGTTTAACTTCGGTATTGTCATTGATCAGTGCCTTCTACGTTCCAGTTTTGGTGACATGAAACGGGAACTATTGTCTGATAGAGGCGCTTTTTGGTATTTTCTCAAATGTAAGACTAGTGGGAAGTGCAGGACTGTTCTGGGTTAACACAGAGCCAATGTAAGCATGTCAAAATATGTACGGCAAAAACATAAAACCCACCTGGGAAGAATGTTTCCCTTCAATAGGTTTCATATCAAAACTAACATATGGGTTCACCAATATCTGAAGGCGTAAACTAAAATAGGTAATTTTTTCTTCATTCCTCACCAAGACGCAAACGTGCTAGGGATTAGCCTTGTACCAAACACAAGCACTTACTAGGGATCACGAAGGCAAAGCTACTCCCTCGTATAATCTACATGTGCGAATTGCCTGCCTATAGTCCTGGGTTCATCTGTACTGAGTGGGGAGTGCATCATGAAAGCAATGACATGAGGCAACCTTGTTGGTCTACAGGCTGGCATTTCGCCACAGTAGAGGAGAGTGCAAATACAATGAATGAAAGGGTTAATCGACCCCGCAGCAAGAATCAATCAGAAAAAGTTGCTCGAAGAATCAACAACGACTATGTCAAAGGCACTCTCCGACAGACAAAGACCGCGGTATCAATAAACATACGCAGCAGAGCCACTACTCAGATAGATAGCACGACTGCTCCAGCTGGGAGCGACAGTCTAAGTAGTCGGTTTGGATAATCGAACCAAAACAACAACAGGGAGGGTCAAAAGAACGAAAGCAAAAGTGCTTGACACACGGTTGAATCGGTCCGGCATTGCTCAGCCAATCAGGAAATGGATCTTGGGCGAGGGTGATGTGGAAAAGAACATTGCACACCGTCGAACAAGATCTGGGGATTGTGACTTGTTTGGTTATGCAATAAACGTGTTAACTACTCGCTTACCTTCTTGCTACAGTATTAGCACTTCAATTAACCAGGATAACCCGTGACTTGTCCAAAATACGCACAGAAGTACCGCATCGAAAGCAGTAGACAACGTTACGCTATGGTGAACGTAAGTGTATTCTCACCCCACGGCCCATTTACTTTCATCGTAACTTGTGAAGGGTTTCGATCCACGCCCTGTGCGTTTCATCGTTGAACTAAGGTACTTCGTTAGATAGCCATGCTAGCGCGATGCTGACTGATGGTCGGCACGTGGCAAATCGGTAAACATTAACGATTCCGTCTGGTCGTGCAAGATAATGCTTGTATCCCAGATAGCGCAGTCAGAACGAAGCAGCCCTATCGCATCGGCTACCAGCTCATATTGAGTCAAGATTGGATGGGAAGAATGCACTAATGCAAGCTGAGTGACCCATGCAATAACTGCTGCAGTACATCAGTGTGAACGATGCAAATTTTACAGCCAAACGACCTCGTCAAGTAAGGTTGGAAGGCGAAAAAGAACAGGGAGTCTAATCAGGTGATGATTCGGGTAATCGGTAAAGTAAATAGCAGTTACATTGGCGCGGATTTGTGTGTGTGTGTGTGTGTACTCACATGTTACGTAGGACAGGATTTTCACAATGAAATGCAATCTTTGATTTGTTTCTTCTTACTAGAGCTGGTCCGGACAGGCAATTGCTGAGTGAAAACAGACAAAGTTGAACAATGGTAATGCATTGTTTAGACACTCGTAAGGCTGGATATTTTTTGTCTCATCTAGGCGATCCTTTAATATACTTTTCCTATGAACGACTTCTTTTTGATGACTGAACTGAGCCTTCGGAATACTCTGTCAAAGACAGAAAAGTGGACACATTTGAAACTTGACAAATATTGGTAGCAAAGTCTATGTTCACTATTCTACAATGGGTATCCAGCTGTGCGTTCTCATTGATTTGCTCTGATCCTTCGGGCACTTTCAAGAAGAAACGGGCGGAAAACGGGATGACAACTTGATTTCCCATATCAACAATGGTCAGGGAGATTAAACATCATCCGCCCCAAAAGGTCAGATTTTCGGAGCCCAGACCTATAGGTTACTTTGTTGGTACACAGTAATTTGTTATCGTCTTGTTCATTATCGTGCCTTTTGCAGTTCTCTACCACTCGATATTTGAGGGTCTTGACTGCCGGTTTCAACCTCACTGGGATAGTGCGCTCTGTCGACTATAGCGCATGTCTCGTACAATGTGCTCATCCAAGATGCATTTAATAAATATGCACCTAAGAAAACTTGAGTAATCACTAAGTACCGGCTCGTCTTTTATACTTTTTTTAATTGCCATGAAATGTGCGCTTGCCCAGGAAATTTGAGCCGTTAGAAATGGATCCACGGAACTTTGAAGCCTACTGTTCACTAGAATCTCATTTGAGTCATTAAGAGCGTGAATGGGTAATAAACCCACCTAGTAATCACACCGTGATCCTTAGGATCCCATGGAGATTCAATTGCTAACCTAACGGAGAGTGTTAATGTAGGGTAACGATTCGACGGGACAGTACCGGATATGGGTGAATGGTAGACGGAAGTAATCGCGAAACCGGGGTTTTAGTTCCACTACCTCGGATAACTCTACTGGACTCCATTCTAGACTTACATGTGTCCAGGCCTTCTCTAGACTGTCAGTGTTCTCGAAGACACTGAATTTACACTTTTTTGTCTGCTGTATAGTCTTTGGTTCTTTTACCTCATTCCATCTTTTGATGACTTTCAGAGCATCATTGCTCTCGGTGTGACAAATCAACGTGAAACGACAATTGTCTGGGATCGTGAAACCGGCAAACCGTTGGCCCCGGCAATCGTATGGTCAGACGCACGAACGGCCGATTTGGTGAAGGAATTCACCTCCATGACACCGAACAGCAATCCAAATGCATTTCAGGTATTTACCACCATCCCCCTCTCTTTGCATCCTCTCATCTAACCGTTTCGAATGCTATTGGATTTCTAGTGCAGGACATTCAAGTGTCTTCCAAGTCCTTCAACCCCACGACCAGAACAAGTTAGTCGGTTCCCGGAACCAAGGAAAAAGTCAAGTTTATTAGGTCATAGGACATAAGTAAACGTCAACTTACGACTACAGCTTTTCTGATGCTAAGTAATAACCAATATGGAATCTTACTCTTAATCTGAGTGGACGAATTTTAACGCTGAATCAGATTTTCTTTGCCGTTTCCCTTGTATTCTGAACGCTACGAAGACACAGGGAAATTTTAGTTGGGCTAAAAGTTGAAATAGCTGCCTTGACCAGATTCGTCGGAATAACCGAACGGTGGTCTTCTTTACCCGCGCAACGACAGGGATCCACGTGACTGATTAGTTGGTTACATGACACTGATGCAAGCTTCTACAATTCTGATTGCGCTAACGAACAAAAATGGTACGACCGGTGGGGATTCAGTTCACGTAACATCGGGTGCGTGAATGATGCATCATTTCACTCGCTCACTAGTGTAAGGAGTTGATGTAACAGAAATCTGTATGAAAAAATAACAACTACAGTAGTATGGGTTATAATTTTACTGGCAAGGTGTTGAATAACAGCTTGTAGACAATGAACTATGCAAAATGAAATTAATTGGTAATCGCTATTTGGACGTTAAATCCAAGACCGTATTTCCAGGAAAATGGTGAAGGGAGCTGAAGTGTGAGTTGTCAACAACCTTTTGTTTGACACAGTAGAAAAACAAAATGAACGTTTCCAAGTTTTCCCGCATTAATTACATATATATTAATATGTACATATATATATATATTAATTATGTATATTGCCACAAGCACTCCGAACTTACTGGCTGGTCAAGTTGGTTCCACACTGAATAGTTTAGTGCGGTCACATGGTCTCGTTTCGCTAGATCCAGGCCGATGGTGTTCGAGCCTTCAAAGTCGTCGCATTTTAACGTGAAGTTCGCAGTTTCGTATCCGGTCGCTACCGCCAAACTTTCTCCATTGACAGATTTCAGTGCCGCGCTCTGTCGTACCATTGTTGAAAGATATACACAAGAGGAAAATAATCTGGAAATCTGCGTACGATGCCTGGTGTTGATTGTGACAACTTGGAGTTGGAAAATCCGCTTATCATATTCTTTGTTATTCCAGTTCGTGATAGTTGATCGACGACGACCGAACAGATCGTTATTATCACCGATTTTCTATTGGAAGATGATTTTGTCTCTGGATCCCGATTGGTTGAAACATCATACGCCAAGACTAACGCCTAGAGTAAACTCTGATGACTGAAAAGGTTGTGTTGGTTTGCTTCGGGTTAGAGAGTATTTTTGGTCAACTGATTTGACCGTTTAGTATTGTTCTCAGTTTAAAAATGATCTGTAAAAAGAGAATGATAATCTGTTTTCAGTTCACATTTCTCAGGCTTCATCAGCCTCCGGATCTCAGCTCCTTCACTCTACACTCTCAGAGGACTGACCAAGGCGCTTGGCCTTGACATGGACTCACTTTCGTTGATGTCTGCTGCTGAGGTGAAAACGAATTCAGGATCGAGATATAGATAATTTACGACTGTACTAAGTCATCAAGGTATTTCCTTCACACTTCAATAGACGAAGCAGCTCAACTTATAGGTCAATGGTATGTCAAAAGTGTTAAGTCGAAGGCTGAGAAGTTATAGCCCCCTAGACTGAATCTCTGGTAAACAGTCGCGTTGCGCCGCATCGAACTGCGTTCATCGGTGTCTGAAGGTGAGTAGTGTTAAGCGCAGCACAGACATGAAAAAAACGAGTTTTATGACGAACTCCTCACCCTTGTTCGGAAGAGCGAAGCTTGGTATAGTACGGTGAAGATTTTTTATGCACAAGTAGGAAAACCTTTATGACATCGTTCCGTTAGGTGGGGCCTGCACCTCTGCTCGCGCGAACAAATAAAGGGGAAAGGCCTCTCCAATTTTGTCGCAGCAATCATATTTTCGCGCCTTTCAAATTCAACAGTTCGCGTGCACAGCAAGATGGCTTCAATGAATAGGTGGTCTGAGTCAGTCACCATATTCATGAGGCCGTGGAGGTGAGAGATGAATCGCATACAATGATGAGAACATGCACAATGAAACTACGTGAGGTTGTATCGTAGTCTTCTCTTGCGTTATTCTCT
>LUCM01009888.1:271763-346667 GCA_008360955.1 Fasciolopsis buskii | reverse complement strand
AAATGGAACCGCCTCTGGTGGGAAAATCGCAGAGATCAGTCAAATCAAACGCAGTCAGTGGTAAGGTAGAAGCGTGATTGAAATCGGAAATCTGACTTATTTCTCGCTTCTTGGCTAATCTCCCCAGCAGCAGAATTTTGCTTTCTGCTTTTAGGGTTAGGCCAGTCACAGAAAGGTGAAAACTGTTGTGTTTAGAATGCACCAGGGGTTATTTCACTTGGTGGGTCAAAGCTATTCGATAAAGACCCGTTTACATGGACCTGGGATTTTTGACTTCGCAGATAGCGTTATACCCGGGTGGAGAGGGCTTCATTCAGCCTAACTTTTGTAGTTGTGGATAGCTTACTCGGTTGAAAGCCTGAGAAGGTTATGGTGAGGTTACATGCATCTGAACTCTTCAGTCCACTGCCCCCTCGTACCAGATTTTATTCTCCATCAGTTTCGTTTGGCATGACCTGCCTCGTCTGAACTCGTCACGTGCGTCGTGCAAGGAGCCAACCTCATGGATGTCATGCAGAACATCAGCGACAAGGCCGTCCATGACATCTGAGACTAGTGAAAGTAGCGCAGACGGATGAAAGCTTTGAGGTTCAGACCAACTGACAGATTTCGAGATTGGAGAGACTGCATAGAACCTCCATTCTTCTGGGACATGGCCCGGCTCGCGTGGAGTGGTTCAGTTGCTCACATGGCGGATTTGACAGCTGGTCCACTTACCACCGCAACATAGCAAACCAGATATCAATGAGGCCTGGTGAGTTCGGCAGTTCTAGACTTTTGGCGTACGTCGTACCTATTTGGTCAAAAATCTAATTAGATGGGTACCCCCTGCAACGAAACGTATGCCAATCCAGCTGCCGTGCCTTCACCCCTCGACGTCCCTGGTTCAGGCGGAACGAAGGCGGTGGAGTGGTAGGCAGCTGGCACGTTTGCGGCTTCAGTACTGATTACCCTTTTGGTACTGTCTGATGTATGCATATCCACCATCCTTCGGCTTAGCAGGGGATGCCGGGACAAGCCGTCTGTGGTTCCTGGAGTCTGGATGAACCCTTTTCAGGAATTACCTTTGGTGGCCTGTGGTACCGTGCTTGCTTTAGATGTCATGCAGGATTCTCATTTGAACACTGATGACTGATATCGGTCCTATGCCGACATTCATTTCCTGAGGTGTTCTAGAGTGCGGCCGCAGTTTCGGTTTGCATTATAAGGCCCACATAGCTGTCCGGGACACGAACAGGTGCATGACTTCGGCGGGAATTATATTGCTTCTTGCCAAGTTGCGATCGACTGATCGTGAGGTGGACCACAGACTGATTTAATAAGTGTCAGACTTGGAAAATCACAATCATTGAGGTTCCAGGTAGTGGCTTACTCTGTTTGCGCCAGTATTGTCGTGTGCAATGACTTGAATGTTGTAAATCCTTGGCCCCCAGCTCTAAGGGTGCCGAAACTTTGGGTTGACTGGGTGGAGATCTCTCTCCATCTGATGAGCTGTCTTATGCCAGGCCAGCTTGAGAACCACATTAAAGAATGTCCATGGGGTGGATGCTGATCTTTCACAGTATACCAAAAACTGGAAACTTACGTCTTTCAGATCAACTCAGCTCAGTTTGCGCCAGCATAAGCAGGTAAGAGTATCAGGGCTGATGACAGTGAAATCAGATTAGATCAGCTTTCAAGAGGTTTGGCGGACAGAGGAACCGTAGTTTCCAAGCTGCTCGAGTACTGGTGATAGATGTACGACTCAGAGGTATGTTGGAGTTTCCAGGGTTTTCTTTTAATTGTTCGTTTTTCGTTCATCTGGGATTCTGCTTAGAACTGACACTGAAATCTGAAATATATCAGAGAGAAATGCCTGGGTTCTTCATCGTATGTTATGCGTTAAGCAAACACAAAGTAAGACATGCAGTAGAAATTGAAAAACATCCACTCATAGACCATTTGCTGGAATTCTTTTCGCAGTGGCCCTTGATGCATGGTTTTCTGCACAACCACTGCACCCATACTGAAATCACTCAGGGGTATCTGCCACAGTTCTACCGTGTTCAAACTGAGGCCATGAAGCAAGGGAAGGAGCCGCTCATGAAACTAACCCTGGTGATGAGTTGACGGGAAGGGACAGAGACTTATAACTGCTGGTCATAAAGTCTGGCGGCCCCCCTGTTTCACATATATAGCACATTATGCCAGCTGTCTGCCGGAAAGTACTCCGTTGATCAATTATAGGAAGTGAGTACAGATAAGTTGCTCTCCGCGAGCCTACGGATGAGCTCCAGTAGTGATCGACACTTTTATTTGTTTTTCCTTCTTTTGCTCTATCCCTTCTCACGGCTGTTTTTCATTTGCATTCTTGTTTTTCTCATTTTTTCGAATAATTCTGCCCGTTGGCCTTATTTATTTTATCCCTATTGACATGGATTTTTAAATTTCTACATCGGAAGACTTAGGCCAACCGGAAGAACTATGGGACGCACATATATGGGCTCAACCATTCCACTGTTAGAAAGAAAAAGCATTCAGCCTGGTTTGGTTTGAACCTAGCGTCAAAGGCAATCTCGCACTGCGAGAGAATGGGCCGTATTCTACAGTGATTATATTGGGCATCTGGCCAGACCTGACCCTGCGAAAGGGGAAAACCCACAACGACAGTGTTTGATGGATGAACATCTGGTTCCGTTATTGGACCATCTGGGTAAGCTGCGTATCGGACTATCCACTTGTGCTTTACCACCCACTCTCTAGTTTTCAACTTATCCCTGTCCTCCCAACCGCACACTCAGTACGTATGCTGACGTCCAGAACAACTGCTGCTGTGCTTCTTTCTTAATTAGGCACGCATACTTATAGAACTTATTATGTGGTGCAAGTTGACATTATCCCGATAAACAATGACTGATCCTAGCATTCCCGTGCTTTTACCGTCCCAAGATTTCATGACTTCCCGTGGCAATTCCTGTCCTAGCATCCAGCCCATGCCACCGTCCGCGATCCATTTCAACTGTGCACTTTATTGGCAATCTGAATTAGTAAAAATAAATGGTTGTTCACACATGATCAGTTATAACTGATCCCACGTTGCATGGACAGCGGGCCCGTACTCCAGACGAGTTCCGCGAAAGGAGCGAATAGCAACTTTAATAATCTAACACTTGTGCGAGCTTTCCCATCAGACCATTGAAGATGTCAAATGTTGAAAGAGGATCGAGCTATGAATAAGGAACGTGCAGCCTAAGACTGAATGAGGTATGCAACAAAAGGAAGTAAGCAGATGGAACATTTGTTGCACAAGCACTGCTATGGAAAGATCCCGTCCTTTAGCACAACCGACTGGAAGCTGAAACGTTCTTAAGAAGCTGCTTGTTACCATCAAATACTTTGCGTTTGTTCACCATAACACAAAATGGGACAATTTCCAAACTGCCTTCTCTTCCTCCACGACCAAGATCCAGGCCCGCCAATGAAAACAGTGATTATGCACCAGCTGACAGAATGTATCGATGCAAAAGAGACTCTTTCGCCGAAAGCTCTACTCCATCCTATGCTCTGGTTTCCTATGCTTTCCACGAATTAGCTATCCGGATCTTCCGCTCCAATGCCGACCCGATTAAACGAAAGACAAACCAAGCCGCGCCAGTGAAAGCCCTGGGTGTTTTATCTCAGCTGAACCATTACTGCCCATCAAAAACACCGTTATTAACACTACTGGAATGCCGTGCAACCCACTAACTTCCAGACCTATGCTGCCGCAGAACACCAAAAGCTCCGATGTCAAAAACGGACAACACGCAGGTCATTCATGGCAAGTATATTTAAGGGATGATTGTAATTCTTATAAGAACTCTTCTGCCCGTCACACCTTTCAGCCCCGTCTTCTCGCAGCCGCATGAGTTCAATGATCGCTCCAATGAGTTCAGTGGTCTCTTCATCCACGTCCCTTCATCCCTTAAATAGTTCGGTGCAACCTTGAATGTTTTGCGCTGCTTCCTCTTCAGCATTATTCTGACTGTTCATCGACTACTTAATGATGTTAATTTCCACCATTTTATCCACCTCATATGACGCCCAGTTTGGTTTTGGCTCATTTCAATCCAGTCATCTCATCCATATTGATTCTTATAATCCCGGCTTATCTTCTGCGTTCGACAGATGACCGTCTTGGTTTGCGAGGAATCTGGCCACACGGAGACGTCAGCCGTTAGTTCCCAGCTGAATTACGCGCTTGCGATGAGCGCCTTTGATGCACTGAAACAGTCGCATTATGCGACTGATAATAAGTCCCAGGAAGTCTTGTTTAATCCTGGCAAAGGAATTGATAGCCACGATTTCAAATTAGAAAACTCGCACTCAACGAATCAGATTGCGGATTCTCATTATGGGAACTGACATAACCAAATTTCCTCCCAGGTTTTGTTTTCCATGATTCCACTGCGAATTTTTCTTGTACTAATTTGATGTTGCCATGTATATGCCTATCAGGAATCGATTAAAATCAACATTCCAATGATGATAACAAAAATATATCATGTTCGTTACAAATCGTGAAAAGGATTCGTAGTGGTTTTAGTCACGCTCACAGTCATGTGCCCCGTAGCGTCAGTTGTGCTCCCGTGTGACTGCCTAGCCCTGTGTTCCTTTTCCACAGTCCTGTGCAGTGTAGCCCCTTTTGCAATAGCAAAAAGGCCACGACTAGCGAAGATGTGCAAAACAGACCACCCAAACAGTTACTCCTCTGTTGGAAAATCATAACAAACAGAAAAATGAAACCGGGCTGTGGGGGAAAAGGGGCCAAGTCCAGCCTGGTCCAATGGCTTCCAGTATGCGTTCTTCTTTTCTCTATGGTCAACAACGTTTAAACCCCCCGAATGACCCAAAAGCTAAAACTGAAATTTAATTTGTTATTCGCTGTGCATGATGCGTCGTGATCAACCAGAGTCATTCAGGCGAGACAGGCATCCAGTTATTTTTTAACGTCGCCTTGAGCTGCCTGGGGGGCTGACAGATAAAAAAACAGTTCTAAACCGAGTGTCCCATTTGTGGATAGTCCGAAAAAGCTGATATCAGCTGGACTGCCTCCACTGCTGCTACTAGGTAAGCTTTTGGGAAGTGGACAACTACCTACCGAATAATCTACTAGAGAAAAGCCTTTTGCAAATAGGCATAACGATGTCTCTGTTCCGAAATTGACTTTAATGAATCAAGGATTTGATTACAAAACGGTCCTGCCAGAGTATCGGATAACTGTCGAGGACAGGAACCGCTTGATTTACCTCCTCGCCTCCTATTAGTTGCCATTCAGCGTGATCGTCTTTTAGACCGTGCATAACAGCCTGCTGTGGCGAGTTTTCTGAGGTTCAACAATGCCGCTTGAAACTGAAGATTTAGCTTAAGTTGTTGAGAATGCAAGCTTGTTCGGTACCAATCGTTAAAGCATCTTGAGTTCAGCTTTTATAATGCTTTTGGTGGTCATTTTAATTTAATGATGGTGACCCTCGAGGAAACAAAAATAAACGCTCAGGACAGTCAGCCGCAAACCACTATAGGCCATGTACGGCGGATTGTCCTACCGCGAATCTCCTATTATGTTTGCTTGCCCTTAACCTTTGTGACCACTTGTGTGCCACTCTTGCAAGACTCGGCACGATTGCAATACTGGCAACCCCGACACTTGGCCAGTACAAGGAAAAGACAGTCGGGAGCGATAGCAGGTTGAGTATATTATGAGAGCAGCGAGCGAGCGGAGCGTGCGTGAGTTGCGCGCAAATCGCGGCCATGCTTGGCGGTCAACTTCCGGTTAAACAGGCTTTCCGGAGTAACAAATCAAAGTTCCGCTACAGCCCTTAGAAGATCTTCGGTATGTGACTCCTTGATTTCTTATTACTTATTCTGAGTCTTTGGTTGACGGAATAAAGGTGAAACCTTGAAAACCAAGTGCGGGGAATCACCGTGCATATCGTGGTACTGAAAAGGCACACATACAATAAAACATGCGAAAGCAAGCAGTAGCGGGTTTCGAGCGTCAAGCGAGTTTCGAAATTGAAAACTCGAAAATATGGCACGTGCCGGAAGATAAAACAAATGCAACCAAGCTGATGACATGAAAAAAATATCCTGCGCCAAAATGAATCTTAAAAAACGAGGTACCCAAACATAACAGATTTTCCTGAAATCTAACGGACCCAAACAAACTGCTTGCTCAGTTTTCCATTAGTTTGATGCCACCATTTTGTATATCCCAAATGTATTGCTATACCAGACAATCGCATGCCCGATTGAGGTGCTGGAGCAGCAGTTTCGAGAGTAATATTTAAGGGTCTTACACTCTCTTTTCCATCACACGGGGCATCTATTTTCTAGTCTCCTTGCCTACGCAAATCGGTGTACCTCACCACAGACCCACTACATAAAAACGATCATATGCTCTTAGCCGCATTACAGACAAACTATTACGATCATGATATCCAAGAACCCGATTTTCCCTTCCGTCTACTGGCTGCGATAAACGAAACAAAGGAATAAATCACGTTTGTATTTCAGACACAGATGATTGTTTCTAAACAAATTCTAATCACCTCAGTCGCTGTTATCTAAAGTAGAACGCGATAGGCGCAATGAACTACTGAACCAGGCGTTACTTGGCAACACTGCACAGGCATAATTGTACTTATGAAGTTCCACGGACCCGACAACATTACGTCCTCCTGAACAATTTGATCGATCCATGTATTTAAATGTTACTACATTGAATTTGACGATAATGAACAAGCAAATGGAAATATCTGAAGAAAATTTTGTCTACTGGCCATAGGTGTACGGTCCAGAATAAAGTGCAATGTTTTAGGTCAGAATACGTTATGTGCTATTGGACTCACTGAACGATATGGGTTAGAAATGGTGAAGGCCCCAGCGTGTCAGGATTAACATATTGGTTTGGCATAGTCCGCTGACTTGTGACTTTACCTTCCAGCTGCTCGGGCTTCCAGCACTGAGCACACTACTCCATTGTTTTGGATGTACACGGCACAGTCCCATCATAAACATTTTGTTTCATCAGAGCATTTTGGGAGTAATAGCAACTGAGGTACAATGATACCTATTATTAAACGCCATAATTTTTTCAACAGTGATTGTTTACCAGTAACTTTACGTCATTTCAGGTGCATCAGAAAGTTTTCCGAATACAGTAGATTCTCGACGATTCCCGTAAACTGAATGGTGGAATCCTCACCGGTGGAAACCAGGGACTGGGAAATAAGATTCTAATCAAGTAAACATGCATCATGTTCTGGAGCGCATTTTCCTCCTCATGCGCACGCAACGTTGTGTCATAATTTGTTAGTTTTCAAGGTCAGCCTGCTTGGCGAAACTTGGGCAGCGCCGGCACGTTCACCCTGGTCTCACAATATAGCTAGTTTTTCAGTATAGATGCGGCGTTGTTTTATAACATTTGAGGTGAGTTTTCTGGCGGGTTATGCGTGTAAATGATGTCACTGAGAGTGACAATAGCCGGGGTCACCAAAAAATGCTCATTGCTCCTGTATAGTTGGCCATGTTACGAATAAGCGGCTCCATTTCTGCGGAAATATTCATTAAGTGGCGTTTTGTAAAGGCTACGTGGTGCCACAGTTTAAATCAACATAACCGAACATGCTGCTCAAGAGGCATGAAAACGAGTCTTGTTAATGAAGACCATTCGCTTGGCAGATATTATTATAAATATTGGGAGAACGTACTCGGTTATATTCCTGCCCCAAACAGTACAGATAAAGTTAGACAAGCATTAGGCCGATACACGCCGTGAAATTTTGCGCTTCACACCCATCATCATCCATTTAAGATATGAAAGACGGTTATCTCAACGATGTTCTCGCGTTGCGTTTGCTTTTCCTTAACCGTTCGGACCACTTGCGCGTTACTCTTATTCGGTGCTGCAAGGTTGGAATGCTGACCACCAAGACACCCAAATGGTACACCGAAAAGACATTAGAGAGCGGTAAAAGGTCGTGTAAGCGGAGAGTGCGCGATCAACGTGCGGATGGCAACCACGCTAGGGGTCCAGTGTTCCATTAATCAAGCGATCCGGAATAAGAAATCCATGTTCCGCCACAGACGTCTTCAGATTTGGAGGCGGTGTTAAGTGGTTCACATCAACTTGTTGGCGCAAGGGCGTGACCACCGGTTCAGGACCACCTAATTATTCTGCTTTATTTGCTGCATTGTTTGGACCCTCGCGTGCATTGATGTCCGAGTTTCTGTCCTAAGGGGTGCATTGGTAACTTCATCAAAATACAGATTGGGATAAGTAAACGCGGCGAAGAATAAAACACTTAAATTCACGAGAAATTCCGAAGAAATTCAGTCGCAGCCTGCTCTCGGTTGGTAAGATTTCGGGCTAGATGGGGAACATTCTATTTCCTACAGACATCTATGCAAGAGGGTATGGAGCGGAGGGTCGGGGTTGTTCTGGTATAAGAACGACATTTATAAAGACCATTGTGTAGGAGATGGGAGGGATTCGAAAAAAATCTGTGCTTATTTTCCACTCGCGGGTAGATGTATATCACTATTTTGTTCAGGCCACTTCCAGTGGTATGCAAGATGCACCACGTACCACGTATAACTGGTAAACCATGACGAACGGTTCTGAAGTCTTCCCTTAATAAGCCAAAATAGACAACAGGAGAACGATAGAGCGCGAGGGAAACAAACTGGCAAACATAGCGAGATAGTGTTTTGTCTAACCTAGAAATTTCGCAGTCTTTTTATGTCAACCGATGGTCTTCTAAAGTTCTTTACAAAACTGGAAACGTGAGAGGAATATCTCAGGATTTTATCAATAGTGTTAGGCACAATCTGCCATGGTTAATGATTCTGTGGTAACGAATGAAGGATCCACCTTGTAGACAGAAAAAGTGAACAAATATTTGAAAAGTTTTGACAAATGAAGACTTAATTCAAAACGAAGAGAAAAAATCATGAAATAGAGAAAATTCATTGGAAAAAGCGGGAATTCTCAGTTCCAGATGCACAATCACAGTAAGCAACATTTTTAGCGTATGTGAATAACTGGCTAAGGGAAAGAGCGTGTAGATCAAAAATATATGCTGAAAACAAATTAGAAGGCAGAACTATTCCTTGGGGGATTCAAGATTTATGTACCAGCGGGGCAGAGTTTTTTCATTCCATTTTTGTACTCTGAGTACTGTTGGCGGAGCAGTGCGACCGCCATGCCAAGAGGCTCTTTGGACAGTAGAACTGTTCTAAGTGAAGATTGTGGGACTCAGTCCAGTGCAGAGGAGAAATCAAAGAAAGTGCATCGGACAGATTTCGCGGATTAGATATGAAAAAATGAACCAGGTAAGCCACAGCAACCAAAGTGGACCCGTTTGGTTTGTGCGCAAACTGAAATTGTTCATTGGCCACACCAGCAGAAGTTAAAAGTCTCAGGATGGCGCATTGTTTTGGCTTAAGACGGCATGGTGCAAGAACAGTGGAACTGAAAAGTTTGGCTGGAATATTAGAATTACTAGATCTGGGGATGAACACAATAGTGACATCAATCATGAATGTGATGCATACACAATGATGCGTTAAGAAGAGAAGCAGATACATCCGTGGGTAAAACCGCACCTTACATTATAAGAAGTAAAGACATGTCATCAGGGCCCCCATTTGTGGCTATTGTGGTCGAGCGAAGGAGTTTCAGCACTTCTTCCTTAGGAAAGGGTGTTCCATCTGGGAATTCTTCAGGTAACCACGAACCTGCAGAGTCATTAAGTAAGATAAATTAACATCTGTAGTACAGCTTATTGGTTTCCCTTTTTTCGCACAAAAGCCGAATTCCTTGATGGAGACCTGTGCTGTTACAGTTAGTCAAGTGTTAAGTTCCATATAAAAAGTCGGTTATTTCTATTTACCTCGACATTAACGATGAAAGTTATTGGACTTTGAACCGGTTGATCCCGCGCCAAACCAGTTTTTATGGACTTAAACAAACGTGAGGTCAACAGCTTCACGATGCAGTTCAATTGTTAGATATAGATGTTTCCCACTGAAAATCCCAGGCATCGTCGTCATTAAAACCCTAAAAGTGGAGAGCTTGCTTGCACTTTCGCACTCTAATACTCCGAGTTGTGTCCGAGGAAAATTATTTCCTTTGAGTAACTGTGAGATGCACATGCTCAATAAAGCAACTTTTCCCACTTATTACATAGCATTTTGTACCTGATATATCACTAACGAGCGTGGAAAATGGAAATTATTTGAGCTCTCTCCTTTGGGATGGAAAAGGGATATTCAGGTGGCCCTCTGTGCTGCATGAACATCGAGATCCGTATGGATCTTGTATTACTAACCACGTGGATGTTAGTCCATCGGTGACTGCATGGTGTATCACGCCATCTTCCGTTGCATTGGTCCCTTCTAGCAGTTCAGCAAACAACAAAATTTGATAACTAAGAATTATACATAATCAGGAATATTTTGAAAAATGCTCTATTTTCCTTGTGTACGAATTCGGGTCTTAATACCTGTAAGTTAGCTGGTCGACAAATGGCCAGTCAACTACATCCTAAATGAATTCACCAGTATCCTATATCGCTGAAGAAAATAGATTAACAAGGTTTCATTATGAGTGGCTACAAAATAATAAACACATACTCGTACCGTCGACATTCTCCTAGGCTAACCTGTACCAATTGCATGCTGTAGTTAGTGGATTGACATTACCGATAATCATGCCGATACTTGTCTTTGCATGTTTAAAGTGATCATGCGGCTTTTAGGGTATTCAATCAATCACTAGTAAATTAACAATTCCAAAATAGTCTATCTGTGAGCAGTGAGATTGAAAAGATTGAAGAACACAAATAGTAAGCCACAGGACATACCAAAACAAAAGGTAACTAACGGAAAATCAGCCATTCTGTTCGGATTTTAGTGACTGTTATTCGGGATTCTTCAATAGCTGGATGGCCTGGAGTACAGAAAGTTGAATTTAGATTACTGACACAGAAAAATTTTGTAAGTACTATCATTCTGAATGGATTTGCATTCCCATGACATCAACAGTCAAAATAATGGGCTGAAAAGCTAAGAAAACGTCTACTAAACGGGGATTTTTGTTACGCGGTATTGCCTGTTTTCAAAAGAGTTTTGATTATATTGAATCCTGTAGTAAAAAAAGATGGCGTGTACTAAGGGACTTTCGGAATCAGTGAAATGTGGTAAGTTGTAACTGCCTTCAATTTTGTACGGTGGTTATGTGATCAAAGTAGACTGTTCGCTGTAAAGTACGATCTCGTTTATCCGTCACAAATGATGCTTTCCACTGATCATAAGTGAGGTTCACGACAGTTCTTAGAGCCTGTCCCGAATGGCCGATGATACGACTGAGGTCCAAAGGTTTTCTTCATATATCGGGTTGATGCAGCTGTGGCAGAAGGACATAGGACTTGGCCTGCTGTTTAGTTCGGTTTGTGACAGTTTACTAGGTTTGAGGGCGGGTACGATTAAACGTACTCTATCCTCGAACGGCAGGCGTTTGTGGACTAAGTACAAGATACGAGATCTCTCTAGGGGCTCGCCAAGATCGACAATAAAATGATTGTGCTAAATCGTGAAAACGAAGGGGTCAGCTGCATTATGGGCAAGCGCAACAACGTTATTGCCCACTGGGGGCCCGTCGGAGTGGTTTGAAGGTGGACCTGGAGTGACTCAAACCACAGTTAGGGGCCTATCTCGGAAACCTTGTCGGCCGTGCCAGCCAGAGACCAAAGATGAACCAGATGGAAACAAAGCATCGTCTCACTAACTAAATTCGCCCAACAGTTCATTCCGTAAACTCAATTAATGTCACAACAAAAGATCTGTTGCTTGGGCGTAAAACTAAGGTCCGTAACCAACGGGGTAACATCCATGGGGCTGGAATTTGAGACGTAGTTGTGGTTAGCCGGGAAGCAAACCTAGGTGCCTTGGAATGCAGCTTTTTGGATAAAAACCGAACCTCGGGATCATGAGGGCTAAATGCCAAGGGCTTAAGTGATAAATCCAATGCAATAGAATCGACGTCGCATTTTATTTTATCTTCCTCGGACATAATAGGCCACTTTAATGTAAAACAAAAACATATCGTGCGACACAAAGAAGAAAATAACATCTAAAACACAGACTCATCAAATGTACTGAAACTCAGAACCAGATTGCTCAGTGGTTAAGACGTTCGATATGCAACTCGAAAGGGTCGTTCATGGGATTTTCGAACTGCAGTTGAACAAGTCCCCTAAGCCAATGGAACCGAGAAGATTGAAGCCGATGGCCAGATACATTAACTATCTTGTGTATGTCATACTTCTGTTGAATTAAGCCAGTTTTGCTGGTAGCCCTACCGAATAAATGGAAATAACCGAATGCAATCGAGAATGAATGGCAACTGCACCAGTCAAAATACAAATCGAATTCGCCTATTTTTGCTGTTCAAGGTCCTCAGTTCATGCCGTATTACATGTAGCAATATGGAAAGCCATGAAAAGCCATCATAATTGCCGAAATTGCACCCTTACGGGAGTGCATTAGTAAAGCAAACCATAGCAGAAATACCCATCTGAAAGCAGCAGTCGAAGACAAACGCGCTTGAAATTTCCGGAATCAGCAAAATCGTGAATGGTCACACAATGAAACGTATGTCACAACCCATGCATCAAAGCAGATCGTAGAGAAAACGATGCAAAATGTTGAAAGTTTTCTCCGACGGATCAATATCAATGCACATTTATGAAACTAATGTGCACGTATGTTTGCAAGTTATACTAACTGACTAGTATAAAAACACAAGCGTGACGTTACTCCGGGTTTACATTTAAGAAAAAGCTGTTTACTAGAAGTGTACGTATACCAAATGTCTACGTATCTACATTTGTCCGCAAATTTCCTCGCATCATTCTACGAATTTCTGTGGATTCTTAGGGACCCGGAGGTACCCGGGTTTGACTGTGCAAAATCTTTCACTGAAATGTACGAATTGAGTACCAAATCCCTGCACCCCAGCCTATGAAATTTGTCTGGTTTTTGGTGCCAGTTGGTTGCGAAGTTTTAGCGGTCGTAAAAATAACAATAGCAGTTTTACGGCATCAAACTGAACACCGGCTGCTTAAGGATTTGCGTATTTCAATAAGGGATTTTGTCCAATCAACCCGGGTCATTCCCAAAATTCGTTGATGTATCCATAAATATGCATGCATGACAATATACTGATAGATGTATGTGCACCTATATGCACGTCATATGATACGTAAAATGCTAAGATTGACGGATTCCGCACTACTACATCCGTGTTAGCTTATCCTCCATGTGTAGACACAGAAGGGTTTACCGCGGAATGTGCAAAGGAGCAATTTCTCTCACATTTCCAGTCCTGCGACTTATGATGTTCAAAATGAAATTTAATAACAGATCACTTTACCAATAACAGTGGAACATATTTTCTCTCTGCACGTAAACTTCAGTTTTTTCGAGTGCCTCCTTTCAATCCACGGAATTGAAAGCTTCAGGTCGTCCTTGTGTAACCACCAGCTGTTAACCGAGAACAGTAGTTGTTAGGTTTCGCACCGTCTGTGGTTTAGAGGTCTTCACTGTCGACGAAGCGGTAGAGACACACAGGGTTATGAACTGATCTCGATCCCTGGGTCCTGACTCAGAGAACTCATTTATTTCAAAGGAGCAGGATCCGCATTCGCTGGAATTTTTACAAAGCTATTCAATCAGAACCCTACCTACCGAATGGAATCTGCGATGATGTTCGTCTTGTTCAGGTGAATGTTGGAGGCAACTTTGTCAGGTGCCCCTAAGTCAATTTGACTTGTGTAGCTAGCATAGTTATGGACAGGATGGTTGCTAGATGGATGAGTAACTATCGATTCACGGGCCAGCTAATATGCTCTCAGCAACAAGCATTTCCCCCAAAGAAGTTGTGGTTTCCATTTTGTAACTGGCTCGGGAACATGGGGCGTCTGTCAAGACCGTGGGTCATCCACAGACGCCGTATTCATATATTTCAGTAGAGTAATCGGTAAGGTCCCGCATAGCAGACTGATTGAGATGCTCAGGCACTTTGTGTTAATGACCCCTTTGTGGTAATACACAGAGGACTTCTTAACTGAGAGGATTTTCTCCGCAGGAGTCACGCAGACAATCCCTTACTTTTATGAGGTCACCAGCAGTGCTCCGTAAGATTCAAGGCTCGAACCATTAATCTTTCTCGTTTATATGAACAACTCGGCATCCTTATTCGACTCCTTTTGGTTGATTTTTGCCGAAAATGTGGTGCATCATCCAAACGTCGATGGCAGTCATAGTCATTCATGACGATTTGAGGAGACTTGAGTGAGGAACACTTAATACTCTTCCCGAGTACATGCAGACTGATCCCGAAATTGCAACCGTGAGGTTAACATTTGGATAGACTAACCCGCCGTCTGTGTACACCGGAAAAACAACGTGGTCATAATTTGCTCCTCAATGAAAACGTCGTCCCACACTATCACTTCCTGTTCCACTACCATAGGCATGCTGGAAGCTGGCGCCTCTTCTTTGGTAGTTTGTCATTTGCATCCTTTAGCAGGCTGCATGCTTTTCATGTCCGTCCGAGGCTTGAGCATGGTGGGTCTGTAGAATTTTCATGTGCAGTCAGCGAGATGGCAAAATTGTAATTTGGGCAGCGTTGCGCCCCACGGATAATTGACGGACCCCACGAGGTCATTTTTAAAGGCCAATTACACCTGCTTAGACTGTATCCCGTCAGCTATTAGAGACTTAACTGAGATTCAATTTCAATCTGAAAGATTCTTCGTAGCGATTTGCGGTCGGAACTAGAGGCAGTGTTCCCGTTACGTGGTCTGTCCTCCGGGAGCTGGGTCCACGGGTATTCCTGTCTCCAAACTTACGATTACCTCTTGAGAATTACTTCTTTTAGTCATGGCGGAGCAGAGAGAACCTGGTTTCAGGCGATATCTCGACGAGCACTCGGGAGCAGCAGTAACTACTGAATGCAAAAACAAGACGTTGCCGGGTGTTTTGTGGCAAGTTTGGTATGGGGCGTGGCCTCTTCTGCTTTCCTTCTCGAAAATGAAAACGAAGTTGAAAAATTGCAATATCTGTCTAATAACGAAAGAAAATTATCACTGCTTTAAACTGCGATTGTCGGCTACTTTCACCTGTGCTACACGGTGTTTGAAGTATGCACCCTACGCCGTTCACCTGGCAAACAAGAATGGGATTTCGAATGCTCCATGAACTCGCCTAATGCTGGCTACTATCTACAGTGAACTGCATTACTGTTTATTAAAAACTGAAATCTTCATGATCCCCGTTTTTATAATCCTACTGCGGACAATCGCAATGCCCACTTTCTTGAACCCGGTTGGTGAAGGAATCAATGGTTACCGAAGACACATTGGTCAAAGTTACATTCCTCAATTCAAAAAAGGCGTAAGACAAATGAAGGCAGTTTGGAATTTGGTGATTGACAGCCAATAAATTAGGATTGTACTGAAAATAGTTGAGAAACCGTTTATTTTCCTAAAATGGTAGATTTAATCTCTCAGTAGAGCGATTCACAATGGACTCCAAAAGTGGCACTGAAGGCCACATGGATGCCCCCAAGAGCCGTATTATTCTCGTAGGGATTCGAAAATGCTCTGTATCTATTGAGCCCTTAGTGGAACGCTAATCTGGGACGAACGGCTATTGGGCGAATATCATAGTTCCCATGCTATCCGTGTAGATCAATCTAGAGAATATACGCGTTGATAAGCAACATCTGCTTATCTCATTTGATTCCGCACCTTGCAAAACAATAAAATCCTAAATGATGGAAAACTTCGCTGTAGGAGACGAAGGTAAACACACCACGATATTTCGACCTGAATGTCATAGGTTTGAATTTGCCCATAGCCGGCCAAATTCCCCGCTTGGCAGTCGTCTGGTGGTCGCGGGTTCCGTTTTTTGAGATGATGTACACTTTTCGCTAATTATTGAAGAAATTGAAAGGTAAAAACGATATAGCCAACAATGCTGCAGAAACATTCTAAGTCTTTTAGCAGCCATACGTTTGTGTTCCTACTGATTCTTCCTAGCTTCACGTCGCGGATCGCAGGCGATACACGATTCTTATTAGCAGCAAAGAAGTTTTATGTCGATTTCAAAGTCACTAATGGTTAGTTATTTATTAACAATGCATGTTTACTAATAACTTACAAATTTCACTATGTTCTTCGGGCGATACCAAATTTAATCACCCTTAAATGCTTCAAGTATTCGTGGTATTTTAACAACAATTAGGTCTCTTTTGTTAGTGAAGTATATCTGAGAGTATCGTACTCACGGCTTGATATACTAGGGGCTGCCTGCTTGGAAGATGCGCCAATATCTCCTCAAACTTAAAAGTCAATTCATTAGAAAGGATTTCAAATGAGAGTTTTGGTTTTTGGAGTTTAAAGCGAGAGCTGAACTGCTTGGTTTGCTTACTTTCGGCTGCCCTAATTTTGGTGACACTTTAACTGATTTTCACCAGTTCCTCTGACTCATGGATGTGAAACGTAAATCAACAACTTATTTCTACATAACAATACGATCTCAGAACTTTGATCGCGGAATCTCTGTTAGCAAAACGAAATGTGAAAGTCCACACACTTCTGTTAGCTAAGTCACGTTTTTTATCGAGTATGACCTATGTTACTTTATGGCGATCCACTAACAATCACTCGTCCTGCATTTGTTTCCTGGTATAAGCGTTGCGAAAATTTGCTGTCGGCGGTCAAATAGTGGAACATTAATTCTACTGTTTCATAGCGACTAGCTAGGCTTTTAGATTGCCCGATGACTCGTTGGAATGCTATATTATTATTAATACATAATTCAAATCACTTGAGTTCTGCAGGACTGCTGAGAGAAGGCTCATGTGGTTATTAAACATATAGTCAGGGCGGATATTCAGACTCTGACAAATGAATACATTGAAAATTGTGGTAAATTATTTCTCACGAACATATTCACATACCTCAATATTTCCTCTTTATTATGTGAGGCTGTCGTAATATGGGCAGTGGCAAATGCAGAAATCAAGGCCTATATTCGCGGGAAATACTATGGCAGTGGTAGATTCAAAAGTCGGTCACCAAGCCTTCTAGACTGTAGTGCTAATACAGAACTAGCCCGAGGTGACATCTAGCAGGCAAACCACCAGGACGATCAACATTCGCATAGATCGGTCGTTCTAAGGAATTCAAACGTAACCAAACCAGCAAGTTATCTTTACATCAAAGTTGCGAATCTTTTACGTGGATCAGCCACTAACTAGAGACCTTTGTGCATGCCCGTTTATGAACCGGTCCATCTTGCGTCTATTTGACAGGTTCGTGAAAATAAAGCAATCAACAACCCAATACGGCTTCTCTATGGTTCAAGGTTTCCAAAGCAAGCCATGGCTTTTCCAGAATCACTCCTTTAAAATAAAGGGTGAGGTTTTTTAACTTTAGCCATTTTTTCCAACTCCTCACCAAGACCACTATTAATTTCTTGTGTATATAGATATTTAAGAATTTTTGTCATTTCTTGATAATATTGATTAGGGTTTCTATATGCTGGTTGTTGGCAAAATTGCACCTGAGTGTTGTGCTAGATTTGAATGAAGCAAGGAGATAAAAGAAAGTCGAAAGACATAAGAGAGATTCCTTTGCTACTGATCAAATATAGGAATAGCGAAGCCCTTGGCAGATATATGCTGCCGCAAGGGAGCAGATTTAGCAATTGAATAATGCTGCGCAGCCTTGTACCTGGAAGGGTTGAAATCGTTGTTTGCGGAGACGTTGTCTTTAGCTCAACAGTTGTCTTTTCCACCTGCCGTGAAAAGCGGATGTGAAAGGAACAAAATATTATTATACCAAACTAAAGTCACTCCATGTTAATTCTACCCAATAATCAGATCAATGGGTGATTAATATTTCCACAGAAACACCCTCGTGAACGTAATTCTGATGAAAGATTTGTTAGTTTGCTGTTATTTATTTGTATTTCGCCCTGGGCAAATCACTTTATCACAGCACACGGAAACGAATGACGTGTCGTATCCACATGGGCACAATGAGAAAGGGCGGCTTTTCCAATGTTTCAAAGGATGGTTCACAAGCAGATGTTGTCATTTCACAAGAATTTTTAAC
Source organism: Fasciolopsis buskii (assembly GCA_008360955.1). Lineage (NCBI taxonomy): Eukaryota > Metazoa > Platyhelminthes > Trematoda > Plagiorchiida > Fasciolidae > Fasciolopsis > Fasciolopsis buskii. The sequence goes on along the minus strand of LUCM01009888.1, from coordinate 328,458 downwards.
GTTGACAAGGGCCAGGAATCAAAGCTTCCTTAAGCTCGCAACAATTTGTACCAACCAGTCGGCAAGTCTCAGCGATTTGGACTTGCACGGAACTTCGTGCCTGTTCCAGGTCGTTTGGGTTCAGTTCGTGTGTGTGTGTGTATGTGTGTGTGTGTATATATGTGTGTGTGTGTTTATAAGGCTCAGTTTCCGGTTTGTGTCACTTTTGACAGTAGGCCGCATCACGTATTGATTGCCTTAACTGGTGTGCCTCTATCCTGTAAATAAAAAAAACAAATCAGGTCTACCTCCGAGCGAGCGGCTTTCCAATGCACCCTGTATGCTTCACTTATCACGATAAAATGTGTTGCGCATTACAGTTTTTTGTTACCGTTTATGTGAACAACGCAGGTGCATTCTGTGAGCTGTGATAAATGATTGCCAAGGGGGTCGATGTGTACCGACCATCCAAGACTTGTTTTCAGGTGGATTTGTTGACAGTTTTGGGTAGTTCCTCTTGTTTTCCACTTTTGCCATACCGAAGCAGCCGTCCGCGCAGGTAGGCGCACATGTTTGAATTGTCAAACAAGGAAGTACCACAAAAACTGCCGAAAGCGGAATATCGGTACATATACTTTGGGCAACTTTTATGCGGATTAAAATCTAGGGGATGACAAGCAATGCTGCGTTTTACAGGCGACATCTTGGTAGGTCACTGGCAACGGCAGTTAAAACGACTTGCTTGTGAAAATAAGCTAATTTGTGGATACTGCTTGGCTTGTTAAGTTGGCGTTACTCTGGGTCAACCTAACAAGTAATTAGTCACTGGTGAAATACACCAGAAGAAAATTTCCCGTGTTGGTTTTCAGCGCCAGTGACTGGTAGGCTTTATGACAGACTACTTAGATTTCACTGAAGCCGTTGGAAATTAAGCGAGATAACCTTTTGATGACGTTTAGATAAAATATTCCTACTTCGGACAGAAACACCCTCTGTGTGCACTTTCTATGATTCCAAATACTGACCTTTTTGGGTGAAATTTTTTTCAATGTTATAGTTTTCGTTAGTGAATTAAGACAAGTACTGACTTACAGCTTTTAATTTTCAGAAAACAATTCAATGCGATAGAAAAGAAGGGTTTAAAAAGATGGAATTCCGTCTGGTGCACGTCTTGAGAAGCATCTTTCCATGATTGTTTTACCATAATGTTGGTGAAGCAAATGTTTTTTCCACTTTGCCCTCCGTAAAAACCTTAAATCTTCAGCAAAAAACAAATCAAGAATTTTATAGAATGGACTATCTAATTGCGTATTACTCATCAAAATGTCAACCCCACAACCCAGTAGATTAGAAGCCCAGTAGCTGTGCATCTGTCCCTCGAGTCATCTGAAAACATTCTGAGAAGCGATAACTGTTTCCATTTTACCGTGACGACGTTGAGAAAGTTGAATGATATTGAATAGTTCAGACTGAATTTCTCCTTACCGGAAACCGCATGGAGCCGTCTAAACAGGCGGTTACTAAAGAAACCGAGTTTTTGGTCAACGTGTAGTAAACACAGACGATTTTTGCAGCCTTCCGAATGACGAATTCGCAAATCATCAGCTACCTGATTTAGCGGATACAACAAAATCCTGATTCGATCATTACGGAGTGAAGTTACCATTAATGACTCGACCATTGATCAGATGCATCTGCCAAAAAACAATAATTTGCTTATATCATAACATTTATACAAGAGGATAGTTATTGGAATTGGTGTCGGAGGTTGTCTGGTTTGCTTATTTTAAACAAACCTAAAAGAAATATTACGGTAGGTTCAGCAAACGTTGTACTTCTCGTGGCTCAGCTGTAAAAATACAAGTATTAGCAGCGGTTATCTGGTCACCTACTTCTATGTAACTTCGTAGATTGGTTAGAAGTGTTTTTGCCCAGTGTTCCTCTTGGTTCAACACTGGACCCATTACTATTGAGTCAAACAGCCCACAAGAATAGACCAAGGTGTTCCGCCCAATGTAAACAGTCCAAAGTGAAAATTCGGGATTCGTGAACCATCGTGCTCTAGTCAATGCCGATGAACGAATCGTTTGCCTGGACGATCTTTTGTTATATGACCAAAACTAATCTGCGTGAGCCACCCCTAAAAAAGCTGGATCTCCATCAAATGTACAAAAATTTTTCTTTAGTTACCTGTGGAGAGGTTACGTGCAATTCACTTGATGCAGCCCGGTATAACGTTGCGGTGGCCTGTGTTGACAAGCAATCAATGAGAACCGTGGAGGCAAGCGGTATTAAGATCCAGGTATTTCTTAAAGGTGATTGGACGGAACGTATTCCACCAATCGGGCTATTATATATATATATATATATATATATATATATATATATATCGAATTTGTGGCGTTAGGAGTGTGCATGGAAGGTCCATGAACTGTAAACACAACTCGAACGCGTTTCCTTTCTGTTGTGGTCTCCTCGTTGACATCGTTTACGCAGCTGGGGTCGGAGCCAATTCAGTACTTACTGGTAACCCGTTTCCGCTGGTCACTGGGACTGACCGAATTTCATACACTAACTCCAAGTCCAAATACTGCATTGCGTTTTCTTTCCTGATCGTTTGTTGTAGCGTTTCCTGTTGTGCGAGGCAAGGCTAGCAGATTTATTTTGAGATACTTTTGGAGTGGTACCCGAACTAATGGCAGAATGTGCAAACGTAATTAGTATAGTGAGTAACTGCCGAGAAAAAACTTCTAACTAAGCCCTATCACCTTCAGGTAACTCACGTGCATGAACCGCATCCACTAAAATTTTATATTTCAAGAGTACCGAGTATCAGGCCGCTCTATCTTGCATCCACTTCAAGGGTAATCGATGTGCTCATAGAGAACGACAAGCTGAACAAAAATCCGTAAGGGGAAATTGGTCACTGATAATGGGCCAAATTAATCAGGAGTCTAATAGGACAGAGAGCACCTACCACAGCAAAACCATACAAACAGTCCAATTTTGACCAGTGAAGGAAGCCGATTATAGCGAGGCATTCGAGTATTTTGGATAGAATTAGCTGGTTGGACTTCAGTCTCGATCTGCGACAGACGACTGAACGCACTAAAGTTAACACAACTTTTCTGACTATGCGATACATTGTCACGACTTGTGAAAACAAAGTCAGGATGGTTGGTGCTACTAGTTGGAAGATTAAGTCGAATGAGGCATGTTGACCTACAACTCAATTTCCGAAGTTTCTAATTCATTAAATGAACTGTTGTTCCCGCACCTACGATTCTTTAATGATAAGCCCACTCAGCACTTTGCCATGGGACGTTGTATACATTCAGTTGTAACACTGAATGAGAAAATCAGCTGCCGTAAAATTAGTTCATTTCAGTTGGTTCAGACAGAACTGTTTATATGTGGTGCTGGTTCACCATGAACGACCGTTTCTCGGAACCTGCTGACCCAGTCGATTATTAGAATAGGAGTACAGCTGGTGGTGATTGATATTATCAAAACTGCTTGGATGGATTCATCAACCGATCCATCGATTGACGCCATCGGTAAACTGTTAGTACTTCTGTCTTCTTCAAAGTTGTTCTGCACAAGACCGTATTGCGAAAATGGCACTTGCTCATCGACGATGAATCAGTAAATTCCTATGTACCTCAAGACAAACGGATATAATCGCAGCGATGAACTTTAAAATCTTTAGATTTGGGATCAAATTACTGGAGATTTAGATAGACAAAAGTGAATTTACGGATTTATTTATGGATCGATTAAAGGATGGACATAATGATAGCTCGATGGATAAGTGAATGTATAATTATATAGGTAGATAGATAGATCAACTGAAGGATGGGCTTGTGGATTATTGAATTAATAATGATAATTTGATATAAATTGTGACCCTCATTTTCATTGATTTGTAGATTATTTTTTGCTACCTAATTTTTTATTGTTTGGCTGGCTGATTGTCTGTTTCGCTGATTGATTTATTGTTTGTATTTGTTGCTAATTGGTAAAATTTAGTGACCAACTGACCAACAACCTTCGCAATTTTTTCTTTCACAGACCGACTTTAGATTCTCTAAGAACTTCATCTAGATAATTTCCTTTCAGTAATGTGAATCTTCTACGGTGAATATCCTGCCGTCATTAATACCCAAATACCTCAAGATGGTTTTAATTTTGCAAACCATCTTTCTAGCATTTGTTCACAGGTAATCCTTGTTCGCACCATAAATCATGCACTCTCGCATGCCACTTATTTGTAAGTATAGGAAACGGGAAACATCTGGCTGCCTGGTTGGAAGCTGTTATGAAAATATGCCGAAAAATCCCAAAACTCAGTATCTAATATAAATGAAAGAAATAAGCGAAGCGTCGTTGGAAGCCACTGACGTGCCCGCAATTAGTTCAAGCCAAGTTAAGAGCAATAGCTTTACAAACTTGTTTTTGATTGAAAAATCAGTGGAAAAGAAAATGTTGGTCGATTCCTGCTGCGCAGGCCGCACACAGTGACCTGGAGAACTGCTCTGGGTAAATTCTCGTGCATGTATCCAATAGACAGCTGCTCGCCATAGTCACACACAGATACACACACACGGTAACATGTACACAATAATTCATTTATAACCACAGATGTCCTCCCGTAAGCACCCCTGCTGCCTGTGACTACTTCTTTCCACTCCCACTGTCCTTGTGTTTGCGTGTCATGACAAAGACAAACATAAAGCTTTAGTGTATGAAAATTCCAACTACTTAAACCAAGCGTGATTAGTCGGTTGATTGAACGACAAATGAAACCTACAGTCCACATCTCGGTTGTGATTGTCTTCTCCGCTAAATTATTCCATCTTTTTGCTCCACCTAGCCAGAGGAAAACAGGCATCCTCCAATTAACCGTACACCCCTGAGATCGCAAAGCGAAAGGTGGCCTTGTGGTAGATTTTACTTACTTACATATTGTTTTAGTGGCAGAAATCAATAAATTGTTATCATCAGCGCCATGGCGCACGATCCCGGGTTCAAATACTGCTGCGACGGTCGATTTCGTATTTCGATTTCTTTTGAATAGTTGCACACTTCCCCTTTCACAAATGCTGTGCATTTGTTGGAAATACCACGAGACTATTAAAAGATTGTAAAAATATTTTGAGTGAAATCAAAACATGAGCCAGCGCGATGTCACGATGGCATGGATATATCGGCGGAACCGGCTCTGATTTAAAATACTCAAAGACGTCTTCACGAAAGTTGGTTCCTTTTGATCATCCCAATATTTATTTAGAAACAAAAGTTATGATATCGAAAATTTCCATTCGCCAACTCAATTCGAGTGGAATTTGCATAAGCATAAAATAACTAAACAAGTCCAATGGAATTTAGACTAACCAAAATTTCGAAGCATAGCAATAACACTAGCTTGTCAGGAATAAACTCCACTGAATCCCATTATACAATCTGTTTCACACAGAATTTCATTGTGTTTTATTGTGCTTTATTCGTCAGAGACCTAGGTCTCTCTACTCTGGCGCAAACATTATACTGTTCCACTGAAAAATACCATTGGCTCTGAAATTCACCAACTCGCCGCCCTATCGCTTGATTACCCTATTAGTTTTTATTGATCAAAGGAACCGTAATTATCGTGTTCGTATTCGGAGGAGTGATTGACTCACCTTTAAGATAGTTGCAATTAACTATTCATTATCGATCACTCCAACGTACTTAAACTGCTAGAAGCTAAAAGAAGCATAACTGAAAGTTTAAGAGCCGTTGTCTATTAAAGCCGCATATTCAGTTGAAATAGCACGATTTTTCTGATGCATTTTAAATACAGTTCCATTCCGAGCTCGAGGAAGGACACCACCGAAGCGTTTCCGCTTTTAATAAAAACAGCGGCAGTCCCAAATGAATGAAGTTTAAATAAATGCCGTCTTCTTTCTGATTATAACCTTCCAGTTTACTATGAGGTAGTGGTTTTGCAAACAAGCTATTCGAATTGCAGACTTTGAATAATGATTTATTCGTATGATCTTATGACAATAGCAATTTTTACTGTCCGACATTAACAGTTTGTTCTTCTGAATTTTTGCTTAAGCGACCCGAAGGGAATGCCATGTGAATGTTATTCTGTTAACCATTTCAGCTGGATAGTTTCCCACTCTAAGGAAGAATGCATCAAAATATCAAGTCACCACTAAAGAGAATGGGCTAAATTCCTCGAAATTATCAGATACTGATCAATCCATTGAAAAAATTTCAATTTCGCTGCTTGTATTGCAGATGTTCACGATAATCAATATGACCAGCTTTGATAACTTGGGAATCCCGCCTGTTTCACCGGTGGCTAAGCTTGGGTGGGGTTCGTGTGTAGACTCTAGTTCAATCGGTATCAATGGCAGTTATATTCGAATCAATTTAGTGTTTGTAAAAAATCCGAAGGATCAATACTTAGTGAAAATTAACCAATGCATACCAACTGTCACTTTTGTGAGATAATATGCATTGGGAATATATTGAGTTCGAACCGAAGTGCCGTATGTCTCAAGTAGGGCCAATGCTAGAGTGTCACATTACGATGTTGACAGGTGAATCCTCTGATCGCAAAACTTGCTTGAAGAAAATCAACAAATTACCCTCTCGAGCGGAATAGCTACTTCGACATTTCATTTCATATATCCAAGACTTTAGTTGTTAGGACAATATCGTAAATGTGGAATTGCTTTAGTATCTGTTTTCATCAACATATATTCTCTTCCTTTAGGTTGGAATTTGTTCATTTATAGCTAATTCTTGTTCCTAGCTGCAAACATGGTTCGAATTTTACCGGAATATTTGAACTAAATTACTCTGCCTTAAACCGCAAAAATCTGCTCCAGCAGCGTTTTATTTAACACACGCAAGAGAAACTGATTACAGACTTATCCGATTGTATTAGGACATATGCATTATGTATCGATATTCATCCGGTGAACAGTACTGGGTATTGTTCAGCATTACTTTCTCTGCTATCAGTTATGATGCCTGGTACTGAAATCGCGACGTATGTATGGTATTATTATTTCTAGCGGTTGCGAAAACTGCAAGCATAGTCAAGTTGACGCCCTAGAATGTGATGAATGAGAATTCCGCCTGTCATGTTCAGCACGGCTTGTCAATTAGACGTAGAACTGGCATCTGGTGTTGGTCGCATTCCTTTTGCATCCCCGGTGTACTCCACGTCTTCGGTTTACCTGAAGAGCAGAGTTGTTTGCTAGCCTACTCGGCTGCTCTTTGTGAATATGGGAGAGCCATAATATCTGTAGCAGATAACCAATACGTTGGCGTCCATCTCAACAAATAAATCACTTCGGACTAGAGGCAACACTTTCGAGGACGTGGCAGTGGACAAGCACTCTCTCTGCAGGGTACCACAAGTGTAGTGGAGGCATTGCAACGTGATGGAAGTGATCAGCTATTCAACAGAACCATAGCCCGCTGTCCCTTTTCGAGACCGAATACTACCTCAAGCATCCGAACCAAACTTCTCAGTCTCCAGTTCTGCTAAAATCCTTGGTGAAAGTCGCGTTCCTCACCTGAACTGCCCAGGAATTATATGATTTGGACTATCCGTCACCGGTTTGGCACCCAAGGGGAAATTATGGACTTGATGGGAAACCGATGATGTAGAGAAGTCTGGAAGAGTTGACATGTAAGGTGAACCCCGCATATGCAGCATACACTGGAACATTGAGGTTTGAATGGAGTTGGTTGACAGACCTGGAAATTACAAAATCAGGGAAACCAATGTAAGCCAAATCCCAATAATGATATCAACCAGTACCAACACTCGCGTAAACAAAACCCTATGGCAGTATACGGACGTACACTACGGATGAACATCTACTTTTGTTTTCATACCGCACTTCTTTTTCGCTGTTGTTCGGTGTCGCCATGTCTCTGCACCAATCTTTGTAGTGTATATGCATGTACATAAGCATGCATGCCGTGTTTTGTTTGCCTGTACCTTGGACAAAAAGGCTATCGGTAATCGTTATTCGGATATCTTGAATGTGTGCACTAAGATTCAGTCAAACTTCGGCAAGTATTTTATTGGGTTTTATACACTAATCGGTGCAACTGTGGCTTTAGCTTCGTGTGTTCTGACGCGGCAGTCTACCAAACTAAATGTCTTACGGTTCCATCCCGCATTCCTTATCCACAAGAAGGGAGATTCGGTAAGCCAACTTCATAAAAAAGTTTCACCTCTGATCGTTCAAATCTTGCCCACAGGCGTTATTTTTCATCTTCCAGCCCTCCTCCTTGGCAGTTCTTCGCATACTGCAATATTTTTTAATTTCTGTTGGCTTTATTCTCTAGTTTTGCAGCGGGATCAGTCTTATGCAAACGCAAGGTAGTAGGGTCTTTTAGTGTGTTTTGCTTTCTCGGTGTTACTTTCTTCTACCTGGACAATTTCCTTCCACTGTTGTGGGCTTGCAGACTGGTGATCATCTTTCTTAGGTGACTTTTGTGCCTTCAGCCATACCTTTGAGTTATTTTCCAATGGTTGTGTGAGGAGCAGTGTTTGGAACAACACCTCTTCCTAATCTGAATTTCGTTTCATTCGAGGAAATGAATAACATGATTGTGTGTTATTGTATTCGTACACCGAATTCCTTCGTTGCGGCAGTTCTCAGTCTAAAGTTAGATTCATTAGTAAGTAAATTTTGTCTTTCCCGTCCTTGACGTCAGATTCTTTATCTTCACTTCGCCTTCATCTATCCCTTTGTGAGTTTCTGTGACATTTTACTTAACAGGAAGTATTTTTGCCTTGAATGTCATGCTCGGGGATCAAAACAGTTTGGTTCACCAGCGAGGACAACTCATGATGTGACGGACTATAGTCAATAATCGTGAGTTTGTTTTCGTTTGCCCCAGCGAAAGGTAGCTTATTTCAAGCACCGCAGCCAAAAAGTGACTGTGATGAGCCGTCCTAGGTGGTACAGTCGGGACAGGATCACTGTGAACCAATCAACGGCCGGCTCATGTGTAAGGTGAATATATTTTTCGATGTCTAAATGAGGTTCATCTTCTGCCTAATTTTGTCGTCCCCGCTGATGGTAGCGAGAACCAACCCATGCTGATTAACGACGATATGCACGGGTACTTACTAGGATTTGACTGACGATCACGAAGTGATGCCGAGCAGAATATGAACTTCTTATAACACGTCACAGCGACAACAGTGGGATTGTTAACCCATTACATATAAGACGGTCCGCTGAATTTAGAGAACCCAGGAAAAGCTACAACTTTTTTACGTTAGATTCTGCATATAATAATGAAATTACGTGATTCAGCTCCTCTAGTTCTGAAAAAAGTGAATTTTCCTGTCAGTGAAATTCTTTTATGAGTAATGTCGGCAACACGTTGATTTTCTATTGGGTGACATTTCGAATGCTACTTATGTGAAAGGTATTATGTTTATATATACACACCTACACATGTAATATATAGATAAACACCGTTGTCACTAATTTATGAGTTACAAGAAAAATCACTCAAATTTCCTAAGTTATAAACCGAGTTGTAAATAAGGATGAATGAACTCGGCAAAAATCAGTACTAATGTTACGGGAAGTACAGCGGACGAGGGAGGTAGGTTAAGAGCATAAGAATAGAACCTGATTTCAGTTTCCACATTACACACTTTAATTATCTACCGTTTTTGTATCTTTTTGTTTACGCTTCAAGGGTTGCGTAGAAAGTTCGAAGAACATTGGTGTCACCAAACCTGAATATGAGCACAAACAAAAACACCAGACGAAACCAACATAGAAACTAATTTCCTCAAACTCGTAAACAAAATCACAGCCTGGCAGCTGCACTTCTACTTAAATCCATGTCTAGCGCATAATAAATGAACATGAACATACAGGCCTTAGGCAGCCACAAACAAAAGTTTCCAGACGGTCGGTTGTTAAGTGACGAGTGAGCAATGCATGAATATGTAACTTATCAAAGCTCAACAGTTTTCTCCACCAAATGTCAGTAGTCGAACACAGAAAGCTACTACGCATTCTCGAATTTTAGGCGTCACGTATAACAACCGTAACGTAATGCAGCAGGAATCATAACATTTTGCATGGTTTAACTGAGAAAATAAAGGATGTCTTGGAGATGATAGAAGTTCGGCAAACTTGTGAAAGCAGCTGTGGCTCTCGCCATTAGTGATGTGACTCTCTCAACACAAGCTCGAGATTTCTTCAACCCACCATGACAATTCCAGCTGTTGTCATTCTAAGATCAGTTAGAAAAAAGTCAACGAAAGCTCAGGATTCTGTTATTCTTGAAAGAGTAGCTTTCTTTTCTATTGATGTGAGGCACCTCAACCCACAAGCCATTGAAAATGTAATGACTTGTCATCAGGGATCATTAAGCCCACATCATCAGAACAATATAAGTCCGAAGCTATTTTGTCTGGGAGCCTTTAGAGACTATGAACCGTAGATGAAATTGTAAAAGAGTCACCCTCTGATAAATTTAAAAAGAATCGGAAATTTACGAAAGCCATATTACAATTAAGTGAAAATGGCGAATTTTAGAACCAAATGATGTAAGGAGTGTATCAAAAAATCGATGAGCCATGTATTGGTTTTAATCGTGAATGATATAATGTTAGTAACACAGAGCTGCTGGTAGATGTAACGCGCCAACGTTTCGATAAGTTTTTAATCGCAAAACCTGCCTTGAGAAAGACTACCCAAGGTAGTCGAAACGTTGACGTATTACATATACCAACAACGCTGTTATTAACATTATATCATTCACAATGAAGACGGCGAAGGATGGAAAGAGTTGGTCGAATGCCACAACTCGACGCAACATAGGACTGTGGAATCCCTGAAGACTAGAGCATACCTCTCACGTGCACCAATGGGTCAGTTGGTGTCCAGGTAGCTATGAGTATGATGATCTTTAGTCCATGCACAAAGGTCCCTTAACAGGTGTTTTAGGATTAGTTCAACAATTTAAACGTTCTTGGACCGGCTGTTGCACTTGACCTCCGTCTTCAAGGATGTTGCTTCTAGGTATTTCCTATTGGCAAACACCTTCATAAAATTTTAGATTTAGGCTCAATGACAAGCTTCGGTCTGCTCTTTGAAGTGAATAAATACTTGAGTGACAACGGAACGGCCCTTGCGGCAAAAGATAAAGCCATCAATTCCTTTGGGACTCGTGCACCTCTACCGACCCCCGACATTTAAGCGTCATTGTTGGCCAAATATCCTCAAATCACTGGTCCTCTAACTGTAATCTCGGAAAAGAACCATGGATTCATGCATCAAATCACTACCAATGTTCAATCGCCCTAGACCAACCACTACGGAGAAGCTACTAGTAGCCAAGGTCGAATTTAGCCATATGCTGGCTCTTGGGATCATAAGCCCCTTAATAAGTCCCCGTACTCTGGTACTTCACACGATTCAAAAACAAACTTCCGGAGACTAGAAGCCTTCTAGTGATTACAATGCCCTGAAAAGTGTTTCAATTCCAGACACTTAGCCAGTGCTACACATTTATAATTTTTCTCTTCATTTGTCCGGTACACGTTTATTTCTCTAAATTGACATGGCCACAGACTATTACCAAATTTCGGCTGCCCCGAAGGATGTCTCTATGGCCACAATTACTGCACGTTCTGACTTTTTAGAGTTTGTTCCCCTGTTTTCCGGACTGAGAACATTCACCCAAACCTTCCAGCACCTCATAAATACAGTTTCGAGAGGGATCAACTCTGCATTTGCACACGATGGTGATATCCCTGTCTCCAATGCAATTAAGACCGAGCATTTTCAGCATCCGGAAGATTTTTTCTTCTCTTTTCTCTACGGGCATGTGTATCAATCCATTCAAATGTGTTTTTGGTGTCACAGAACTTAATTTCTTTTGGCACCTAGTTTTTCCATTGCCAAATAATGTTAGTGCCATCAAAGACTACCCTATGCTTGAGCCTGTGAAAGGTTTGCGACGATTCTTGAAAACCGTTAACTACTACAAACATTTCATACCCTTCTCTCTACATCCAACCACCGACTTGTTATGCGGACACCACGAGAACGTTGTGTTCACGACGGAAACAACAGAACCTTTCAAGTGCGTTGGCCCAAGCGACTTCCTTTGTTCGCCTGAAATTCGATGAAAATGCTAACCGCGTACCTAAAACGAATATTTCAAAGTAAGTTGGTGATTTGCAGCAGTAGGTTCACGGACTCTGTCACATCACCCTTGGTTTTTCGCAGCAACTCCGGCGTACAACATCTTCGGAGAAGAATTACTGGCATTCGACCTGGAGGTGAAACACTTTCGCCACATTTTGGACGGTCGCACTTTTGTGATTCTCGCCTATCCTATGCCACTAGGTCATGCACTTCACAAGGCCTCGGATAACTACTGTCCGAAGAAAAAACACCAACTGGACTTTATTTTATGATTCTAATTCTTTATCCGAAACGTTTTAGGCCTTAAGAACGTTGTTGCTGATGCGTATCATGCAGTCGCACACATAATTTATCTTCTGCCCCGCAAAAATACCTGGAAGACACTGCAACCACCCAACCTTTCGTTTCTGATTTCCAACATTTGCACTCTCATTCACGTTTGAAGCTTGTTGTTTACCATTATTCCACGCGGATAAGATGAGCTTTTTAAAATTTCCACAGAGTAGTCTCATCTTTCTGTGCCGCTGGCATTTCGTCGAGTCATCTTTGATCTTATTCACTCCATTTCCCACCGTATATTAGCTCCACACTAAATTGGTCACTCATCGTTATGTTTAGCTTAGCATGTGCAAAGACGTTCATAATTGGGTCGTGTTGTCGATCTAGTCCGCTTTCTAAAGTTCATCACTACACTGTTACCCAGGGTGGAACATATTCCTTGCTTGATGGTCATTTTAGACACATTCACAGCGATTTGGTTCATCCGCCCAGCAGTTTTACGCAAGCGTTTACTTGTGTTGGTCGTTTTACCCGGTGATCGCACGCTGTCCCTGTCAAGGAGACTTCTTCTGAATCAGCAGTGCAGGCGTTTATGGAAATGCGATTTGCTTCGTTCGTGCCTGAAACGGTTACGCTCACTGGCGGCTCCCAGTTCACATCAATTTCGTTCCGTAGTTTACTCCGGATGCTCGGCTGCGAGCACATCCACAAAACGGCATATCACTCAGTCCCGTCAAACGTTTCCACCACCAGCTGGAGGCTGTCATTATGGCCATGTCACCAGCCAAGTGGTTGTAGCGATTACCATTAATTCTTCTAGGTATCGGTAGCACCGCCTTGAAGGATTTAAAGTGCATACCAACTGAGGAACTCATTTTAGGCTCTTCATCTCGTCCCCCTAGTGACACGATCAGCACTGCCGCACCCAGCTACCCCAATCCTTCATCTCTCGTCGCTCGTTTAAGGGACAACTTTTCAGTATTTGCCCCCCATTGAGTATAGTATTCAAAATACTCCTCTTGTGTCATCTTCATGTCGTTTTGTTTTCGTTCGTGTTGATAGTGATCGTGAACCAACACATTCTCCTCATGGTAGGTCTCACGGTTTGCTTCCCCTTGAAGACAAATATCATTATTAGTAATCGCAGAAGCTTTCACCAATCGGTCAGCGTCGACCGACTTAAAGTGACATTCATAGAAGTTTCCTCCCTGTCCAAACCTGTTTTCGTCAGTTGACCACCTTTTGTCTCAGCCATTTCACATCTTGGTCTCTCCCTCAAACTCAGAACCCATATGACACACCATTACACCATTTCTGATACAGACGGCCGGCGAAGTTCAGGTCCCACCACGTAAGGCTCGTTCTAGCAGAAGGTTGAGCATTCCGCATTGAATGAATGACAAAGAACAGCGTTTCGTTTGCTGTCGGGCATTTTTGCCTTCCAGTTTCCGCGATTCCCGTTGTTCTAGACGGGAGTTCTGTGACACTCATACACTCACCAAACTTTAATTCTCATATCACTATCATTGTATACCGTTTTGCTATTTTACCAAATCAAAACACAGCTCTGCTCAGCTACCTGGGTTACCGCTGTCTTTTTTTGTTTTGCGTTCGCTACCTCTCGGTGGATTAGATCACCAACTCAGTCTTGAGATAGAATAAGACTAAACATTCACGCGAAGAGCTGAAATGGGAGAAGAGACAAGCGACTACTGTGGAGCTTGACTGTATATGTGGCTGTGCTGGAAATTTTGGCCTATTGTCGGTTAGCGTTGACGCTTACCCTAGCACTTACCACTAGCTGTTTTTATCGTTTACCCGTTAGAGCCTTTATATGTGAAACTGCAATTGTCAGTGATGGAACGTACAGCTTAAATAATGTTAATTTCACCTGAACACACTAGCTTGAAAATAACTATTCTCCAATTAGTTCAACTGTAATTAATCCGTAAATATGCAGTGGACCTTTGGGTAGCAGAAATGACATTGTAAAAGAAAGTAAAAGGTACATGGTGAATGGGATAGTATTATTTGGGCTAGTAATACAGAAATCAGAAAGTCAGGGAGATGTACAACTTTGAAAGAACTCGAGGTATTCCTAAATAAATTACTCATCAGGAAAGCACAAAGCTACATGATGTTGCGTTGTAATTTGTCAAACATCTACTCATAATATTTTTCGAAATAACTCTGCTGCTGGTGGTGGAGAATGAGGCAAAAGCGAAGCATACCACGTTGAGTTTTTAGAGGTCAAGATATATATTCAGTTTAATGAAAGTCGTCAAAAGGAGAGCATAACGACTGGAGAACGAAGTTGTTTGTCGATGGTTTCCTCCTTTGGTTGATATGGCTGCACATGGGAAGAAAAGAGGGATACAGAATGTCAGAATATGCAAAGAATCGCATTTGACTGGTCAATAGGTAATTAATGTATTCACACAGGAAATAGCTGTCATCAGCAGAGGTTCAGAAAAAGGATATGGATGGCTCACAAAACATGAGGCCTGTCTGTTTTGAACCCGTACCCGCTCGGAGCCCTGATCGGAGGATAGAATTCACCAGTAGATTTTCGAGATTGAGGTGCGCTTTCAGCACTCTGATAGCCACGGCTTTTAATATCACTAAATACAGTGAGCAAATGGCTTTAGGTGAGTTTGGTCGTATCACGTATATCACTCTGCAGGTCTTGTAATCTATTTGATTATCCGTATTTGTCACATGAGGTAAATTAACGCTGAAGATTGTCCACACCGCCCAGGTGTGTGGAAGCTCCAGTTTGTATTGGGACACCTGTCCCATTTACATCGCTTATCAAATGAGTAAACCAAGGAATAGTTGACCTCGCAACCAATAGAAATATGTTTTTATCCCTGCCGTCTAACAAGGAAATGCAATTTCCTAAACATCACCAACAGCGTAATTATGCGGACATTTTAATTATCAGTGACCCGTTATCTAAACACCAGGAGGCATCTAGAGTTGTCACCAGTTTATGAAAATCGCAAATAAAACCACTTAGGATGAAAACTAAGTTACAATGCTGATTTACAAAGGAACGATTTAAGCCTATGTGACTTCACACGCTTCTCATCCAGTAAAATCTAAAACAGCCGACCTTTCATGGATTTAAAACCGAAACACAGTCATTTTGAACAGTTTTAAATACGCCGGTTTTTGAAATAGCAGCACATTTTGCCGAAATTAATCCAAACAAAAATGTTTGGACTATGCTTTTCTTTGGAATAATATGACATAGATTATGGGGTTTTAGTACTAGATATGTCGAACTCAGAAAATCGACCTGCATAAAACTTTCGATGAAATAACTTTAAGCTTTGTCTAGAATCCAAACTTAGTTATTATTCAAAAAACCCTTCAATTTCGAAATTAAATGCCGGAAAGTACAGAAAGGAATCCTCAGACCACGAGTCTTCTTAATCACTTGAAATCCGGTAGTTTACTTCTACCTAAACAATCAAGCAAATAATGAAACGTATTCTGGAATAAGCACCAGTTAATGTATACTCGGAAGTTTTTGCGATGACCAGTTTTACCCAGCTTAGCATTTCTCATAAGTGACACAGCGAGATTCTGACTTTCCTTGCGGAGTGTGAGTACAAGCTCCATAAAACCATTTCCTATTATTTAAGCTGTTCATAACAACTCTATTGAGCTAAATTTTCAAAAAGTTCTAGAACGTTCATGCCATGAACCGACAAGTAAGACACGTGGAGATTGACACTCATTTACATAAGTTATGTATACAGTTAACAAAATGAGCATCATCCCAGTGGTTTCATATTCTGGGGAGGGAGGCAACTGCAGAAAGGTACGTTGCCGTACGTACATATATTTACAATAGTGACAGCGAACATCTGTAGCAGCACATCGGCGGCCGTGAACAAAATTTACTCAAGCTACATTCTTTGACTTTGGGAAAGAACGATGTGTTCGGGCTTACTTTTGTGGCATTCGTGAGCGTATAATATTTAGTGCGTTACCTGGGTATTTGGTTTTATATGAGTATCGGATGTGAATCTATTTTTCGACCGTGAGATGAGGTATCGTGTACTCACTAAGTGTGGGTTCTATGCTTACAGAGAGGTAAAAACGTTTCTGGACTTCCGAGAGCTGAAGTTATTTTGTGCTACGGCAACCTCAGTATTCAGTTAAATCGTACCTGTTCGATAGTCTTTATCATTGACATGATTATAGTTCAATGAGTTGTGTGTTAGGGCCTTATGGTTGTAAACCATTGCGTCCAGATCACAGCTGCTTCTTCTGTTACCAGAGCGGCAACGTCAGCTCGTCTGCAATGTCGGCGGTCTTCGTGGTCAGGATGACTGTTTTCGTAAATTTTCTTTAGGCCGGTTTCATGGTTAAGCCAATAATCTCACATTTATATTGAAAATACATCAGTTTCATGTCACCCTCACTATAGATAGACCATGACTCAGCACTGTTAGACAGGTTATTGAGGGAATTGGTTCGACACTAGATTAATATAGTATATGGTGAATTCACTCCATTCTACCCTGTTCACGTCTAAATTTTTCTGCTTTATCTGTTTGACATTACAAGTCGACCTCAATAATTTCCAACCAAAGGTTCACGGCTAGTAAGCACCGATTCCTCTACATAGTGCGCATATTTCCATTGAAGTCTTTGACCTTACCTATTTTTGAAAAAAGCCACCTTTCTATTACGCCAATCATTGGAGTATGAAAGAAAATCAGTAGCTTGGGAAAGTAACGCATTCAATTTTGTCTTCCCTTTCATATATGCACTACCTACTTGTGATGATTAATGTTCCTCTTAGCAACGTGCAAGCTACTAAACGCAATTTGTTTCCCAGCGGCGTTGTTATTTTGGTAATTTTCAGCTTTTAAAAGCATTTCAAGGGTTTATATCACTGACAACAATGATCGATAACTTTTATTGGCATTGGAATCCAGCCAAGGAGTAATACTTTGTGATTAGTGCTCCGTGTTATTCCTCCAACTTTCAGTGGTTGACCATAGTGTGCGTTTAGTTCGTTACTCTTGGTCTACATACCACAAACCCACCGAAGGATTGCAGATCCACAGTTCATTCACAAGCAGGACCAGTCAGTTTTAAGCTGCAGTGGTTATGTGTGCATATGAAATCAGTGTTGTCAGTCTGATGATAGATTCATTCATGATGTGTGCTCCGCCAGTATGACAATTCAACTTTTAATGCGGAGTAATTATCTTAATGCGAACTTGAGGGACTAAAAGTTAAGGGTTCCAATATAAGCCTGAGATTACATAGCCTACTTCGGTTTCTCCTTAAAGAACTTCAACTTCGTAGTGGTTGTAGCCCATTTCGTAGTCTCACATGACTTTCTACTTGTTGATTTCACGGTCTAAAGACAGGCTCCATTGCGTGTTATTGGATACAACTTAGTGCAGACGAGCAAAAGGAATATTTTGGAATGTTTATTGAACGGATAATTTTGGATTCATTCAATTAGTCGTTTTTTCAGTCACACCTGGATTTTTCGTTCTGCTTGCCTAAAGATAACGGAAAATGAAGTACTTTAAGCAGTTGGCTGAGGAAAAAAAGACTACCTAAATCTCGTGATTCTGCATCTGCAACGTTTTTCTCCTGTTCGGATATATTGTTTCATATAGTGATAGTCACCAGTGAACTTAAAATTTTGGCAGGAATCCGTGAACAATAATTAAATTTGTGTTTTCCATTTATCTGAGTTACTGCTTCATTATTCTGTGAAGTTTTATTCGTCCCCATTAGGTAGGACCCATTCCTGCAACTTGAGAGCATGTTCTCGCGGAGGGGTTGCTCACTTCAACCGAATGCACTTTCTTGGGTGAATTTTAGCGCTAACCTATATCATTTTCCCACAAGTTGTGGACATACTGAGAAACTAGATGGTAGCTACCAAGAAGAAATCTTCGAGGGATGCATTGAACACTACTGTTGACCCAAACCGGATCAAACATCTTATCGTTCTACGAGCTTCTATATCACTTACATTATCTTCGTCGGCATGAAAAAACGGGTAGATTTCACTCACCACACCCCAAGAGAGTAAGCATTCTTGAGCTGTATTACGTCAGCATTCGCACATCTAAACCCGAGTACCAGGGCGAACTAACTATTAGCGTGAGGTTGTATTATGTTATTTGTGGTCGTTTGTAGCTTGGTAATGTAGAAACTAGGATTCGAATGATCGCCCCTATTGTTAGGCAATAAGAAATATACTGCGCAAAAGCAATAATAAAAGTTCGGAAAACCAATTCTCTCAGCGAGCACCTGCCAAGTGCTACGTTCTTAATCATGGAGATTCGATCGTCCACGGGCAATTTGTTCATCACTAAATCCATCATGGAGTAGTGTATCTGTGTGCGCGTGTGCACATACGTAGGTACGCATACGTCAATAAATGGATCGTCTCGGCAGTTTGAGTGCTGAAATAGGCTTGAAACATCCAAAAAATTGGGTAGTCGAGGGTGGGCCAAAGGGTGCGAACGCGAATCGGAAATGATCCACCAGAATGCACTTGCGGATGAAAGTCACATTCCGGTTTGTTTGTTATTGATGAGTGAAATTAGCCGGCAAGCCAATCCTAGCTACAATTTGGAGTCTGAGGAGAAATTATCCCTTCGTCCCCAAATACACAGCAGAAGCATTCTTGTTAGCTGGCTAGCGAGAGTACAAAATGGAAAATACATAACTCAGTCTAATATCACTGTAACCATAGTTTACAAGGAAGCCAAACCGAAAGGTCCCCCATTTATCGGTCCCAAGACGCTACATGTATGAATGGGCAGGTCAATGAATCTATGCCCAGGATGAGATTGGGGATCACGGAAATTGGGACAGGAAGCCGGAAAAGGAACATAAAATGACGCAATGAACACCTCAAAGTACTCCACACATAAAACAACAAATGGAAAAGCGTCACTCACCAGTCCTTAGTACTTTGTTTTTATGTGCGTTCACACTCAGCACTGAATGGCTAATATGATACAAGTGTAACGATCAACGGCAGCTTGTTTTCGACGGGTGATGACTTTATGGCTTGGCCAAATGAATACTGAACAGGATATTCATGAAATTCAATAGCAGCTTTGTCATTATTAAAAGCCAACATAAAGGAATCGTTAATGTTCTACCAAAAAGTAGTTGCTAATTATTGTTTAGGGCAAAATTGTCTAGAGGATAGAAGTGAAATGGCAGTTTCGGAAAAGAACTTTTGCATTGATTAATATTGCTTTGCAAAGACCGTAATCACATTATATTTGATGGCAGAATTTTCGACGTTATTTTATTATGCAAGGAGACACAAAGAAGTAGAAATTTTCCTTCACGATATTTTCAGGTTCACAAAACATGGTATATCGTGACTTTTAAATTTAAATAGGTCATGCAAATTGCAGTTTTCACCAATAGCATGCAGATAACAAGTTCATCTTAAATGAACTGAACTGGACCATGACGGAGCTCACAAATGGAATAGTCGAGCACATAATTGAGAGTAGTGTTACAATAAGTTTCAGACATCGAATAATCACCGTCTCAAACCACAGTCTATGAAGCTTCATCTAAAACGAGTAAAACTTATTCCAGTGGTGGACTTTTACCTAACTTGGTAAATTTACCCATAGTGACACTGCAACAAGTGACAGTAAAGCGAGCCTACGCCCCCACTAATACAAAAAAGCGCGATCGAATTTTGTCAAATTTTTTTTCTTTCAGGAGTTAACTGCTGTTTCCCAGTTTCTTTTCACGTACGTTAGAAGTCATTAAGATTTCATGGTGTAATCTGCAAACCATATTCTAAATTCTGTCTGTCGTCACTAGTATACGATTGTGCAAACCTTAAAAAAATGAGAATGAGATTGCTTGAATACTGCCCCTAGTTGATTTACTGAATATTTTCATTTACTCCTCTGATATTGCCATGCAGTGCCATAGTATACTTTTGTGAATGGACGAAGTTTCGACTAGGAATATGAAGTAAAGTATATATCAAACGAACCAATTCGGTGGACGTCGGCCTATTCTGAAACTGCCGCTTACCAAACGCAAACATGTCGAAGAGGCAAGTGAAACCTAACCAAAATCTAAAGCGAACGCCCTAAGAATAATTATTTCCCAGGAATATGTTTAACATAAGGCAATGAGATCACTTCGTAAGAGAGTGAACTAATACGCCATTCGATTTTTGGTCAAATATGGAGGAAAAGACCGACATATGTATCCATATCAAGGTAATCATAAATAATGCTGCAAATTTACTTTAATCTTTTTCACTAAAATGTTTCAAAGACAAGTAGAATCACTTTACTCAATAGAACGGATATACAACTAGGTGCCTATGGTGTGTGTCTCGAGTCTACTCTCAGCGAATTGCCCTCTTCAAGTAAGTACACCGAACAAGAAGTTGCATCGCGTCCCGCGAAATCCTCGGTTACCTTTGAGCATTTGACGAAAGATGATTTTCTTTGAAATCCACGGGCACCTTGTACTTGAAAGTAAATCGAAACTGGCAGCTAAAACAGCACCTGAGAAAGCATCAGAACCGAAGGCTAAATCGAAATACCACTTCCTTGAACCATAGAACGATGCAAAATGACAATAAAATTGCTCCTTTTTCTTCTTTTGCCATTATATTTTCTATTCTTTTCATTCTAATGCAACAACGTAGATACGTTTTTGGAAGGGACTATCGGTCACTGGGTGCTGTCAAAATGCAAGACTGACCGTAGATGGATAGACTCCAATCCGTGATGCGCTTTTCGAAGTGGACGCGGTCCTGACAACTTGACAACCAGAGGTCAACAGGTGAGAATGAAGATGGCGCAAGACAGCTACGAAATAACAGTGACTAATGGATCTTTTTTATATGGTTACAAGTAGAAATTTCAGACATTAAAATACGCAAATAAAGCATAATGATGGAATTGTGACAAAAATCCGCGATTTATTCTAAGCATACAACTTTTTAGTGACTAGGAGCCATTCTTACTACTATAGAAATTTAGGATATTTAGTTTCAGGATCTAGGTTTTACGATGGTTTGGTGTATCTCGTGCGCGCACTATAGGATTTATAGATATCGCAAACTGAACAAACTTCACGTAACTGGGGGTATGTGGATCTGTAACGCACACGTATAGATACAACGTGAACAGTATCAAGCTGAATTCTGTCCCAGTGCAACTGTAGAATCTTCTGGACTGTTGCCGGGACTATGTCACTGGTTCTACTTCCTTCGACCATATAATTTTTACTGTTCAATTCTTGTTGTGAATCATCGGCAACGCACATCCGCTGCGTTCACACCGAGGCGCGAAGCCTGGAAGAACAAGTGAGAACAGCACCACGTGGCAAACAAGCTCGTTTTCATTTATTCGTATCCATGCCAATACATAACATTAAATATGGTCTGGAGATGGTTCAAGGGAAATTGTCGGTTTGCAGTCACATCAGTTAACGACTCTAAGAATGCGTCTGTGTGTATGTGTAATTGATCAGTTTGTCACACGATCAGGTGGTAGACCACTTGTCGGATGATGAAACG
Organism: Fasciolopsis buskii; assembly: GCA_008360955.1. Classification (NCBI taxonomy): domain Eukaryota; kingdom Metazoa; phylum Platyhelminthes; class Trematoda; order Plagiorchiida; family Fasciolidae; genus Fasciolopsis; species Fasciolopsis buskii. The sequence continues at coordinate 306,423 of LUCM01009888.1, read as the reverse complement.
TAGGCCAGGGAAGTTCAAGAGTCTGGACAAGTTGTTTCTGAGCGCATAGAATGGGTTACATAAACGGATAGATACGACTTCGGCTGTGTTCAAGATGCGACACTTGACAGTTCTTGATTGTTCGCTCCTAACTTTGTAGATGGTGCGAAAAGCACCTGTGACGTTCACTGAGTGGTTTGACTCGACAAGGTGTGTACACACCGCGCTAGTGATTGCCTTAATTGTTCCTGTGCTCAACCAAGCCGGGTGGTGTTCACGAACGCGATCGGACAAACGCCTGGTCGTGCGGCCAATATACCTGGTCCCACAGGAGCAGGTGAATAAATACACAGAATGAGGCTGCAGAATTTGGCAGTCTCTCCTTTAGTTGGAAACATGATCGGTTTGGATGTGAATACAGTTTTTAACTGTGCAGCAAAGAATGTTCCACTGACTGAACTTGACAGTCTCCGTTGGATAATTTCCAATTCTGTGTCACCTTTGAAAGGCAAACGAACGTATACGGGTTTCTTTATTGGTCCTATTACTTTTAGTCTTACTTCTTGTTTCTCCGTAGTTTCATTTATGAATCTTTCAGGGTATCCATTTTGTACGAATACGCTCCGCAAGAAACGAAGTTCATTTTCAATCGTGTCGTCCGTACATATTCTTCTTGCTCTATCAACTAAACAGCATATTAGGCTCCTCTTCGCTTGTAACGGCACAAAGCTGTGAAAATGAATGTACTGTCCGCTCCATGTTGCCTTTCTATAGACTGATAGTTGTGCAGATCTGTCCTGCAGTCGCCTTATGTACACATCTAAGTATGTTAAACTATGGTCTGCTTCTTTTTCTAGTGTAAAATGTATGTTTGGATGGACACTGTTAAACGTGTGTAACACGTGGTTTACGTCTGCATGTTCCTCTACAACACAGTATATCATCAACATAACGTTTGTGAACGGTACAATGCCTGATTGGTGAGCGCAGTTCATTACTCTCCAGTTTGGACATAAAGATATCAGCAAACAATGGTCCCAGAGGAGAACCCATTGCCACTCCGTCCTTTTGCCGGTATATTTCACCACTGAATTGAAATTGAACATTTTTTGGTGCACACAAAGAGTAGCTGTTTCAGTTCATCCAATGGGATCCTTATGGAAATGTTATTATCTTGAATGTACTCGCAAATGTAACTAATAGTTTCGCTGATCGGAACATTCGTAAACAAAGAAACTACATCCAGTGATAACATCTGCTTCCCTTCAAGACGTAGGCTCTTAATAGTTTCTGTGAGATGAAATGTATCTCGCACACTATGTCTAGAAATGACTGCCCTAACTGGTTCCAGTAGGCTGGCTAACCACTTAGATAAAGCGTGATACGGCGAATTACACATGTCCGAAATAGGCCTCATCGGAGCTTCGCCTTTGTGCACCTTCGGTAGGCCGTACAATCTGGGAATTGTTGTACTTGTGGGTCGTATCCGCTCAAAAGTTAAGGCGTCAATCATTCCATTCTGTTTTAAGGCTCGTAATTTCATAGAAATTGATTTTTCTATTTGAGTTGTCCTATACTTTTCGGTTGGAGTTTTTGTGAATTTTGACTCGTCGCCCAGTATTCTATTCATTTTCTCAATGCAGTCCAACTTATTGATGACAACAATACCAGCTCCTTCATCTTGATTGGTCAACATTATTTCGTTGTTTGTTTGTAGTTCTTTTAGACGTTTCAAGTGCTCAGGCGTTACCAATCCTCGCTTTGCTCGTCTGTCGTCACGATATTCGTATCATGAGTTGACGAGACCGGATTTAAGTTTCTCTAAACTCTCCGGAGAGGACAGCATCAGATCCGACAGCTGACTAAACAGATTTTCAAATTCAACCTCCATATCTAGTTGCTTGGTTTTGTTGGATAGGCAACAGAATTTCGGTCCTAATGATAGGACTTCAAGCAAGCTCTTATCCAGGCTTACAGAAGACAAGTTGTGGACGAATCTTTTCGGATCCGAAGGGGACTCACCACTAGGTTTGTCTGGATTGACGGTTTTCCTCAGCGCTAACCGTAATCGCTCCAATTGTTTTTCCCTTATCGGATGAGCGTAGGCGATGAACCTTTCCTTTTCTTCTTCAGCCAACTTATCGAGGACTCGTGTCGAGTCCACAAAATTTCGCTCCAATTCTGACGCCCGACTCATTACGCTCCTTCAATAAGGGAAAAACAATTGGAGCGATTACGGTCAGCGCTGAGGAAGTTTGTTGTGTGAAAAATGAATAAAATTTGTCATTGTTCTCTTAGAATAAAGGTCAAAACTTGATGATCACAAAGAATTTCAGGCCTTAATGTTACTTTCAGCATATTTGCCCTCAAGTCATTTAGTGCGCAGGACAGGTGATTGTCATATAGCCAAAAGACGGTTATCAAAACATGAGACCAGGTGGACAAAATAATCGCATTCATATTCTTAATGGGAATGATGAATAAATACATTCAAATATGGAGAACACACAGTAAACGGACCAAACAAATCTTCGAGCAACTTGATCACAATAATTATAATTAGATACTTGAAACGCAGACCTTTACAATTTGTGGGGATTCTGGAATAAGAAAGAAAATTAATTTGTGGAACAGGCTCAGTGAAGTATACATGGACTGAGTTAAAGACAACCCAGTGAAATCATTTTGAGATAAATGTAGAAGGATATCTCCTGAGCAACGGAGCAAAGCTAGTGTTCTCCAACAATGAAAATGGGCGTTTAGCATGGATAAGGTAAGAAGATCAGAATGATACTAAAATTTATGTGTGGATCGATCACCTGGACATAGACAATTGTTCATTCGCTTGTGCCAATAACTTAGATGGAATTTTAGTCCCAGTTTCTACATCCATATAGTCACGCATGAAAACACGTGAAATTAGTATAGTTGTTTTGTCGAAGGCATCGTTGAGCTTCAAATCATAACAAGACATTCCCTTGTGTTCTCGCGGAATTCTGCATGAACGTCAGCCAAGGCGTTGCCGTACCCACACAAGCAGTTTCAGTCGGATTGGGAGAATGGGACAAGATGTTGAGTTTGTGAATAAGAAGTGCGATAAAATTGAAAAAAGTGAGAATTAAAACCAGAATTAAACGTCCGTTGATGAGTTGTTTTTGCAGAAACAACAAGGAAGGAGGCATGTCTGCCAAAAAAGTCTATTATCTGATTAACTTAACCTAAAACGTCGTGACTGTAACACTAGTGTAGTTTAGATATGAACGAATGAAGTACTATCAATCACAACAAACTTACGGGGTTTATAGCTTCAGAGTGAAACTACGCAGCTTGACTTCGAGCATAGTATCAAAATTTACATTTCCTCTGGTAGTGGATGAATACATAATTCATCAACAACAAATGACTTTTATTTGCTCATTGTTAATATGTATTTGTCCGAAATAACGGGTTTACCAATGACGTTAACAAAAATAATCGGGTGCATTCTTTCATATCAAACTGGTCCAGCTCTACTAAACCGCGACACGCAACAGTTATCCAATGATTGCAGAAAAAGAAGCTTTTCAGAGCAACTTTTTTTATCTTTGCAACCCACATTATAAAATGATGACCTTAAGTCAAGATGAAAGTAAAAGTGGTGCTTTTTCCTCGCCGAAAGATAGAACATCATAGTGATGGACGACAACAAATACCGGTGAACACCGCTGGCACTAACACAACACGATTCATCAATGAAGTCATTCTGACAGTGACTCGTTTTGGTTCAGGCCAAAAAATTTGACAACCATTAGACATCATTGTATGACTTTACCTAGACGGTTCAATAAAGTACCAAGTAGCATACAGAGATTTACGCTTCACATTGATGCTGTGAATCGCTGGCTTTTTTCGTGAAGCAATCGCTGAGCGCTGACGTATACGAGGTAACAAGACTATATGTAGATGTGTTGAGGGGACACAGAAATCCAGACAATATTGGTTTGCAGGTTGTCTCACGTAAATTTGTGTCTGAAAACAAGGACAAATTGCCAAGTCCATGCTGATCCAAATGAGTGATATATATATATATATATATCATTAAGCTACAATTGACAAACGTTTCTGATAACAAAACGCAATGTTTGGCATTTTTTAACCAGCAAAGGCGCTAGAAAATCAGTCAACATACCGTTTTAATCTCAATATGTGTATCTCAACCGTGAGGTCGAACAGGACTGTTAAGGAGAAAGATTTCAGATTTATTTACAACAAATTACAATATCTATAACTACAAATTAATAAACACTGTCCTTCAGCAAACCTCTGGCCATTTTGAGGTGGCTTCTAACAAATCGAAAACGAAAATAATTTTATCTTATACGGCGGTGTCTTATCAATTCAACGTCATTATTCGTTGCTTACCTAGTTCATTAAAATACTACACCAAGACATGAAACATAGTTTGGATAAACTCAAAATTCGGGATGTGATGTTTTTATACAAAATATTCTCAGGAGCTAGGCGCAATTCCATTCGACTAAAGTCAGTTTCGGAGAAAACCACTTTACTTTTCAGCACTGGAGTTTTGTCTCCACCGCTGACAAACTTTCCCTTATCCATGGTGCTTCCTCTGTGCCGCAGTGAGCGCTTTGGACGGATTTAGAAAGTAGGACAGCTCTTTTCTAGGAATTTCCTATCAGAAATGTCCTTTCCGTAAATGTTTTACGAATCACCACTCGGTGTGTATTCATCAACGAAACTTAAGGGTCGTCGAATTAGTAGGCCTAAAATTTTCCGCTGCTGCGCAGGATAATTAAATTCCCTGTTTTATTGTGCTCCTGAATGACACTCCATATCCGTTGGCACTTGAAGTATTTAATTATTCCTCTTCTCTTTATGGTCAAGGATGAATGTAATGTTGATAAAAATTTGCACCAGTACTGGAGAAAAGAACTCGTCGTGAAATTGAAGAAGAAACACTCATAACTCCGCACACACTTTGGGATTTGTCTTATTCCCTGCGCAAAACCATACGCTTGACGTAGCTTATTCGTTTAAGTTTTGCAAATCGTGACTTCGTTTATTTGCATCAGCGTCACACTTATATCAGAACAAGACCCAATGGTCGCTGTCTTTGTCCCAGATTTACTCGTTGCTATGGCAAGAATGGATTGGCAAGGTGGACAAGGAGGGGTGAAGATAAGTGCTGCAGCGGCCAATACATGTAGCACATTCCAATTGTACAAATGCACGTTTTCAATCATTCTGATCCGATATAAAATGACAACACGATTTCCACTGTTCAGGCTTCACTGCCATATCCTTCAGTGTCTCCAACCCGCTAGATGATGGGTCTTTCGGGCCCCAACCACGAAGACGTGAGACACCTGCCTTACGTTAATTTGCTGGTTTTTTCGTTTAACGTTGCCATGTCATCTTTTGAATTCCATTGGTCTCTTCCGTCCCGTGAGTGGGAAACGCAAGCTAAGGCACGGCAATCATAGACGAGCATTCGGTCCAGGAAACACGTGATCCAACCGACGAAGTCTACTGAGCGGAATACGGTGAGCTAGTGTTTTCAGAACCGATGCACTTCTCATGCGGTCACTCCATACAGTCCTAACGAGACCACGCAGACATTATTGATCGAAAACCTCCATACCACGAACATATTCTACACGCAATCTCCAACACTCACAATCGCAATACATAAATAAGCGCACTCGGGCACAGTACGCGACTTTTTGATCGGAGAGAAATATCAGTTCGAGGCGGCAAATGTTTCGGGAGCGCTGAGCAAGGTTTTGTAATTAGTTCTTTATTCGCTTCAATGTGGTATCAAATAATGTCACAGAGTTTAACAAACTGCTGGCCTGTCACGTAATGGTTAACTTAGTATGTTTAAGTGGCTCTGAGGCAAGGTCACCTTTGATGTCATTCAAAATTCCACTCGATTAAGAATTTTTCATGATTTACAATGATTGCTTAACTTCAGTAAACGTAAAATATCCAAATTGCTCAATAATTAACTGTCGAGCAAGCGAGAATGTTGGCATTCATGACTATAAATTGGGATAAATTCTTAGGCACTTTCAAATATGTTTACGAAATTTTCATACAGCATAGCGAAGTCATTATGCATGAATGGATGAGTTTACCTTGGAAGCCAAGTCATCCATTTTTGATTGGCTCTATTACAATTTACAAACTGATATAATAAGAGAAACCTTAATTGCTTGATTTTCTTTGCAAATAGTTCACATTGTGGTACGAACATCCACCGTGCCACTGGAAATCATCGAATCACTGAACAGTTTTTTATCCTCGCTAGAAATCATCGCCACTGCAAATCCATCGCGCCGGAACTGGGGCATGAACCGGGACGAACGCTTTTGAATGGAACGTCTTAGCAATCATGCTATTATGTTAATATGATAAGGTTAATATGACACCCACATCCTTGACTAGATTGCGCAGGCCAGAGACCTTTAAACGCACCAGTTCAACGACTTCCAGGCTAGGACGAATTTCTGTATGGGAAGTGAAGGTATAATTGCATAGCAGTACAGAGCTTCGTTATTTGAGTTTGCAGTAGTAGATAATTACCGTTATTTCCCAAATGATTCGTCATGAGATACCTTGTTCAACTTGCCACTGAAAATCATGAAAAAGTTATAGCTGTCTCATTCTTGTTGGGAATCACCAGCTCGGCGCTAGACATCACAATCCATCATCCCCGGTTCGTGTTTTACTTCCGGTGCGATGGATGTGTAGTGACATGTTGAAAGTGGATACTGATTGACGAATCACTTGGAAATTCGCATTAATTCCCCTACTTCTCCTAACTTCATGGTATTTGTTGGTAATTCCTTCTTACCTCGCAAATACTAAGAGGTTCAAACTGGAAGGAAAATTTCTGAAAATGCGATGATTGGCGACACCTCGGCGCACACACTTTAAAACGTGACTGATGCTAAGCTCGTTGATTGATTCCACTACGCGAGGACGTTTCGACTCGATTAAACGGGATAGGATTCAAGGCAGAACCTAGATGTCCACGTGGTTGGTAATTACACTTCAATAATGATTAATGATGCTTCAGTCTAATGAATAAAGTCAGACAGACATTACGCGCGCTCGTTGACAGGCCACGCTATGATTGTGTCATCCTATTTCGTTGTTTATTTTTGGATATTTGTTTCCATGATGTTCTCCGTTCGACGCTACAATCGCTCGGAATTACATTTGTTCAAAAACCGTACCGTTTCTCTGCATATATTGGGATCCCGTGTTTCTGCACTTCAACGAGCTTCTAAGCGATCTAGAAGAGGCATTCCTGCTGGCTGGCAGGCAGCCATTAAATGCACTCTTCCATCCAAGATGTTCATTCCGGCTTTGTTGAGTACCAACATCCGCTCTCTCCTTACGAAAACTTCGGATCTGTCCCTCACACTTCAATCGCCGACCCATGTTCATACGCGTGTCATATGCATACAAGAATCGTGGCTTAACCCGGATATCGCTGATTCACTAATGTGTCGATAGACAGCTTTAGATCCCATCGGCAGGACAGAGTTTCGAATAAGAAGATTGGAGTCGATGTTGCAACATACATAAGCTCCTTCTGGTCCAACAAGTCCGAAGTTGTTTATACGTACTCTCTCAATGGAATTGACTGTCTCTTGACACAGTGTCATCTCAGGTTTTCTCGTCATAACAGCACTATCATAACCGATTTATACATTGCCCCTATTTAGCTTGCAAAAAAATATTGTAGCCTTTCCGACTCTTTTCTAATGTTTATTGTTCTTGAGTATAATCTGCATATCATTGTAGGCGATTTTAACCATGCTTCTACCTTACCACTGACTGTGTTTGATTTGACTGATCTCTGCGATTTTCCCACCAGAGGCGGTTCCATTTTAGTTAGTTATTACCAACCACCACGATTTATTTTCCCTGAAACTGCTTGCTCCAATTTCAAGTAGCGATCATTGTTTGCTTTTGTTAAGGCCCAAGATATACCCTAGGTCAGCATTCCATTCCTTCAGGCGAACAAATGAAATCCGAGTTCGCCTCCGTAACCTTTCACGCAACAACCTTATTCTTCAGAAATCCCTTTCACTCGCATCTACCTGTTTCTCTTTTGAACCCCTGCTCAATGACAATGTCGAACTTTTCACAGATACGGCCAACACAATTTTTGATATTAGCTGTCCCTCAGAAACACTATTCATCTCAAATGGCCGTATCTGCACACAGAAAGTGAAATCTCTAAAACGATGCAAGCTGCCCTTCTACAAATCTCGTAATAACTAAAGCGTGTGGTGTATTTCCAATTTAATAAATTATGAAATCCGATGCATCGACGTTACGTTCGCCAGCCAACTGTTGAGTGGTAACAACAATCGATTCCTATGGCAAGGCATTCGACTGTTGTGTGGGAAGAAGCATATGAAAACTCCTGCTGATGTCGACAGTATCAATCATGCTTTCATTCATCCTTCCAATCATACCCCAGTCATATTTGGTCAGGGTGATGATATGACAATTACAAGTTTTTCTAGAGAAAATGTGCTCGACCTTTTCCGAACCACTAAAATTACCACAGTGGTTGATCCTGACAGTCTGTCTCCAGCTCTTTTAAGGCATGGTGCTGTGGCTCTGACCGATGCATTTACTTCCCTAATTAATTCGAGATTAATCTCCTCTTCCATCCCTGACTGTTGCAGACCCGTCACTATTATTCCCTTACCCAAATCTAACAATTCTACTGCTTTGGCAAAACGTTTTCGCCCCATCGCCTTAACGTATTCTAGTCTTAAACTGAAGGAGCGTTCTATACTTAGGTGCCTGCGTTCTTCTAGGTATCCTCCTGACGACCCTTTTCAGCTTGCCTATAAATCTAACAGGTCCACTTTAAACGCTGTTACCTCCCTCATCATTTACCAAATTTGTAAGTCCTTAAACGCATCAATCCAATCTGTGCGTTGCGCCTCCGTGGGCTATTCGTCGGCATTTGACTCAGTCCCACGGTTTTTTCTACTTCACAAACTGCAAACATTTGATTGTCCCAGTTCTTTATTAGCATGGCTGTCTGATTACTGTACTAACCGAACCCAGTGCACATGAATGGACGGAAGTTTCGAAACCGTTGATTAACAACTCAGGAGTGCTATAGAGTGCTGTTCTTTCACCGTTTCTTGTCTCTACTTACATCAGCGACTGATCAACCAGCTCACCTTGTCATCTGTTTAAGCATGCTGATGACGTTGACCTCTCTCAAGCCGTTTAGAACAACGATGATTTTCAAAGTTTTTCCAACAACTTGTTCTATGTTTATGATTTCTCTGCACGAGGTGGTTTACATCTCAACACATCCAAGTGTTTCGAATGTTTTCTCTCCCTCTCTCAGTCAACCTACCCGTTCGAAACGTCTTCCATCAACTGAAAGTCTCTTAATAGGGTTGATTCTTTGAGATATCTAGGGGTTACTATCGATAAAAATCTCAAGTGGATTAATCACATTTCTGCCTGTTTAAAGAATCTCCGACGGTTGTCATTTCAACTCAGGAAGCTCGACACTACAAGGTGAAACAAAGCACCATCTCCATATTTGTATACCAGTGTTTTTCCAATCCTTCTTTACTGTTCTCCAGTTATTTGTCCAGGGTTTCTTAAAAAAGACTTGAAAATTATTCGCCGGGGACTGTCAGTTATTAGCCGGGTGTCCTTCATACCACTAGCGGAATTGTCCCGTAGTCTGTGATCAACACTTACCAGCATGTGAGAAATTTGCTCACAAAATTATTTCTGACCGCACGCATTCTCTGCACATTGATCTTTCAAAGTGTCGCTCTCATATTTCGACACGATCCGATTTTCATTCCGTATCCTCCAGAATCAATCTTTATAGGAACTCCACGGTCTCATATTTAGCACGAATTTTGACAAACCGTGACGGTGTTTTCGCTTATTCCTGAGCAGTCTGTCCTAATGCGATATGATTATTCCTGGATTCCTGGAATCTTTATGAGGCGATGAGTGTAAATTTTTTATTACTGTTTTATTTATTAATTTCTTTTCCCCCCAATTTATTTGTTTACCTCACATTTTTTAACTGAAATTTGACATTATTTTTGTACACAAGTCTATACAATGCAATACAATACAGGAATGATTAGTCATCGGTTACCGAACCGCAATTGTGAAATCGCGAGTGCATAATATTGAAAGGTTTCCGTTTATTATGGGGACTACCTGCTGAGTAACAATGAAAACTGTGACCAACGTTTGCCGCTGCCATTTTTTCTGAAGCCCGTGTTGCAGCTACTCTAGCGCCTATTGTTACCTTTAGCTTACAGCTGCTCTTTTTCTTATTTGCCAACCACAAGCTTTCCTTAAACTTGACTCACCAGGACAAAATAACCTGGAAAATTACTAAAATGACCCTGCGCACCCTAGATGTCCGCGTTACATCTGGTTGTGGTACCCAGTGTCACCAGCTGCTCATGCGAATTCTACCCGCTGAGTTTTTATATCTTTGAAGGTCACTGATAATTTCGTATTCGGTCGCTTCTCGAAGTACACGGTGGCCCAATCCGATCCTTCCCAGTTTGCTTGCTTTCAATACAGGACCGCCCTTGATGAGATGCTAATCTGATTATATGCTATTTTTAATTTTCAGATTACTAAATTGCTCTGTAAGTTCTGTTAGATGCGCATTTCTACTTTTGATTTCATCCATGGTTCAGCTTCACTTCTTATACTTCACTTTACTAAGTTTCCACCGCCTTGCAAATACGATTTCTGACAACTTCAGTAAAACTATCCAAACTACGGAATTTGGGGAAGCATCGTCCTCTCAACTGACGTTTTCAACATGTGATAGCCTTTCCAAGAATGTAAATGTCCCTTCTCTTTATCAACATAGGCAACCTATATTTAATGCTTCAAAAAACTAGTAGTATCTCAAAACAGAACGATCCTTCCCTTAACTAAGCCAAACTTTCTGACTTTCTCACCTTTTCTCTTTCTGCCTGTAGCAACGATCGTTCTACACTTCCACTGTTCTCCTATCCGAATTGGGTCTGTTTGGTATCTTACGCTTTCTCACTCCCGAACTTCGCTGGTCTTCGCATATCCACAGTTATATGTCTAACTTACGGCATCTATTTACTTAAATCCGAAATGCAAGACAGTATAATTTTGGCTTTGCCTTTGTTTCTCTGTGCTTCTTACTCCGTTGTTCACTTGTGCTTCATTCTTGAGTACTGAAGTCATTTTTAATCTGTTACACCTTTTGATTAGCTGTTTCTTCCATCGACCTGATGGTATGGGCAAAACCGTATGTTCTATAAATAAGTGTCCGTGAGAAATTCGCATCCAAAATCTTTGAAGACTCTACCCATCATCTCCATGATCATGATGATGAACCCAACTAGCGTCACATAACAAAAAGCTGGGTTCTTTCTCTGCAACGTTCTATCCAGGATTAACCGCTCCAAAACTCCCCAAGTGTCTTAGCTCGGTCACGTACTGGTGCGTCATTGCCGAGCTATGCACTAACCTTCTCTGACTCAAGTTACATTAATTTTTACACTGTTTTTGCTGTCTTTCCTATTGTACCATGGTCAATAAAGTTTCCTTTTTCACGGCTGAAATGCCAACTCACGATTGCAAAAACGGAACAATCCGAAAAATAATCAAAGGATATGAATGAAGCATTCCTTTTATTTACAGATCCACTAAAATGCAAAAAAGTTATTTCCGATCAACAGCAGAACGAATGTAGCCGTTGGTATCCGAAATCTGACGTTTATTTTAACTGTCAACATGTTCCAGTGAACGATTCCACTGCGCACCTTTAATTTCTATCCATTCAACGTCTAAAGCACAAAAGCGTTCACATGACGGTGGTTATTTATCACACAGCAAATCATAGAGCATGGAATCTATTGATATATTGCTATTTCCAACGTAAGTAAACGATAATGCTATTTCGGGTAGAAATCTAGTAAAGTGGCACAGCATGTGCAAAGTTTATCCCAATGTATTACCTTAGACTTCAAGGAACTTTGAATTACTTTTCCAAAACCGAAGAGACTTCAGTCTTTTTTAGCGAAGAAGCCAGAATCCTATTGATTAATAAAACTACTGTCACTTTGTTGTGTGATATGCGATCGAGGACTGTCTGGCAGAATAAAGACGATCTTTTCTTGGCCGGATAGCAAGATGCATGGAAGCGACAACCCACGAAGACTCGTCGTTCGAAATGTTAGTTGCATATTACTCAGTACTCTCTCTTGGTGATTAGCAGCCGGATTTAGCGAAACCAGTCAAGATGTCCACATGCATACGTTTGAAATGTACTGTAGGTAATGATGAATTATTTGAACCAGTTGATTCTAGCCACAAAATAATAGAAACGCTGATTATTTAGATGGTGAAAGGAAAACAGTAAGAAGCAGAAGCATGCCCAAAAGATTCGAATATGGAGAGAAATGGACCATTGTGAGACATACATGTCCAAGAACGATGTTCTTTGAAAAAGGATTTGACGTCAGGCTGATGGGAGATAAACTGAGGCAGCATAGCATCTCAAGCAGTGGATAAACAGCGAAAGGTAAACAGAGTAAAAATAAGTTGAGAAGAAACGTAGTTGTTAACCAACAACTTAAAAAGCTCGTTCCAAGATAAACTCTTAGCAGTTATCCTGAAAACTGTCGTTCTAACAATAATAATGAATAAATGGAACAGCGAAAAAAACGAAGCTTCTCGTGAAAAACAAAATGGGTTGCGAAATAAATCCTAGACCTGGTGCAGAACGATACAGCGAACTGGATATACAGAAATATGTACGCATCCAAAGAATTCCTTTTTGGCTTGAATGCAAACAACTACGGAAAAAGTGCACTGCCTAGAGCCACCAAGTTGACACTTTCGAAGATGAAAAGAATATTGGAAATTAGAACGAAGCTTTTCGAAACGGTGCTTGGGCTGCAACTTTTGAGGACAGACGCAAGTATGATGGATTACCGAAAGCGTCCCACAGTCAAGCGAGTTTTGTGGAGAAGAGGTCAATATTACAGCAGAACTTGTTTCATATTTAGTAAAGTTAAATGAACACTAGACTCAACGGTTGATGCAGTATTTAGGAATTCTGCAGGTCTAAATTTGTACTGACTATTGGCGTCCGCCTTTGGTTAAATGAACGCTAGTCAGAATGCTTGCTTTTATATTGCTCTTCGGCGATTGGCAGCCTAATTCTGTGAAATAAGATTTCTGCTGCTCGCATGGCTTGGATACTGGGAGTTAATAGACGGGTTCAGTTTCTTTTTTCGGCACTAATGGAAAGGCCTTTGGGTGATATGTATTTTTCCCACCCTGAAAAAAAGCATTGGAAGATTTCAAGGAGAACAAGCTTATCATCAGACATCACCGGACGGTCAAAAAGTTTGCGTGTAGACCGTCCAGTTATCCTCGAGGATTTGAGAATGGGCAACCAGTAGATTAGCGAAGCTATATTTCGGAAATAAGTTAAAAACTTTTACTGCATAAAACTTTGGCGGTCACTCTTAGATTGTCTGACTAAAGGCATTATTCCAACCGGCATACTTGTGACACTTGGTCCTGCAGGATGTCGGCCACCGTACACGAAAGCACGATTAAACTGACCAAACAGAATTACTTATTTTATGATGGCTTCTAGCCGCAAACTCGAGATGATACATAAATGATTCGCAGTAGCTGACTAAAAACAATAAATTTTGACCCACTCAGCCAAGGGTCAAAAGAGGATTTCATCAGTAGGACTGCTGTTTTTTGAAGACTTAAGCTTACCTTACAACATTTGTCAGTAATTAAAGCCGTAATAAATGCACAAATACGGTTTTTCTTAAGCGAGCCCAATACCGGCTTTTTGACCAAAATTATTCAGGGTTTTTGCAGTTTTTCTGAGGATATCTTGACACGGTCTCTTTTTCCTGACTTTCATAAGCTGATGTGAGTTATGCACACTTTTTCAATGATTACTTCTTTGTAGTCTTCAAACATTCGTGGGCAGTTAGTATTGATCACACTTTGAAAATGTACATTCACTGTGGCCACCGCTGTGAACAATCTTTCGTCGTTGATTGTACAAAACGAGAAATATTTAGAGATAAAGAAATCCTGTAGCATCTTCACAGGTTTGATTCTCCAGTGGCATTTACCTGACATTTGCGAAATGGGGAAACGTGACTGGATTTCACAGAGATCGGGCAAGGTATTGAACACTGGTCAGTTACAGAGTGTACCGAACAATCTAAATCGGAAACCCTCTGATATTCTGATTATTCCCGATTATTTGCACCTACAGAAAACGGAATGCACAAACTGAATTTTGCATTTATCAAGAAAGACAAAATAGCATATTATGGCATTTCTTGCCTGAGCACGAGAAGGACGGAGACGTCAATAGGTGCTTGATATTCATAGGTTTTTATTCTAATCGGCTACCGGCTACCAGTGTTCGATCTGCAGCTCGTTACAACGAACTTTCACACAAATAACCAAACCGCTTTATCTATCCCTTATCACAGTGGCTTTTAGTTGTTTGCAGAAGCTAATAGGCAAACCCTTTTTGAAAAATGAATACGTTAAAATAATTGGATAAAGGATAGGTATATGACATTTTTGCATTTATTTATTTGTGTATTTATTATCAACGCCAATTTACGGCAATACCAAAGCTTTCTTTGTGATTAAGAATGGTTACTTACAAGTCAGTCGTGAACGTTACGTGAATTTTTACTGAACCTTAACAATTCCGACTTACTGGATCGATGTATTTCAAGACTGATTCCATTTGGACTCACTATTAAAACCAAAAATAAATGGCACATCAAGTTTACTCAAACCTCAACCTGAGCCTCGAGAAAACGAAAAGGTTTGCCGATTCCCAATCGAGCTAATGCCATTGAAGTGTCATTTATTACGACCATGGCGGCGAACAACCTGCGATGAGCCAGAATTCAAAATGACCCCGTGAAACGAGGGGCCGTTTGGATTGGGGTAAGTTCAAACACTTGGATCAATGGCAGAATTCGACGCGATGGTAATTAGGTAGCAGCATGACTCATACATAGGTAAACGGGATCACGATAATGGGCAGTTGACTGACGAACCCTGAATTGTGCCACAAGAACGAACAAAAAAGAAACAGCGGGTTCCACGTTCGATGTATGTATTGTGTTGACTGCAGCCGTGCCTACTTGGACAAACCTCAACACAAACTGGGCATAAAATATCTATCTTTGTTTGCCTATTTGCAATTGCATCAATGTATCCGAAATCGACCAAGTATGTGCTAATACATAAAACGTTAAGAGGCCCATGCCCATCTCGTTGCTTGCCTATCTGTCGGTCAGGGCATCCATCTATCCATCCATAGTTTCTATTTACCTTACCATCCGCTTTTCAATCAAGTTACGAATATATGTGCATGCACAGGCGATGGGGTGTGTACATAAAGCTTACCTATATGAGCACATGGAGAATTAAAGATGGTCCTGTTGCTGTAGGAGGATCTCTAACATATTACTAATTTCGTAGGGATCTAAAAAGTTAAAAATCCCTTGATATAGGACGAAAGGAACTTTTCCAAACTCGCGAAGCCATGCGCACTCCATACATATCGCCTCTCTCGTCCAGGAGGCATCTGATCACCGAAGACCGTCGAAAGCATCAAGCGAAACGCAAGGATATGCCGGAAGATCGTTACTTCGTAAATCCTTTTAATGTAACAAGCTTGTTGCCATTATGTGTCAAACAGTTTCGATGTGAGTACTCAATGAAGGTCCATAAAAAGTTTGTGGTACTTAATATTCACATTAATTTTCAAGTGTTTTCATATGCCGACAAATGGAACATCAATATGATCCTAGCGGTAGTGATAACAATGGATAAAAGGCATCTTTTCAACACATTCCAATTTTTGTATTCTGAAACTCGTCAAGGCGGTTAGCCATAAAGGGTCTACGGAAAGAAGCAAAAACTTAAAAGCATACTTTTTTCTAGCTGCTCCACACCTGACTAATTCTCGGGCTTCTTCTACTTCCGTGTAAACTTCACACTAGAAAAAATTATGGAGAATAGAATTTTCCATTGAATATAAATGTTGCCGGTTATGAACTGCAATTTGTTTTTCATGGAGCAAAGACGTAATAAAAGCATACCTTCGTCTCTTCATAATGGTTCATTCCTAAACGTTACTTCGTATAATTTCCGTCGAAGAAATTTGCTTAGTTTTCCCACTAGCATATTTATTTTTCTCGAAATAAATTCCAAACATTACACGGTGTTTCATGTCTGATTTATTGTTCCCAAGATCACCTTATCAGTACCGTGGGCTCAATTTTATTTTACTCAGGCAGAAACATGTAAGGAGGAAATCAAGCAGTATCAAAGTAAATTCTGATCCAACAACCCGTGGACTGTGGTTCAGCGGCAACAACCGGTAAAGCGCCATTAGCTACAGAGAAAATCAAATTTGGTATGCATACTTCAGTTGCTATTTATGTTACTGAAACCTCAAACGTTTCGCTGATGAACTCAAATTCTGATAAGAACATGTCCCCGAAACTAAGAAATCGGAAAATTATTTGTGATAGCTACCAATTGGAAATAGTTTAAGAGTTGCTACTCCACATCCTTTAAGTTATCACGTTTTACTAAATTTTTCAAGTGCGAATTTCCCCAGGAACCAACGGCAAACATGAAACGTGACTTGTTTCACTATTGTATCCAGTGCTTAGCTTTAAAATGAAACTTGACATGGGTAGTTGGGATTACAATCTCATTTATTGATAATGGATAATGCCATTAATTATGACCCTTCGATTCATAGGGTGACTTTTTCTATTGCAGTGTTTTCTGAACATTAACCTTATTGCCTAATCGGTACTGGCATTGGCATTTTAAGATTGTGCTATTTACCGTATGCCCAATAGTTTATTGTCTTTCTCAGTTGCATTATATATTGAAAATTGCTTTTTTGATTGCGACAGATTTTCGACCGGATAATTCCGATTGTTGAACACCATTTCTCTAGTGAAAGCCCTCGAGCTGCTTACGAAGTGTGCTATAAGCTGCCTGAGAAAACGAATATACAAATGTTTTCGTAATTGTGAGAGAAGTTAAAACAGCAGCACGGCAACCCATCGGACTAAACTTGATGCTTCAGTTTGGAGCAGATCAACCAGATAGACTGTTCATCCATATTCGGCCGCTACAGAACGAGCGCAGACAGCGCGAATCAGAATGCCCGGACGGTTTACTGATTTGTTTTATCGATACCAACTAATCTATATTTTTCAAGAGTGATAATTATTCCTCGATTGTCATACGAGTTCTTCGTACTCAGCCATTGGCAGACTAATACACATTCAAGCGTCTGTAGCAGGCCAACCATGATAAACAAATGTACGCCATTTTCTGTTTGAAGTATCCTATTAACGTTCATAAATCAACTGAGCATTTCAAGTGCTAACTGCTGATAACCGCCCGTAAAAGCACATGATGACTGTGCGCAGAAAGCATACATTCAGTCAGCTGACAGACGCGCCATAAAATTCTTGTCGTGATGAATAAAGATGAGTTTGGCAACGCTTGGCAGATCCGTGTGCAAGGGGTGGTATCTGGTTGTCGAACAGTAAGTCAGTTTAATAAGAACTTCCCAAAGCTGGGAAGTTGTAATCCTCCTGCAGGCAGCACTTAACTTCTGCGGTCAATTTGGGTAATACAACGTTTCTGTACTACACGAACCTCGAGTCTTCGCATAACACTAACTAATCATAAACCTAGACACTGAGTAGCTTATCTTATTTTTAGAAGCGCTCTTTCTGCTTTACCTCTGTGCAAGACTTTAGCGAATCACAGCTCATCGATAAGCATCTTTATTGCAGTCTGGTTTATTGCACAATGTACTCCTTTAAATCATCATTTAACAGGTACGAACCGTATCAGATTCATTGGCAGGGTGGCATCTTTCCAAGAATTTCCTCGATTGGTAAGTCTTGTTGTCATTGCATAACTGTGAAATACAGCTCCGATTAAGCGATAACAGATGACTGGCAAAGTAAGTTAAACCCAGGGAACACTATAAAATACTACAAATATATTAGGCAAGAAACCTTTCAAAATCCATCCATAGATGTGAAGCCGTATCCAGAATCAAAATAAGCCGTGACGGACGTGTCATCTCACGCAGTTTAACTATTTAACCCTATAGAGATCTTATATGGTTTCATGGTCGTAGTTGTACCCCCTCCTCTGTAGTGGGCTCTATCGGCGACGGAGTACTTCCCTCCAACTTTACTCATATGCAGAGTGTGTAAAAGAAAAGCTACCTACAGGAGTTTTATACAGACCCCTCACTTCCGTAAAAATGAAAAGTTCACCATAGGAGATTACATAAGCCGGAAACAGAGTCAGTGTTAAGAAAAGAGGAGACTGTCAAAAGCGTGTCAAAAAATCAGGTCGTAATTCCGTAACGTAAACTATTCTAAGCTTCGGTGATGCCGTATTGCTCGCATTGTTCAAAGATTACTGCAAGAGACAACAACGCTCTATCACGGACCTTTGTGGTTCACTCTCGTAATTAATCAGCTTTCGAAGGTAGACACAGCGCCATTCCACTTACCTTTGATCAAAAAATGACATGTTTGCAGTCATGTTCGGTTCATATGCGCCCACTTACATGAGAACAGTATTGTCAAATTTTCGTAGCAACTGTTCGTGAATCCATTCGGAAGTTTTCTTGCAGATAATCTATGAAGCCAGTGCTCCACCACATTTCCACCTTTTGGCCTGACTGAATATGTAGTGTATTGCAGACATATGAACTGCGGCTTCTGCTCCAATTTTCTGTCACTTGCATAATAAATGCGTGCAGATACCACTGGGAAATCGATTTCCATTTTTAAGCAAAAAACGAATATCTCGATTAGATGATTCTGTATTAAATCAATCGCGGTAGTTGGAGATGCCATGAAAAAACAGTACCATAGCGAATAACGCTGGACGTGAGTAACTGGCAAACAGCTAACGAACCTATCCTAATAACTGTGAGATTCGACTGGCAACTTCCCGTCCCGCATACACATATGAGTTAGGGTTTGGTACCCATACACGTCCGATGGATCTTAAAAACAATGATGCAGCCATGCAACAGTGCTGCCCTTATATCCAACAGTCATTTGAGTTTATACATTGGATGGTGTATTACTCGATATTCATCAATGTTCACTGATGAAAATATCAGGATTTCCAGAAGGATTGAATTCAGGTGCGCCGTAAATCACAATTCAAATCCGAAATTCTTGTTGTGAATCCCGAATCAATACAGCCTCCCTTTGTTGATTCTAGCCTCAATGCTCACTGCTGTTTCTCTGAAGTGGAGTTTGGCCTGGCTCCCTGTCGAAGTCAGGCCATTGAGAGGGAATGAAAGTCGACTCGGTTTTCCAACTGAGTCTGACAGAGCTGCTTCATTGATTATCGGTAAATGCGTGGCGCGGGTCTGTTCCAGACAAACGGCGATCAATGCACAAGCGTAGATGTAGCCCGATTTTGACAGACAGTGAGCGTTCGCAGAACGTAAGACCAGTGTGAGACCGCATTATCCCATTGGTCACCAACGGCCAGCCGACATAATGGCGTGATGAGAAGGCAGGAGTGTGAATGTGAAAAAGCAGGTTATATCCTGAGATAGCCCGAGAAATCAGGATAAGCGGTCCGGATTCGATGAAAAAACGTCAAAAACTAAATCGTGTAAAATGGAGTGAACAAAATGAACCAGTCAAAGCGATACCCGGACAAGGGAAGAAATATTGGCAGTTGTACATGTGCAGTAATCCGCGCAAGACAACCTAGAACTATGCGATGATCTTACCTAATAAAGGAAGAACTCTGCCGATTGACTTTGATTGTTCCCATCTGAGGTAGTGGGGACGAATGAGATAAATCCAGAGTAGGATTGGCTTACTGAAGAGCAGCAGTCGGAGCAGAGAAACAACGTCACTCAACAGCCAAAATGCTGCCACCTAAGCTCACCAAAACGTGGGTTTCTTGGAAATATTTGAGAACCCTGCCTTTTATTCTCGAGCAGCCTTAGTAGCAAAAAACTACCATGGCGAATACTTCAGAAAACACGCATTACCGATATCAAATGAAACAGCTCCAACAGATTCAGGCGCAACTCCAATCACAATACCATTTCTCTCACAAGTTTTATGTAGGGCAACTTACAAATGTCATGGAGAGTTTCGACGATGAAATTGTGTAATTTGCTGGGACTAACTCCTTTGGTTTTTAATACATTTTCCCTTTCAGACCGTTTTAATAGCATGTAGTACTTTTCCTTGATGTTGGACGCCCTAAATCCTTCCAATCTGATCTCGTAAAATCAGTTCTTTCATTATCTCCGTTCGCAACGGAGTGCCAAAACTCAAACAGTCGCATCGATATTCTATGGTATTTAAGTGATTTTTGAATGACTCGAAAGGGTATTGTAAAGTGCGTAAACACTAGCTTATATATATATATATATACTATATGGTACAAATGTGTGCTGAATCCGAGTGATCAGGACCGGAGGTGGTCAACTGTGTCACCAAAAAGGTCAGAGAGTCAAAGCTGCGATCTGCCGGTCACTGATACTAAACGGGAACTCGCTGTCACCCGGCTAGTTACCACACCTGATCTAGTGAGACCCTCAGGTAGTTCTACCCCACTTCAAGTTTCCGGGTCACTGTTGCCAGTCTCTGTCCATCTACTGTGTAGTAGGTCCTAGTGGCTATGCGACTTGCCACTTCCACTGCACTCATGCTTCAGGCATGTCATAAAAAGACGGAAAACATGCAACGGGAAGAAAAAAGTGACGTCCGAATAGGGTCCACCACACATCTCAGTTCAGCTTTACCTTGAATCCAGTAAGACCTGGTATATGAAATCCACATACTGTCTTCATTAGACCAATGCCATATATGAATTGAGCCTCATGATTAGTACTTCTTTACTATTCTTTTATTTTTCAAACTATCACTTACAAGTGACATATAGCATTGTTCTATTATCCTTCGGGCATCAATCTGTAAATCACAAAAATCTGGTGAAAATCAGACCTTACAAAAGGTCTATTCCGCTGCTGTCTTTTGCCAGAATTAAGATGATGATCACTTGAACTAATAGATTCGGAAGCACTGTGATGAATTTGTATTTCATCGCAAATAACGACAACTTGTTCGCTTGGATTGCGGCGTCCCACCCATCGTCCTATGAGAAGCATGAATGGACGGTAACAGAAACACTTCTACTTTCAACAGTTGATGCTGATCGATTGTTCACCCTAACAAACCCTGAGCCTGTCATGAACCGACGTGTTACATTTACCCAATGACTAAATGGCGAATTCCAGTATTTGACCTCGTTGTCCTGTATTCTTTCATTTCATCACAGAATGACCATAACGACATATGAGAGTCGATAATGATCCTTGGAATATAATTAGATCGAGCTTATCGGTCGTAAACAACCGTTTGCCTAATAAGGATGAAAAGCGCCTTCAGATTAGGTCGAAATATGGTTAATTCCTCCAAACCATATGTCATTCACTTGATGCACCAAGAAGCAATTTGCCTGTTCAAAAGAACCAATTGTGAAAACAAATTCTACAGAGGAAGCGATGGGTCAAGGATCTTGTAAGATGAATCAATTCTAATTATAAATCAAGAATGCATTCTCTTCCCCTCCCCATCCCCAAGTTTACTTGATGTGATGACGGTACGACATCTCGTTTGGTGTACGGCATTTGGCGGAATTTAACTTTATAGATGCATCGAAATATTTTACTCCCATGTCAAAACAGTGTACCACCATCTGATAGATTAAATAATATCAAACTGTAATGACACTCAACTGGCATGTTGACAGGGATTTTATTGGCCTTCATTATTTGAGCTTCAATGCTTTTAATAAGGTTTGTATTTCAAATAAATAATTGAGGTTTATCTGCTGCCAGTATAGACCCATTTGTAAGAGCTGGTAAACCATGGGTATTTGATGATTCTGCTGGATGAGATTTTTCCGGAGTTTGCAGAAAAGTCTCGGCCACCGGTATTTCAGGTTACGAAATGTAATTCACGATTTTATGTCGATTTGTGTCTGCGCAGTCTTGTTCAGTAAAATTTTCCGGCTCACTCTAAATGCTGCAAAGTACTCACGCACCTACCAGGGTCTAACTAGAAGTTGAAACATGGTGGGATGACTGCAGATTTCACAGGCAGCAGTGTCATGTTGATCAGTAGGGAAAAGTATGCACTTCTTCATTTGCAACACTTTTGATGATGTTTAGACCATAAACACATCCGGTATTGCTTTTGTAGGACCCCAGAAAAATGCAATTTTTTATATTGTAGCACTGAAACCGAATACTCTCGCACGAATTTCTGGAACCAGCTATTCCACTTTTACCTGATGCACAATGGCGTGTTTGTTTCCGAAGTGTAATAAATGAGCCAGGATTTCACAAAAATCTTGATCCTGTGGGACGATAACCAACTTTAGTTACATGAAACATTCTCGTGCCTGTGTTTTCACGTTGTCACATGGAATCCGGTTGGGATTCTACA
Source organism: Fasciolopsis buskii (assembly GCA_008360955.1). Classification (NCBI taxonomy): domain Eukaryota; kingdom Metazoa; phylum Platyhelminthes; class Trematoda; order Plagiorchiida; family Fasciolidae; genus Fasciolopsis; species Fasciolopsis buskii. The sequence continues at coordinate 283,798 of LUCM01009888.1, read as the reverse complement.
CCAGTTATTCTAAAATATAACATTTTAGTGCACAGATTGACCGGAATCTCGAGGACAACGGGATGCTACAGCTTTAAGTACCTAGAGCGAACGCTGTTTCTAAGACTAATTTGAAAACTGGAAGATTTCTCTACTCAATATGTTTCGGTAGAAACCCAATGCATACGGGACGTCAAACCCATATGTTTGTCACAACTAAGATGGGCAGCACCTAGTTCGTTCAACTAGATTTCACTCCCATAATAATATGAGCAGTTGATTTCATTTGTAATCCGAGGCTGACGTCAAAAACCAGCTGTACCGGTATGCTAGCTCGTTTAACCGAAATGATGTCAGGACGGAGCTCCTTGCCAAATACCACTTCATGTGCCTAGGTATTTTGGTCAGTGGCAGCTTGGAGATGTTGAATACGGCCCCCATGATTGCAAATAATTGATAAAAACGATCTAAGCTACCCTGATAAAGGGCAAGCAATTTCTCCCCTAAGTTATTTTTTTAAACTTCACTGACAGTCCCTGTGAGCGGTTCACACTCCTTCTCCATACGATTCCAGAAATCTGAGCGTGTATGCTTTCGAATTTTCGAAATGGGATGCAAGGGACTACAAAAACAGGAACTCTATAAAAGGCTGTAGTAGTTGAAGAAAAACAACGTAAAATGGGTTGTTCTGCATCCATATCAAAAGCCAGAATTATCTTGGACCAAATTTGTTCATTTTCAAGTTAAAAAGGACATTTTTTATCACGAATGATTGTTTTCAAAGTTAGTAAACCTGGAGGTAGCTTGTATTTATCCTAGATGTCAAACTATTAACTGTGTATACAATTGGTTCAGTGAACATCTTATATATTACCTTTTACCAGGAAGCGAGAATCGTACTTTCATCCTACCATAGCGGATACTCCGTTGACGTTTTGACTGATTTTTCTGTTGGGCATCAGAAGAAACTTAGACCATTAGCGAAGAACAGTCCATGCCTCTTGTTCGCGAATTACAATGTACCCACCATCATCCGAATTATGCTATCTTAGCAGAATGCATGGTGATAAGGGAATTTCATTAGCTCCATGCAGGTAGGACATATCAGAGTCCACTGCCAGTGATTTCCCTGAGGCTGATCACTTTGACCAGTCCGTTGTTCTCCACTGTTTAGGGAACACGGTGACCATTATTTCCGATGACTGTAACATAACGTCTGGATGTACTAACAATATACCAACTGGCCCCATTATCAAAGTTTCACTCTTCAACTTGAACGAAAGAAATGAATTTGTTAAATGCGCTGTAGATAGGCAGATATAAGCTCGAGTGAAAAAAACCCCAAAGATTTTCACCGATGTTCGAGCCTGATCTGTGAGCGCCACACATCTGGATGCATCAACTGCTGCAGTAAAGTACAGAGTAATCCAACCAGTGATTTGGGTCACTGTCCGAGTGGGTGGTAAGGCGAATGAAGCAATCCTCTATTTTACGGTGACGTTGACTTCAAGGGCCCGAGTGGAACCACATACTATCATTCTGGTACCCAAAATAATGCGCTGAATTTTAGTCTTAGAGCCTTGTGGGTGGCTAAAAGCACCACTGCTGCGTATGGAAGGCCGCAGTTGGCCGTTCTCGATTTTGAAGGGAGGCCGACTGTTGCATATGGACAACAAGCGGTTTCGTTCACCTAAAGAGCCAGAAGCTTCAGGAAAGTTTGTGAAGCTACGACGACACAATTTGTCTATCTAAAGGCGACAAAGCATGAACTCCGTAGTGGAACATCAAGTTCAGTAAGGGAGGAGGCCAACAGTTCAGGGTTTAACAAGAGCGAAAGTTCTAGGGGTCAGCAACGCACTAAACCGATCGGGATCGGCAAACATCCTTATGCAGAAGCGAATGGTAAATCGGCACGTGATAGTAGTGGGAGATTGAAAGTTTTAATGAAATAATTCACCATGTGATACCATCGCGCATCTCACCATTATGAAACCATGGAAGCACTGTACAGCTGTTTCATCCTTGTTAGAAATCATCAGCAGTGCATATCCACCGCGCCCGAACTGGGACGCGAACCCGAACAAGGACGAACGATTCTGAGACGAACGCCTTAGCCAATACGCTACCGAGCAGGCTCTGGATGATTTGTTGAACTTCACCACACGACGTTGCACCTATACGTTACTGATTCGCACGGCCACGGGCCGCTAGGGCACAGCGATCGACCCCTGTTAATATACCGTTACAAGTATTTCCAAAAGGTCTGCTGCAAACATTGGCAGTAAAAAGGCTTATGTAGCCTCACCAGACTGTCACTTCGCATGTCCATCTATTTTGGAGTCAGCAGAATTTGTCAGCACTCAGACGCATTGTGGTAATTAGTCGACCTAATGGGTAATAATTTTGAATTTATCGCAAGTACCCAATGCAGCAGTAAGTGCACTTGTCAGTACGCTTTGGCTTCATGGATGTGTGCTCATGACCGTCAGTGAGTGAATGTTGAACATATACACATGCTTTGACGGCCGATGATCGGCCCTTGCGACACAGAGCCATGTTTACTCACAAACACACCTATCCAAGAACTTCAATAGCCAACTGCGTGCATCCTAACAATATGACCTAGACAACTATGTGACTTGGAACAGCTGGACATCCACACACGGGAAAGTATATATTACCGGTGGAACTCAAAGACGAACGACTTGAAAGTTATGGCCTGTGTGGATGATCTTTGTGTGAAGTATGCAGTACCGGGCGGGAAACCCATGAGTTGTCCAAGTCCTGCTGCATGGGTGCGTAATGTCTGGCACTCCGCGTCACCGCTGCCACTACAATACTAGTAACACAACAGTTTAGCATTACCCAGTGCTATGTTATAAGATACAATAATCCTGAAAACAACCCCGACTTGCTCGGTTTTTTAGTAGCATTTGCAGAAAAATAAAGTGAGTCATAGCAACTTGCGAACTAAATTGGGCTTCTCGCTACGTAGTACTGTAATCGCATCTGGACTGCTTTATGCATCGAAACCCGACCAAAATCGCAGTGGAGTAGGCTGAACCCGTAGCACTAATAGTACCTGAATCAGAAGGTAGCTGGGTCAAAGTCGGATCCAATTCACGACGTCATTTCCCGTGATATTTCGGAATTGTGCCAAAATTATTAGGAATTATCCCGAAAGTATTCGACATCGGGATACGAAGGCGTCTTTCTTTCACAATAACTGGTAAGTGTATGTTTGTACACTCAATTCGTACTACAGGTGTCCAAGCCGGATTCTGTAAAATAAATCACGTTTCCGATTTATATGAACAGGATTACATGTCGTGGGTGCCAGGCGGACGACATTTCCACTGAGTTCTGATATAAATCCGGAGTAACGTGGAGAATGGCATAATCATAATTACGAGAGAATATTTGATAGCACGAGTTTACGTTCTTCCGAATTTCATGAACAGACATATCATGGTGGAATCAAATTCCCTGAAAAGAAAATGGACTAAGTATTCCCAGCTTGATCAGTTTAGTAGGCATGAAATCAAAGTGCATCTGTTCAGGGTGCACTGTTGTGATCAAATGGAAATCCAAGTATAAATTTAACTCGAAAATTGTTACATCCGTTCTGCTAAGTTAAAATGAGAGAACTGCAAGCAATTTCGGATGAATTTAGTAATGCGTCTGAATCGAAACAACTTAAGAGGAATTCTCCATTCGAAGAGTACAGCGACTTTGGCATACCAACAGTTTCCGCCTGTTTGTTATGTTAATAACTTCATGAAATTAAACACCCAAAGGAAGAATTAACACCCGCAAGTAAGCTGTTCATAAGGATCTATTGTTAGAGGATTTTACCGACCCATCTATTCATTAGGTGGCTCGGACATACCGCTGAGGAGAAACTGCCCTCAATGAAAGTTTGTTTTGTAACGCGCTCAAACTCGCATTCCACTAAATTATATTGATTTTCGTGTGCAGTTCCAGATTCGAAAATGTTTCAATGAAAGATTCTAGACGACTATGAAGCTTGTGATCATCTGTGGAAAAGCAACATGTACGACATCATCCAACGACCACAGCAGCAGTTCCAATCACGACTTTCAAGCTAAGGTGAGAAACCATGTGGCATTTACGCCGGTTAACTACTTGAAGCGTCTATGAATACATTTCACTGTTGTAAACTGCGAGTGGCGGCTCAACCAATAGATATTTAACTGTTATAATGGAAAGCGCAACCCAAGAGTTGTTTACTATTGCACGGCATTGCCAGAGCAAAGTAAATCTAAAGCGCGGCAAATTCTCTGGTCTAAGGCAGAAGCCATTCGGGGCCCTGTTATGCCAGCAGTTGCTTGGTCAATCTCGTCAACGCGAAAGGAGAACCAAGCTTATTATGAACGACTTGAATGACACCCCTCTAGACTAAAGTTGCATCGCCGAACGCGAATTGAAAGAGTTACTGCATTAATTTGCATTAAAAAAATCCGATATATACATTTACATGTACAATCGCGCAAACCGAATACCTACTCAGCTTTTAGGACTCAATATTTACGTCAAATCAGTACAAATAATTAGGGATATATATTCCAACTGGATCTCATTGGTTGTCACAACCAACAGTTTAGGGGATAAAATTCACGGCAAAATGGACCAAAATCAACTGCAATGAGTGCGTTAACAACAGTACCGTTGATCCAGTTAACAGCAGGTCAGGAACGCGCACAATCTTACTATCGCAATGAATCACTTCGTTTATCGATTTCGGATAGCACTTTTTCATAGTCACTCTAATGAGCTTCCAGGTATGAGCTGTTCGAAGCCACCTAATATCGTTTGTTTCAGGCAAATCATCTAATTATACTTGTTGCCAGGTCGAAATGACTACCAATTGCATTCGATAATCTTTTGCCAACCATTCGGATTGCACATCGGTTTTGAAATCAAAACTAGTGTATAATAGCCATAAAATAAGCAAATTCTACACAAAATGGAGATAAAATGAAATTTGGTGCCGTAATTCTCCGGAACCTCACTTGAACACTTTGCAATTAGTACAACGAACAGCCGTGAATAGAGCTGAACGCAGCATTTGGCATACCACATTATTTAATTTCTGCAGTCCCATTCATCGAGCGACCCAGTACAAGTTACGCCTTTGGCACAACGTCAGGAATTTCAATCACCCATCTTTCACTTGCACGGTTTGTCCCGAAGCATCCAATCTATGATCATTCCGCGCCTATAACCTACAGGTAATCCCTACTTATTCTGATTTGGACTGAAAAAGATACTTCTAGTACAAAGCAACAAACTGGCCTGATAGAACGAATAATTCACGGAACCATGGCACAATTTTCAGACGTGAGACGAGGTTGCACGATCAATCAAGCCCTCAGAATAGGACAGAAATTGTGGTCACACAAACGATACCACCAGATGCTCTGACAATTGGGCTTAGAAGTCGACAGTCAGGCAAACTAAACCCAACTCTGACCTTAAACCCCTAATCTAAACTTCCGCGACTTTAGTCCGGACAACTCGCTCGCCCTCTTATTCATGAGACTGGATTTGCTTACAAACCGGAATAACCACTTACTTCCCGCAAGCGGGTATGATGTGTAAACCGAGTAATCCTCTATTTTTCACGTTGCAATCAGAATTTCTCGTTGAAAACTAAGTCTGTAATAAATGGACGACAAAGACAACAGAAAGAATATTTTCGAACATTCTGTTTTCTCATGTCGGACCTTATTTAATTTGCTTCACAGAAGGGATGGATGGAAATAGACACAGATTGAATCATAATACCAGTTAAATTAGTCTGATTGAAATCTCATTCAAGCTTACTACGTGAAATACCTACAGACCTTTCACAAAGACCAGTAGAACAAACCACAAAGACGTATGATGAAAATAAATTGCGAAAAGCTATTCTATAAGTGCACTAACGCCCACATAGAATCAATAAATCGAAGAGAAACCGCATTTTCCCATGTGAAAATCAATGTTACCCGCGGTTTGAAAAGTAATGCGGATCAAACGGGCTGATGGTTCACATAAGCATCAGTTTATTTTACATGCATTCTGAGATCACACGGGTTAACCGTGACACATGACTCAAAACTATGACTGTTGCAACGACCTGTATCGAGCATACCTGTTTAAACAAGCAATAACTGAACACCATGGAAAATTCTAAACACCCAGTTCATTTTATAAATTCTACGAATGCATGAATAAAGGTGATTTAATCTATCTCACCTTTGTTCTTCTCCTGTATAAACGTTCTCAGAAGGGTTAGGAGCCTTATGGACATGAAAACCCGCACACGCAAAACCACTAGAGAATGAAAGTCAACAGAACGACTGGGACTGGGCAGGCGAACGGGCGTCTCACATTCTACATCCACTATCGTTACCATATAAGAGCGAGATTGGTCAAAAATCTCCATCCGGTTATATAGGTCAGGCTTATGTCAGAGAACAACCGCTGCTTCGGTGGAGCGTAGTAGTCGGCCTGCTTTCAACGGCTTATCAGTTGTTTTCGTAGTATTGGTGGAATATGATGGGAGGATCTCATTGCTAACCCAAAGGTTAAGCGTAAAGTAGTAGGGCCTAGGATTTAATCTTTAGAATAAGCATTGAATTAGAATAGGTCAAGGTGTTTGGGTCATGTCTGTAGAACGACCGCCTTGTTATATGCTGGACTCCGATGAAGGCGGTATTTGGAAGATGGTTCGAAGTAGTCAATCGATGACATGGCAAGAAAATACGAAATCCTTAACCAATGGAGTTCCTCGTGTAGGTGCAGTTAGACAGCCGAGTTGGAAATCAGGGTGTGCCTTCAAGCAACGGTTGGAGACAATAGATGATATAGCTCAGTGGCGTTCTTGGATTCGAAAGTTTTCCATATAGTTCTTCAACTCCTTAATTTGCACTCGATATTTTGCTATATCTCACTTCCCTTCATTTTTAGTTGATGCTGTGAGGTAGCAACCGAAACGAGAGCACGTTTGTGCAAGGCAAATGGCTGTGAAATCTGAACTGAGTCACTAAACCCACCAGACTTGTGATTGAGGTACAGGGTCTCCTCGATGTATTTAACACGACATTTCTAGGGTGAGAATTTTCGGGAACAACTTGATAAGACGTCACTTTGTGTCAGTCGCACGCCACCCGGTCGAGCATGCTGGGAACAGGGACGCGAAATAAGCAACACAAAATAAGCGGTCAAAAGCAGGCCGACTACGACGGTCCACCGAAGCAGCTGTTGTTCTCTGACATAAGCCTGACCTATATAACCGGATGGAGATTTTTAACCAATCTCGCTCTTATATGGTAACGATAGTGGATGTAGAATGTGAGACGCCCGTTCGCCTGCCCAGTCCCAGTCGTTCTGTTGACTTTCACTCTCTTTAGTGGTTTTGCGTGTGCGGGTTTTCATGTCCATAAGGCTCCTAACCCTTCTGAGGATGTTTGTATACAGGGGAGGACTAGAAGTAAAACAGTTGTTCAACTCAGTTTTCACAACCGTTGCTCTCCCACAGAACCCAGTAAAAGTAAATCGTAATTTCACAAGTCAGAAAAGTTACATAGAAGCGAAGAACCTTCGAATGTACACTTGCCACTGACAACAACACAACCATATCGCCTCATATCTTCAAAGTCTATGTGGAGAAATCTAATGGATCACAACCTGATGATTTGCCTGAAGCTGTTGCCTAACTTTCTCAAACCTTTTCGTCATGTCATGGACTGACACTTCAACCGATCTACCAAAGACTACCTGCTTGAGAGCAGCGCATACCGAGAGGATCGATCTGCTGACATGCTCTAGTCTACTCGAATTCGCTGCTTGTTCGGGTGATTGAGCTCCGTGACCCTGAAACCTGCCCCTCATATCTGTGTTTCTCGTGAAATTCTTCCACCATATTTTACCAATGCTATACAGAGATTGGCGCTGACCTGTGGTAGTTTTTGGATATCCTGTTCTCAGCGGCAATGGTTCTGATCCATACAGCGGGACCGATCCTACTCATATGGTGCAAAATTAACCTTTGATCGATAAGCGGTTCCACGAAGACGCCGCAAATTTCTCAAAAAGGCAAGCACTAAACGACTACTTTGCATGTAAAAAGATGCCTCATTTGATATAAGACCACTTAGCGCCGACTCTCCAAATAAAAACTTATCTACTTCACTCAAATCTCGCCTATTAAGGTCCGGTTCCGAGTCACCCAGGTCCTGGAGCATGTTATGTATTCCCATCGTATATAACATCCGATTCATGATACCTCAAAAATGTACCAAACAGAGAGTAGTGCGATATATGACACTGAAGCTGGGAACGATGGGGGATAAGATTCGGTCAGAAGGGGTCAACAGTCGGCAGACAGAAAATCGGTCCGTTATCCAGATTACCAGCGGTGGTGAGATTGGAATCTTCGAGGTGGTAAGGCGCTTCGGACCATACGATAAACGCTGATTGTTTGGTGATACCGCGATTGAATGTGCTCATCCATTAACCCGCACTCGTATACCTTACGCACAAGCCCATGCACCGACTATGTGAAGCGACATGGAACACTAAGCTAAGCGGACTGAGAGTATACATTTGACTGCTGAGGACTGATCCTCTATATTCAATGCTGCAAAGTAAACGTGTTTTGATTTCTGCCAATCCCAACCATGTAAACACAGTCTCATGATTAAGTTCTAGGGATGCTTAAACTAATTAAGTAAAAAACAAGTCTTCCAACGCGTATAAATATTCATAACACCTTGGTATATTTTGCCTATCAAGACAAAAAAGTGAGTAGAAAAATGAGTGTTCATCATGCCATCCCTAGATTCGGGGTCGTTCTGTGAAAGCCATCTGTTGGTCGTGTTTTATTCATTGGTTGCGTTTACACGTTATGTGCAATTTTGCATGAGCATTTACAAGAGGTTAACTCAGAAACGGAATAAAAACTGCAAGAATGATGTTCACATTCACAATGATAACGATCTGACGACGAAAAAATCTTAGCAGTGATCTGTTGGGGAATCCCATCTCGGTTGCTTATTGTCCCAGGGTGAAGCATCGTGCAAAGTCAAACAGGATTAACCGATCGAGAAGTTCCGCTGAAGAGCGGCCAGGTAAGCCTGAACCTGTCCGGCTGCCAGTGCCAGTTGTTGTTGCTGTTGTTGTTGTTGTTGCTGCTGCTGCTGACCGGCTATCAGTTGTTGTCTTTGCAAAAGGGCTGCAGTCTGAGCAGCCCACGCAGCACGGATCTGTTGCTGCTGTATTGCGGCAGCAATCAATTGTTGTTGCTGATGCTGCTGTTGTTGCTGCTGCTGAATAGCGGATAGAGTTGACACCATAGCTGACCCGTTTAATTCAGGCCAAGCAACAGGAGTAGAAACTATTGGAGACCACGTCGTCGCGAACTGAGGATTAGAGGCGAGGACCAGTGGATTTAATTGCATATTAGGTCCAATTAAGGTGGCACTGGCCTGCATGTTAGACTGAGGATTGGTAGAACCAGTGGACAACGCGGAAATCAAAGCTGATAACTGCTGCTGCTGCACTTGAGCTTGGGTTAGGCGAGGATTAGACAACAAGGAGTTAACCGATAAACCAGATGTCACTTCCGCATTTCCACAAGGATACAGTAATGGGGACTCTGTTGTTAGCCCGTTAAGAGTCAGCAAACTAATATCATCGCCGGGTGGAACAATGGGTGGAATAACAGCCGAACTGCATGACGGAATGGTTGTGTTCAGAATTCCGGTCGTCAGCGTCTCAGTGCTCATTCGAGCAACACCAGAGTCTACAGCGGATCCCAAAGCTGGATTTGAATCGCAAGTGACACGAGCTGCTACATCATTAGGCAAACAGGGTGGCTCGTTCGAAGGATTTACGGTACCTGATGAATCGTCTTCAGTCAACCCTTTATCGCCCTTCGGGAGCAGCGCATCTGAAATCCTCACATCGGGTGTATCTCGGGCATCAGCATTTACAGCTTCAGTCTGGGCATGCAGTTCGTCAATCGTTGGATTTGATGTTGCATCTGAGTCACTAACGTTCGCCACTTGTAGAACATTGTCAGGGGTCGCCTGAGGAACTGTAGTCGTTGGTGGAACAGAAGACACTACCTCGCGTTTCCGTGAGGTTTCTTTTACGGAATCCGGGTCTTCCCCTTCAGTCGGCTGGCTGGAAATTGTTTTCGGATCCGTAGAAGATTCCGCGCCGGAACATTTCGTTAATAATTTGGAACCATCAGTCCGGGCAACACTTGGATTGAGCGCAATCCGACATATAGCTGCAGCAGAATTAGACAAAGAAGGTAGCGGAACCCCGTCAGCAGGGTCGATGGATAATTTTCAAACAAAATAAAGAATTGACAAATAATTAGTTCAACCGAATCATGACCAACACATGAAACGCTGATGATATATAACAAGTTACTTCAGAGATTTGACGTGAATCTGAAGAGTAGAAGGAGGGATTTGTATTGACAACTTTTTCATAAGTACCGTTATTAAGCCGCTACTACTACCAACAAGTGAAAACGATGCATCAGAGCAACGGACTTAACCCTCGATTACGGTTAGCCCGTCAAAAATCAACGGAAGTACTGTGTAGATAGGATGAAGCACTTCCAAACACTTAACTGGATCTTAGCTCACCCAATCGCTACAGATATTCGGGAACAAGTATCGTATTCTAGTTCGAGAACCAGGAAAATCACGTCAATAGAATTGGCAAAGCCGTGAGCATCGATGCAATCCTCCAAACCCAAATTAGGCACGGGAAGATGAGGAGCGTAGACAGAAATACAAAATGTTAATCTACATTGTTCGGAACTACAAACCGGTGGTAAAAATAGAGCTGCGCAATGACTGTACCTACTCAAGACGGGTCCGGAGGCCAGCTACAATAGATCAAGGAACTGAGGCGGAAATCCTCAGGGAAATCCGAAATTTAGAACATCATAGAGCGCCAGGCTTTGATGGCGTTTCTCGGCTCTATTTAGAGATGAAAGTATGGAACCACGCAAAGAACTTCACGGTTTGGTCTCGAAGATCTAGTACTCCGAGAAAGTCCACTCTTCGTGGCGGGAATCGATTGTTGTACCCATTCTCGAAAAGAGCTTGCGCAATGACTGGGCTAACCATAGGGGCATTAGTCTAATCCTTATAGCGTCATTCTCCGCAAGTTATACAACACGCCTGAAGGGCAAACTCATAAGGTATATAGGCTAGGTTTAACGCTGGTCTTCGATGCGTCGACAAAATCTTCACTCTCCGACAGCTGTTAGAGTACCGTCCTACTTTCCAAAGGCCAAAGATCACCATGTCACTGGACATTCGTGCAGCCTTTGATTACGTTGATAGGTCTGCACTACAGCATTGTTCGTTGAGAAGGGAGAACCCGAAAAGTTTGTGTCGGTCCACAAAGAGTTGCAGCATCAAATCTCAGGTCTGGTTACGGCTTACGGTCGGTTATTGCAGCGAATATTTGAGATGAGTTTCTTGACCACTCAAGAGAAGTCAAAGTGGAGTCGAATATTCGATTATTGAAGAAAAAATGATTACTCGCAGAAAACTCCCTTTACTTCTTTCCGATTTGGGTTGAGAAGCCCAGATGAAAGTGTTTTCCTGCTTGCTTCGTGCTATTTAGAATGAAGAGCCTATCCCCTTATCGTGGGGTTAGTCACTGATTGTACCCATGTTCAAGAAGGCACTCAAGGAGTGACTGTAGCAATCGTCGTAGGACTAGTTTAATTCCAATAATTGTAAAGTTCAGCTTTGATAACGCTGCGCTGTTGGACACCGGTTCGCGAGAGTAACATCCACGAACGCCAGACGGGATGTCGTGCAGGTCGAGGTCGCATCGATCAGATATTCACTCCTTCGCAGATACTCGAAACGCACCATATACACCTTCGGCCTACGATGGGTAGGCATAGGCAATACGTGTCCAAGCTACCGAAGGCAAGGAAAAAAGATCATCTCGGACAGAGGACGATTGTCTGCACCAAACACACTAAGACGCACCTTGGCTTAACTCAC